>JBBPLE010000025.1:0-151499 GCA_038089675.1 Boletales sp. KT-2023b
AGGCAAAGACATCTGTCTAGCAATAGTCTACATAGACAATGCCCTCTTCTGCAGCCCCAACAAGATCTTTGTAGACAAGATCAAGGCTGCATTCATGAAGAAGTGGGAATGTCGTGATCTCGGAGAGCCATCCGAATTCCTCCAAATGAACATTTGTCAAGAAGGTCATAACATCTGAATCAACCAAAAGGATTACCTCAACAAGGTGCTTGAGTGATATGGCATGACAAATGCCAAATCCGCGCCTACCCCTCTCCCACAGGGTCATTACCCAGTGAAGAATGATGCACTGATCCAACATGAATTACAGATGCATTTTCAGACTGTGATTGGCTCATTGCTGTATCTAATGATCAGCACCTGTCCAGACATAGCATATGCGGTTACCCAACTAGCATGCATGTCAGCCAATCCATTGCAGGAACATCTCAACAGAGCTCTGTACATCTGCCAGTACCTTATTGGAACCCGGGATTATTTCCTACTTTACAATGGTTCCTCTGGAAAAGGCATTCTTGCCTGTACTGATTTGGATTGGGCACAGGACATTAATACTGTGCACTCTCAAACCAGCTTCTATCTTAAGATGGCCAATGGTGTGTTTTTGTGGAATTCACACTTACAAAAAACCACCACCGTCTCTTCCACAGAAGCAGAATACATGGTGCTAAGCGATTGCTCATATCAATATGTGTGGATCCATGAGATGATGGGTGAGCTCGGCTACAAGCTGAAACCTATCCCCATCTGTGGCGACAACCAGGGTAGTTTATTCATAGTGCAAAACCCTGTGACTGAAAAGCACAACAAACATATTCATGTGAAATATCACTTTATCCGTGATGCAGTCATGGTCCACAAGCTAGTGGAGCTTTTCTATATCCCTGGGACTGACAATCCTGCTGATATGTTCACTAAGAACCTTGGACATGTCAAGTTCAATGAATTCTGCTCCCAGCTCAGACTGGAGTCTAACTCCACCAAGTAAAAGTACTGCCCTCCGTTTTAATGCTTTACGTATCTACTGTATACTTAGCAAGGGGGAGTGTTGAACAGACTCTGTGTTACATACATAGTAATTAGTTCACACGCCATATGTATTTACTTTCGGACTCAGCAGAGCTGAGTTCTAATTGATTCTTTACTTGATACCACCATCACCCATTGTAAGCTCTTCAAGCCCAACCAACCCAGGTATGTGAGAGACCTTCCCATGTATGTAACATGCATACTCGCAACACCATGAATAATAGTATATGATGGTCTACTGTATTATTAGCAAGCTGCCATTGATCATACCAAATTTTTATGTTTCCACACACCATCCTGACTGCATTGATTCAGATGTCTGACAAACATCATGTGGCAAGGTAGAGCAAATGTACTTCATATGCTCTGTGATTGTAGATTGTATCATAAGTACATTGTTTTGTTCAATAGGTACCATATGCAAGCATATACTGTCTGGATAAGGATTTTACATACACTCCATGATTATAGAACTGTATCATAAGTACATTGTTTTGTTCAATAGGCACCATATGAAAGCGCATACTGTCTGGATAAGGATTTTTCACACACTCTGTGACTATAGAACCATATCGTATGTATATTGTTTTGTTCAATAGGTACTGTATGAGAGCATATACTGTCTGGATAAGGATCTCTCACACACTCAATGATTATAGAATCATATTGTAAGTACATTGTTTTGTTCAACTGGTACCATACAAAAGTGTATACTGTCTTGACAAGAATGTTGTGTACCATGTGCACACAATACATTTGATACGTAGGATGGATCAGGTATAATGTTGATCAGGCATGATACACAGCACAACTCAATCAACCAAAACAATTTATTTGCGGGGCTACATGATGGACATGAATAGATGTGTGGTATTAGATACCACAAGGAGGGGAGAGATTGTAGACAAAACAAGCAACATTAAGCATTACTACTAGAAGGAAGCGTGAGTCACACCAGAAGGAAATGATAAAATAACAAACCTAGGAATGATGACTGGGTATGAACACTCATGCATTAGAGGGGGGAGAAAGGGGAGAGACAACAGGTCAGAATGAGCACATATTGACAATGATGTATTAGGTGGAGCATCATGGGACAGAGGAACAGTGATGTAAGGAAGTTAGGTCCAGACGAGCTCTTGATGAATGGCACGCTACCAGTTGGAGAGAACTTGGATGGTGGTGGCCTGAGGGACAGGAAGGTTCCACTTTGTGGCCTGATATGTTTGATGTCATCCTGGAGGCACCTGGTAAAAAACCTGCAAACATTAAATAATCAGCATGTGAGAAGGCCATTGTGAACTAAACACACATTTCCAGGTATCACTTCTGATCATCTGGCATTCCTGACTGTTCTGCGGCCATAGCATGCACATCACAAAGTAAGGCATCAACATATTCCCAAAAATCTGCTTGGCACCACTCTCAAGGAGCAGCCTCACTATTACCCTTGTTGTTGGGTTCACAGGATGAGCTGTCACTTTCAACACCATCACCTGGCTGTGCTGAGGTCACAGTCACAGTCTTTGTCAGTGACTCAAAGACAAGTTCATTGAAAGTGACCAAGGATTTCCACTGGATGAAAAAAAAGAAAAAGTATAATGAATGGAACATTGGACTTGGAGTACCATACCAGGAATGCAAATCGAGCCCATTGACTCCCCATCATGTCATAATATCCGCTCTGGACAAGGGCCTTTGTGAGGAGAGATATATGTTGCTTTGATTTGATGCTAAGTCCAATCTAGACCAGGCAGATGAAACAAAAAATTGACAATGACTGTAATTGCATACCTTGCTCTTGATCATCACACACTGCTTTGTAAGGATATCCTTCATCAAACTACCAATGAAATCGGGGATCCCTGGATACTCGAGCACCACTGCAGGAATTTTGAATAACACAAGATTATGCTTCATGAATTTCTATTTTGAGATGAATCAAAAATCAGCATGCATGATAGTATAAGTGGGCTTATGAAATGGACTTACCCAGATATTGTCCAAGAGTCTGTCCAGGTAACATGTCAAATTTGGTGAAAGCAGGCACAAGTGCAGCCGATCCTTGAGTATTTCCTACAAAAATTAATGAGCATAGGGTCAGTAAACAAAAGCAACTGACCTTGAATTGCTCTGAATGAATGAAAGTGTAGTGCTCGTCCTTCTGCCAAGCATGCTCAATGGCAAGCAGCTTCCCATAGCTTTGGATCATCATCTTGGACAGGGAGAGCTGAAACACCATATTGAACATCAGTCTGAAATGGTATGTGAGGTCCTCACTTCTGCGAATACATTGAGGACATCATCTTCAAGGTCATACTCACGACAAACATCCAGGGCATATTTCTTTTGCAGCCTCAAGACTTGCTGATGTTCAACATCATTTTCCATCAAGTCTGAGCGCAGACGTCGGAGACTACCCTGGTTCAGGGGAGGAGTCTGGCATGACGTGCTTCAAAAGGGAGATAATGAGTGAGAAGGGGAACGTAAAGAGCAAGAAGGGGAGCAAGATGAAGACCTGCCTTGACCACCAAGTGATGGCCCTTCATTGGTGGCAGTTGAAGAGCAGCCTTGCAGTCCAAAACGTGCAAGTAAACTCATCCTGGGCAAAAAAGGACAGGGAATGCATACCTATGAGCAGGTATTTATCTCAGGTCTTGGGCCCAGGTGGTGATGTGCAATACAGAACATGGAACATTTGGATACAGAACCATATTATGTAAGACACAAACATATGTATTCTATGTATATGCACAGTAATGAACACTACTCCTAAAAAATACAGCATCTAGGAAGGGGGTGGGGGATGGGATGTGTTCAAAGTATGACTCAGAGGAGTGATTTTGGGCAAAAAATGGTACAATGGGAATGAATGGGGAGCATGTGATGTTACTGGGAGAATATGCATCTGAGGTAAGAAACAGTGTGGTGACATCAAGGAGCCAGTGAATGGTGCCGTTAGAGGAGCCCAATGAGGATTGCCATCTTTGTGATAAAGTATCCCTGTGTCCCTTGCGTGTTGAGTCATTGGAATGTGTGTGCCATGAGACAAACTTGGCAAACAAAAGATGTATTGATTGTGGGCAGCATGATGTGATGGTGTTCCTGGACCAATGAAAACCTGATTGTGATTGTCAGGGTACAAGCTTTGAGGCATTTCGGTGGTGGGATGGTGAGTTTGTACACCATAGGGGGGCTGAGGCCCAACCAATGTAGTTTGCACCTGAGGGATAGTAGCTGCCTTCATCTTTCATGCTACCTTGCCCTTTTGGTGTGTTTTACTCTGCCAATCAAAGGAGGTAGGCCCAGTCTCATTAGTGTCATCGGATATTGTATCTTCTCCATCAGCACCTTTTTTTGACTGAAGTGTCCCAGCTGCCTGCAACTGCATCGATGCATGATCAAGCACAAGTGATGTCTCGATTTGATGTCTGATCTGCATGGAGATAGCAGACACGATCCATTGATGGTTGTGAAGCGAGTGGGTATTCAGAATAAAAGCATTGGTTGGCATGTGATCCAAAAGGAGCTTGGTATGAGACATGACTAAATGCTCTTGCCATTCAAACAGTCTTTGTTAAATTGCAGCACGCCATCATACAATCACGCTGTACACTGACTGCACAGATTACATCCTAGATTAATTGGTCAGTATGTTCTAATACACAATTTCAATGAGGCATACAGAGGGTGGTACAACAATTGAATGCTCTGGAGTATGATGCCTGAGACATGGCATGTGGAGCTGATGATGCAGCTCAGGAAGAAATTCCATGACATTGACAACAATATGGGTGGCAATTGTCTCCTTGAATGGAACCAGAATCTTGGTTATCTTTCTGATGCTGTATTTGCTGTTGTGCTTGACTATAATATGCTTTTCAAGCATGGCTTTATCACCATGCTTCGCTATGACAGAATATGCTCCATGAAATTGCATCATTGACCCAGTGATGCCATGTTGGCATTGTGCAGCCCAAGTGTCCTGCCAACTGATGGGGTGCAAGACCTCTGGTAGCCCAACATCTTTCATGTCTGTTGATAGATTGACCATACCTTGAATGAAAGTGAGCTAATGTCCTCCACATGATGTGGATCATAACATACCTGTTTGAAATGACTTTGGCTCTGAAAAGCTGAGAAAACAATGCTGATATGGGTGGTCATCAAAGTAGTGGAGGACACCTGGCCATGCATCAACCCATTTGTGCAATATGGGGTCTAGCCAACGGCTGCCACTAACAACATGTTTCATTGCCTCCTGCTCTGCAAATACTTGGCATGCATCATGACTTGGTGCTTGGTGGTTGCTATGAATTGAAGCAAGGCAGAACACATGGTTGAATGACTCATAACATTCAGTTGAGTACAGGATAGTGGGACCAAATCGCTTGATGAACATGGGGAGGTGAAGTAAGAAGTGGAACTTCAGTTTCAACAACATGATGCTTGGCACACATTTTGCAGTGATACTGAGAAAGTCTTCAATTGCACAGGATAGAGCAGCCTAGCAACTTGACGTTAGTTGTGTATGACCAGTGAGAAAGGAAAAGCTACGAACCAGGTATGACTCTGTATTGTCGATTGATGTATGCCAAAGCAAGACAACAAGCCGACCGATTATGACCCAAGTGTTGAGAATGGGCTGGGGGACAAGGTCATACACCAAAAACACCATTATTTGTGCAAGGTTCTTGAAATGTTTTCCAATGAGGCCTCCTTTGTACCATATGATATAATCAGCAGCAAACAATGGGGAATTGAGGCCAAATTGATCAACTGATTTGAGGCACATTTGGAATTTGTCAAGTACATTGGACTTGTCGAGTATGTAGACTGTCTGACCCCAGAAGTACTTCACGACCCCAAGTAATATGGTATGGAGAATCTCAGTTGGTGTGTCTTTGTGGACATTGAGTCCCCGCATTCCAAGGAGTGGGTTGATGCAATCATCAACCGATCAACTGCCAAGCAACCTTTCAAACTCTTGCACCAGCTCAGCAGTGACTTGAGCCTCCAGTATTGCAGGATTCCCAGTGTTACGATTGATTTCTTTTTACTTCTTACTCTTCGATACAATAGACTGGCCCAACCTGGTATCTTTACTTTCTTTAGAGTGCTCTAGAACATACAACGTGTTCGTTGCACACCTTTCATTTCTGCTTTCTATTCTTGTTATCTACGCTTCTATTTCTCATGGAAGGTTCTATCTTCACTTTGCTTAGTAACCAACCTTCCATGACTTTCTATTAGTTTCTATTCTTTGCAGTACTTAAGCCACCGTCTTACTTGATGTAACCTCAGCTTAGTCCTGCTCAATTCTACCTTGATCTCCTCAAATCCCTCATCGACCTCATCGTCGGATGAATCCCTTGAAACTCTTCGTCAACTCCATCGTCGGACGAATCCCTTGGAACTCTTCATTGACTCCATTGTTGGACGACTACCTTTGAAACTCTTCATCGACTCCATCGTTGGATGATTACCTTTGAATTCCTTCGTCGACTCTATTGTCGGACGATCCCTCTTTGTTATTCGGCAAGCCTCCCTTGTCTGAATCCTTCGAACCTTTGACCCACCATTAGTTCTTTGAGCCTACACTCGTTCCTACCTGGACCAAGCATAACACCCAGCAGATTTCTTACACATGGTTTTCCTGAGCGTGAGCATGCAACTGATTATTGCAGTGCAGGTTGTGTCATGGACACCTGTTTGGCTTATGGCCTTATTGATTTTGTCCATTCCACCAGACAGCTTAGAGAGCTCGATCTGTCATTTGATCTCGGTACAGGTATCTTTAGGTGTGTGCAATTCCCCACACTGCAATGACAGAATGTTAGCTATGTCCATTATAGAATAAAGTCACATACCTGAAAAAGGTCATTGTACCCCATGTCCATTTTCTTCTTCACAGTTGTACCACCAACTTTACAGGTACAACAAGAATAATTACATTTGAGGCTGCCATGGCTGCACTCTTCAGCCTGCATCAGGTTGTCGCTCACAATGATAAAGCAGTACAGTACAAGCATAGCCTCCTCTTGATGTTTGACATCAAATGTAAAAACACCATTTTCTTTCACCTTCCTATTGATTTTCATGAGTAACAGAACATGAGTCATGCAAACTGAACACAACATACTCAATACAAAATTTGATCCCTTGCATCAGTTCCATTGGAGACACATGCAGTGATCCCAAGATGAAGTGAATGGTGAACTCATGTTCCAACATCTCACATGGTAACAGAGCATTTGACATATAGACAACATGGTGCTTGTTCCACTGCTTCGAAATGTTGGCCAAGACACCGTCCATAAATACTATGAGAGGGACAGTGTAAACCATCCATCCACCCAACTTCTCTCATAATGGGTTTGGCATGAGATGAGAGAATGTGGCAGAAGATGCTGTTTATAGATCAAAGGGTCAGATACATGCCTGTGTTTAGAGGAATTACTGACAAGTAAACTTGATTCTGGAAGGTCTGTCTTGGCACTGGAGCTTAGCAAATGTGTTGAGGAAGGTCGAAACTGGTGCAATAACCATCTGTGGGTCAACCACAAATCCCTCCTGTGACATCAAAATAAAATGTGCAAGGCTGAAGAAGAGACGTGAATGAACCTCTGTCTGTGAAACTGGGTGTCCAAGTGTGAGTAATGCCGGCTCTTTGTCTTGCATTGACACTCATGCTTGAAAAAATTTCTTGGGGATAAAGTATTGACCTGTTGATTGTTGTAGCAGCTCATTGACGAAATAGATGGAGTTATTGACACAGACGCATGGAGGTGCAAGATCCTCTGGAAGGTCTTCTAACATTTTTGTTCCATGGTGAACTTGCGACATGCAACCTTGACTGTCCTCTGGATATTCTCACATTGTGAACTGGGTGAGTGGGTTTGAAAAATCCTACATAATAGATGCAGATCCATAAGGATAGCAAATCAAATAGAAGTGTTTACTTACCATGGCAAGCACCTTTGAGATGTTGTTTAAGTAAAATACACAACCTGATGGGGTAGTGACCTTCTCCATCGGGCTGCCGAGCAGCTCCATGAACTGTTCTTGTGTCTTTTTCACAGCATACATGGTAGGTACCTTGGGTGCCCCGATTTCCTTCACCCACTGAAGGATAGCTTTTTTCTGTGCTTGGGAGAAACATAGGCAGGGTGAACTGAATAGAAGATGGGTTAAAAACTCCTGTACATATGTCAATAGAGCATAGCAATGAAACTGCCTACATACAGGCTTAGTTTTCCAGGGATAAAGTGGTTCCTCAGGTGAAACAGGGCCCTTTGCTTTGCAATGCAACATAGCAGAATCGGAAGCCCTGCCAGCAACAACTGCATGCTGTTTAATAAATGAATAGTAAAGAGTAACTGATCACATACCATCAAAATCAATGCCATGGTCTACAAAAAAAGAGTCAGTATCCATAGGGGGATCTTCAGTGTCTTCAGAGCTAAGTTCATCCTCTGGCAGTGGTAGAATGACAGAAAAGAGTGGTTTGCCATTTTCCAATCTTCATTGCATCTCTGTGAAGTAGTCATCCAAAGATACGATACATTCCACCTGGAACTCCTCCCAAAGATGATGGAGTGGCACCACAACTCCAGCTGGGTCTCTGTTAGTGGAAATGGATGGCAGTAAAGGAGTAGCACCTAGTGGATTTTTGTTAGAAGCAGCAGATGGCAGTGATGGGATATTGTATGGTTCCATCTGTGGTTCATACTCCATCTCAAATGGTGGTGCCCAGGGTTCAGCTCTGGCCTGTGGCAAACCAGCTCCTTTCTTCTGACTTTTTCCCTGAGTTCATAGATACCTCAAATGCTTTTTAGAGCATGCATGCTCTGTAGCATGGCATTGACGCATGGGTTTCCGACCACCATGAATGGACGGACAGACCATGCACATAACATGGTCATTGCTAACATTCATGAAGGCTGTCAAACTCATCAGGCCCTGGCCAAAGCTGAAAAAAAGCCCATACCATTGGGATCAAGAGGAGGTCGTTTTGAGGACCTTGCCATAAGACCCCTGGCCTGCTGTGATTTGGCATTGATAATATTCACACAACAGTTATTCCCGAAAGACTGATGAGTTGATTGGCTGTTGGAGCACATGCATGCCTGTTTATGGCCAAAATTAATTTGGTCTGTTCAAATGTTTGGTGTGTGACCATTAAAATCAGCATGCAATGTTTTCAAGCCCTCAACCTTGGTCCCCCTCTGCCATAACATGTCTTCCACCTTCAATGTGAAAGTCCTGGTCCAACTGAGCAGCATCAAACTAAGCGATGTCCATTTTTCCATTCACTTTCCTCGCCATATCTCTGTCGGAATCGAGGACCTCCCTGAATACATCGTAAGTTGATGTTTATAATATCAGGCTGGGATACTAACTAGTTCTTGTAGCCCATTAAAATTTCTGTCCAGACTCTGGACAAATGGGCAGGAATATTGTCCATTGTCTGTCCAATTCCTCAGGATGGCTCCAGCCTGAAGGAGCTCTTACTCCTTGTGAGTTTTGTCTCATTCTGGTTTCCATCCATCTCACACCTCACAAGTCAATGTTTCCCTTTCTTCCCCTTCATGCCAACTTTGATCCATGTGATGTGAATGAATGGAAATGGTTGGCAAACATTCTGGAAGAATACCAGTTGGAAAAACCCCACCTCCATACCAACTTCCCAGGCTGCTACCTCTTTGCATGCGAGTTATTCTGGATGGCATATGTCGCCACCTATCCATCCTTCCCTCATGGCTCATGGCCACTTTGGAACTCAGAAATTGCAATGGAAGATGATTTTGTCTCGCATTGGGTGGTAAATCATTCAGATGAGTTATGCTGCAAAACCAATGATGCTATTAGGGCAAAGATCTGGGATGAATTCTCAACAGCTGTTGAGCACACTTTTCTGGTTCATACTACATGATATATCTGTACTGTCCTATTGTTCTTTCTATGTATCTCCTGCATTGCAAAACACTTCCTGCATTTCATGCAATTAAAGTAGATCCTAAGATTACAATAGTTGTGCAGGTTATTGCTCATTGACACCACCAATATCCTCACGGAGTGGTCACGTGGTTCAGGTCTATCCTACACCGGCACAACCCCATCATATTCAACAAGTCTCAACACATATTCCATCTAAAGTTGCAAAGGAAACTGCTTGAGCATGATCTCTGAATGTACAGAGAACATCCCCTCACATCCTATATCCTACCTCTGAGATGGCACTCAGCATGTGAACCCAACTCCTGGCTGTCTGCCCATCAGATTAGTACCACGTCCCCAGGTCATTTTCACAGTTGATCTGTGACCAACATGACCTCTGAATGACAGGCTGGAAGAGGAACCAGTGAACTCATTGCATTCTTTGAAGATCGAGCATCACCTTCTGATACTTCATTTAGTCACACTCATACCTCCTTGATGCCAGGAAATCATGCCCACAGTCCATTTTTTCCCCATAGCCAGTCTACTCCATACCTGAGCAGCACCACTGGTTATGGCCATACTACTACCATCCATGACCTATGGATCCTATCCCTCTTTTCCGGCAAAGAGCAAGACCAGTTCAAGCATTTCTACCACCTCAGATGCCCTATCCTCCTTGTCTCTTTTTGCACCACCTACCAGGGGCTAATGACAATGACTGGCAGGAGTGCAGCACAACTAGGCAACTGCACAAGCATGTTTTCCAACACCTTTGCTGAAGTGAGGAGTACAGCAAGTTCATCTGCTATCTCACTGACAGTTTCATCACTATGTCAACCACAAACTTCCCCGCACTCTCCTCTTACTTCGGTCCACAACATTGTTCAGGCATGAAAAGAATGCACACCTGGTCTAGGGAAAACGCCTACCAAGTCATCCGTTTTGCCAGCTATGAAGCTGGAGGGTCTCTTTGGCCTTCATAGAGTGCCTTGCCACAAACTTTGCTTACCCCGCCTCTAACCCAAACTGCTGGTGGTCCTATGGTCAGTACACCACCCTGAAGCTCCCAGGTCTTCCCCCCAATCTCACCACCATCCCAGAGGTATGCCTTTGTCCTCCCTCCTCCCTCTATCCCTCACCCATTCCAGCCAGATACTCTGGGCTATGGCTTTGACGATGGCCCAAACTGCACCCACAATGCTTTCTACAACTTTCTCCAGCAGAACAACCAGAAAGCCTGTCTGTCCCTTGCCTGCTCCCTCTCCTCCTCCTTTCACTCACTCCCTCCCCCTAGCCATGTTTTACATCAGTGGCAACATTGCTGATTGGCCCTGCAAGGCGCAGCACAGCCTCGCAGACGGCCATCAAATTTGTGTCTGCAAGTTTCCTCCTTACCTCCCCTTCCCCCTGTTCACTCCCTTTCCAGACACTTGATCTCACTGTTATAGTCTGTCCTTTCCCCCCCTTTCCTGTATACATCCATCCTCTCTCCAGTGACTGCCCCTACAAACAAGGAAGTCTTTGCCGAATTCTATTATAGTATGTACATCATCTCAAGCACTTTTCCTCCTCACTCATCCCATCTTAGCCATATGCATGCTCCTTTTTTTCTCTCATCCATCCTCAGAAAAGGTTCTGCAACCCAATCCAGAGAGTGCAGTTAACACTCAGAATTTGCCAATGACCCCAACAACAACAACATCTCTCCTCCCTTTGATATGACGGTGCTTGGTGCTTTCGCATGTGACAGCAGAGAGGTTTGTGTTAGAATACATATGTTTTTTGTTAGTGCTGACCTTGACATACAGCTGCTACACAAGGGAGAACGGTGGTACTTGAATGTGCATTCTGGGCCTCTGTATTGCTGGCAACACTGCAAAGCGCTGCTGAACCACACATGTTACTTTTGTCTTGGATTGCCCCTGGGGGTGACAGGGGTGTCGCATTGCATGAGTTCACTTACTGATCTTGACGAGGAATTCACTTCAGCAGTCAGCTGTGCGAGGAATGCCAAGCCCAGTCTCGGGTTCGGTCTAAGCCTTGTTGGCAGCATCATCTTGGGTGACGGGTTGCCTGTGACTGTATCCAGTGACCTGAGGCTTGGTGGTGAAGTGTGCATCACCCACTGCCTACTGGCAAAACCAAGGCCTGTGCTCTGTCTGACATTTCAGATGATAACTTCTTCTCTGCGGGTTTGAGAACCTTGTCAAGCAAGCCTTGCACTACCATGAACTTGTTTTACACCATGTCAAATTCCTCTACTTTGTCATCAGACATGTGCCTGACTACAACCAATATTATAACTGATGAAACAGTGCTGGAATTTACGTTTGGCAGTTCCAATACCCAAATTGTTCCTTCCATGCTCTCCTACTGGCACACAGAGTCAAACTCTTATCTGGGTGACTCACATGACAGATCATACATTTACAGCAGTTACACACCATCATCCCTGTCCAGGAGCCCTGGAACTTGGAGGAGATGATATGGTAGGAGCTTCTCCAACAAAGAAAACACATTCTCAGGTTACACCACATCACAGAGTCGTTCCACCCTGAGTATCTGAACAAGAAGCTGCTCCACCACTCCCACTCCCACCCCTTCCACAGTAGTCCTGTCCATTCTCAAGATCCCAGACACATCGGGTAGTGAAGGGTACAAAACTGCCCATTCTCCATCAACCACTTCTTTCACATCATTGCCTTCAATACCCTCAGAGACCAACTATCTGACCATCAAGCAATGCAAAACCGAGGCATCTACTGAGTTCCACACAGTAGACCACTGTGCTTCAGATATTTCCTCAGAATAAGTAACTGCATTGTTGTGCAAGACAACCTCTTCAGAGGCGAACATGCTCCACTCTTTGGCTTTCGATATCTTGGTTGAAAGACCACCAATGCCCGATCAGTGCCAGGATGAGATGGGATTGTGCATGAATTTTGATTACACTGCATGACTTTTTGATATGAGACAATTTTTTAAACTGTACATTGGCCTAATAAATAAAGTACTAATCTAAAGCATGGATGAAGTGGTGGATGCATGATTTCTGGAAATAGGTTGTTGGTTCTCAGAATGGAAGCGCCATGTATGAAAGCCATACACTAGTGTTGAAAAAAACTTGCAGAATTTTCCATGGTTTGCTCCACCATAGTCTGACAAGCTGATAGCACAAAGAAAGGACATCCAAATAGCATCTAGAAGACGATTTTGCTATGTTAATCAGGTATCATTACAGTTGGTAGGACAATGTGACAATACATCTGTCCCCATGGTGTGCGGGCACAAGCCACTCTTATTTGTCATCTGGTTGTTTGTGAGATGCCCATGGGACCAATAGTGGATGCAAAATTGCAGACATTGCAGAATCATACACCTCCCACCACCATACAAACAGTGTACAAATCATTCCAAATATATCATATTTATGTCTATAAAGCATTTTCTAGATGTCCCACCAGTATTTTCCGGCAAATATTAGCAAATTGAAACCTTCATTTAGGCGTGTAGTTGATTATTCGCCAGTATTAGGTAACCGCTACGGACAAGGAAGACCCGTCACACGTCACACGTCATACATTTAGGAACGCAGTCCAAAGGGGCACTTGGATACCACGACAAGGCCCTCGATGCTCAGCACGCCCATGGTCTTCAATTTGTGAGTATATGCTTCATTGACTTTCTTGTATCTTTGTGTCGGAGTCTACGATGTCCTCAGCACATCCGGCCGCGTATTACCCACCAACAGTGAGCCTTATTTTTTTTACCCAAACGCCGCCGATCGTTGTTAACCCGGCCAACATAATTGCCCTATTTCGGTCTTTGAACATGATTGACATTCAGAATACCAGTGCGCGGCCCCTACAGGTTGCGTGGGCCGGTTTAATGTCACGTTGATCATCAAGTGTGCTAAGCATTCCGAGTCGGATACGCTTTAAACAATGAAAAGAAAGTGAACCAGGTATGTGCGACAAGAACTAACTTATACACCCTAGTCTATTCAGGTTTCCAGAGTTTACGCGGTAGCAACGACGACGCGCCGATGCTTACGAAGACAAGGAAGAGCATGTAATAGTATACAAACCATGCACGTTCAGGCGTCTGGAGCGAGATCGAAAACATGGATGTCACCGAGGTGGGCCCGATAGCGCGCATGACCGACACCGAAAGCTGAGCGATGCCGTTGGTCGCACCGAGCGAAGCCCGGTTCGGAGCGGCAGCGGCGACGTAGATGAACACGCAAGCTAGACGCACATCGATGAGCAGTCCGTACGCGTACTTGACCCCGTGGTGGACTCACAAAATGCCATCTCCAACACCACTATGAGAAGCAGCTGCACGTAGACCACCGCCCAAACCATCCAGCTAAGGCCCTGTGCTCGGGCAAGCGCATTGAGCAGCGGGAAAAGGAGGACAAATGCTATGGCGGAAATGACCGAAAAGGTGTAAATGGTCTTGGTTCCCAACCGATCATGTAGATCCGCAAAGAAAAATACTTGGAACAACCCGTTTGCCACGCCAAGGACTGACAGGATGTTACCAATGCTCGGTGGGTCAAGACCCAATCCTCCTAACTCTATCGGTGTAGCGAAGAAGAGGGGTTGCACGGCCCGGAACGCAATCTCCACCAGGGAGAGGACTGCATAGTTTCCTGCCGCAATGAGTACACGAGGTACCAAGAGTGCGCGTAATGGCAACGGCGCTTCATCCTTTCTAGGGACCTGCGTACTCTCACCCCTCGGTGAATCACAGGACGAGGTAGGCGTAGGAAGTGGACTGTCTTTCGTTGCAGATTTTCCGCTGAACTCGGCTTTGATCAACTCGCTAAAGGGAACGCGGTGATCGAGAGTCTGGAGACAATATTTAGTCACATCCAACACCGAAGTAAGGCTACTGAACACCAACCTCCTTCAAAAACAAGTATGTGACAAGCCAAGAAAAGGCAGAAAACATCGCGGGCACGGCGCACGCCAAGAAGTAAGGATATGTCTTGAAAAACTCCCAATCTCCAAACACGCCAGGAAAGTGGTCGACAGGCTTCGATAACATACCGCCAACATACGGGCTGGACACATGACGTACGCTCAAGTGAGCAAGACGGTACGATGGTTGGTTAGACAAAAGACTAACCCCAGCGTGGTGCCAGTGGACCAGGCTATTGGCATGTAAGCATATGCCTGAGCGATATTTGTAGAGTCTGTGACTTCTGCCAGCATAATTTTTATGACGCCAACGTTCCCATTCATGGCGCCATTTAAGCAACGGCTAAATGAAGTAAGTTATCTGGGAGTGTTGCAGAAAGGGTTATTTCACAATACCTCATCACCAGTCCCCAAAATGTTTTTGATAGACCGAAGCAAAACATTGAAATAGACAAACAAAACAAGCCTATTAATACGACGGGTTTCCGGCCAACATGGTCTGACAGTCGGCTCCAGTGCAACACCGTAAGGGCTTGGGTTGCATAAAATAAGGAGTGCTAGTATGCCCATGAGGACGCGAAATCGTCAAAAAACGCAACGTACCAACAATCCGACATAATATCCAACTAGGGTTTCATCCCCGTTTGTGATATCAATGTCCCGTATCAACTTGGTGATTCACAATCATGGTGTCATGGATGAATCAGACTTTCTCAGACAGCAGACATCTAAGACCAACCTGGGGGGCAAATGGAGAAATCACTTGGTAGGTGAATGGCTCGGTGAGCTGAAGCGCTAGGATGATGGAGAACTGACGCCATGGCAAGGGCGTTCTCCTCGTTTTCTGGCTCTCAGTCTGTAACAAAAAAGTCTCTTCATCTACTGCCTGGGAGGACATGATGATTCGTAAGACAAGAATATCTTTCTCACCTCGCGCTTTAAAGGAAGAATCCGAACAAAGTGACACTCGACTTTTATTTCCACCGACCCACTAAGAGCCTGCGCTAGTGGGAAACGCCCCCGAAGCCTGATGCTCGATAACGTTGGGTGCTCCAATACCTCAAGGCACACATGTCATTCATCAATGTATAAGCACAGCCCAAGTACGCTTTGGTCTGGTCTGGTCTGGAATATTGATCGGAGATATCCCCAAGATCAATTGCATGATGCAGATTCCGAGTCGTACTACTTATGTAGTACTTACGTTTCTTCCTTTCCTTCACACCTTCACTGGTCACTGCGTGAGGTCACTGAACAGCCTTGAGCTTGATCGATTGTGATCGATCAATAGGATGGTGTATCTCATATCAACTCAGATTAATGCTATGAGACTGAGCCCGTGTAAAAGTACATAATATAAGATATAGTTGTGCGAACATTCGCAGGCTTGTTCGCTTTTGTTATCTTGTCCTTTTAATGGCCAATTAAATGGTTCTGTTGGAATAATGGATATGATCAAAGGTCGTCAGTTCCTTGTTGAGATTCATATTGACCCTGCATGTGACTGTTCCTCGATAAGACTACCAGTCCCGTTGTTTCGGTGTCTAGGTTGTTCTCCCCATAGACACCTGAATGACTTCACTGGTTTCCTGATCTGTAATCGACAAGCACAATCTTCATTTGAAATTCGACCATATACAATTGTCAGTGATTGTAGTACAAGAAAAAAGAATATACCAAAATATCGCCGCAAATCCACCACGCTAGCGAGACTATATCCCCATTTATCCTTGTTTCATTAGGAGGTGTAGGTGGGGTGCTGTTGAATCTGGTCATACAATCCACCGAGTCACCTCGTTCAGAAACAGGAATGTGGCAAACCAAGCAAAGATGGTAAATGTTGCAGGCACGGCGCACGCCAAAAAATAAGGATACATCTTGAAAAGCTGCCGGTTACTAAAAACATTGGGAAACCGTTCAGCAGGCTTTGCTAATGAACCCCAACAAAAGAGCTACGCACACAGTTTGCAAAGTCGGGTGAGCAGGTCAGAAAACTCTCCATGGCAAAGAGCTGACGCGAATACAGCGTCAGTGGACCAAGCAAATCGTATGTATATATGCATCATATTTTTGATGATGCCAGGATTCCTGTTCAAGACGCCACTCAGGCGGTGACTAGGAAAATCAAGTTATCAGGAATCAAGACAAACAATGTTTGACAAGTCTGAAGAGCCTCACCACCAATCGCCAAAAGGTTTTTGATAGACCGGGACGATACACTTAAACGGACAAACAAAACAAACTTGTTTATCCCCGACGAAATCCGACAACCTGCTCCAATACAACACAGTAAGAGCATTGGTTGCGAAGTAGGATGAATGCCACAACCCATGAACACGCGATACGAAAGGTGCGATTAAGATAACATACTAGCAATCCGACATAATATCCCGCCCGAGTTTCGTTGCTGTGCGTGATACAAATATCTCGTATCAACTGTAAATAAAGGTGGAGTTGAACGAGTGCATGTGATAATGAGACCAACCTGAGGAACAAATGGCGTGACGACTTGGAGAGCGAATGACGCGATGACTTGGAGGGCTAGGATAATAGAGAATTGGTCCCAGAGCAAGAGCGTTTTGATCTTTTTGGTTCTGAACCTGTAACAAAGATGTCTCTTCTTCCGTCTGCGAGGACATGATGTTCATAGAAGAGAGAGAGAGAGAGAATACTGTACCACTGGCATTTCGATCGATTGGTCTGTCACGCGTCACAGAGGAGTTTGACGGGACGAAATTTGTACTCAGTCATGTACAGTTGTCATGCATCCCAAGTGCCGACGAAATGGAGGCGGACGAAATCCGCACCGCTGATGTCGAACCGAAAGTTCAGTTGGCCTGTCACGTGTCACAAGGGTGGTCGAACCAATCGAAATGGTACCTTACTACTACAGACAGCCCGTTCATGGCCGTCGATCGCTCTCGTCTCGAGCGTCATCATCGTTGTCGTTACAGCACTTGCAGTAATGGTCGCATCGCCTCCCGTTGTCTTCGTTTGGCTCGTTTCGGGTGCGTCCATCATTGCGCTCTCTGTCCGATCGATGGGTCTGGGATCAGAAGAAGGGGAAAGGGGCGTGCACGCACCGTGAGCGCCCCCACGGTGTCGTGCGGTGGCTCCGCAGAGGCGGTCGCCATCGCCGTCTCACCACCCCTTTTCCGTACGCTCGCGTTCGTTGCGTTGCGTTCGGGCGTGAGTACATGGCGCATGCAATGTATTTCCGTACGCGCCCTCACCGCGCGTCACCACGGTGGCCACCAGGGGCCGAGTACATCCTTCTATCTGGCCGAAAGAAGCCCAGATTGATGCAGGCTGTGGTAGGAAACATAATGCCCCACTGAGGACGCCGATGATATCACACACCCAATGTCATACATCACGGGGACGGCATATTTGGCTTTCCACGAGAGTGGGCCGATAGTGGTTAGAACCCCTTCCCTTGTGCATTCATCAAGCTGTAGAGCCACTGCTTTGCGACGCCATTATCATGGCACACAAGACGCAGGCTGTGTCCGAGTCCGCCCGTGGCGCTCGAAATGTTGGCATTGTAGTGTTCCTGGCACCGCTTCTGTGGAGATGGCCGTGATCTCGGGAACGGCGAACGCATCGGAACTTATTGCTTTCGAACACTCTTGTCGGTTACTCGCCCTTTCTCGGTCTGTATTGTATTAGGAATGTCGGGATCACATATGTAAGTGACTTAAAACCAATCAATGGTACGTCAGGTGGACTTGACTTCGTCGTCTGTCCATGGCTTCTCTCCTGCAATTCGTCGAAGGAATTCGGCAGAGAGATTACACAGCTCGTATGCTCACCAAGATTGCTCTGGCCGCTGAACCGACTGTTTTTCTTAGTTGTCTTTTTCACCGTAATTGGGTATGATTATAGTAAGTCATACAGTGCATCTCGGGGTGTATCTTTTTTCATCAAATAATTTTATAGTTCTCACATTATCGGATGAGGTGGGGGTAGGTCAGTGAGTCATTTAATGGTTGACAATCCTTGCAGATAGAATATGTATGGGTCAGAGAACCGCTACCTTGCGCTTATCGCATATTTTGAAATGACTCTAGAACCAGCGCTGGACACGGGTCTCTACAATATTTATTCTCGTGTGCATTTTTACTTGTGTCCATGAATGTGCACTGATCATTGGCCCTTAGACTCGGTATCCCGCAATCTTCGGAATCATGTACGCCTGTGCACGTTACAGCTTACACAATTAATTGATGTTGTTTAGATCCGATGGTCTTAGTATGTTTGAAGCACCTTCTGGCTTGATTTGATGAAGTGACTCGCGTTGATATCAGTTGCAAGCGCTTTTCTGCCCGTTTCTAAGAAGGTGACACCCCGGTGCCACTCCTGACCAGAAAATATACTGAAACTTTCGAGCCGCAGACGTGCGTGTTTTCCTTGCCTGTCAATCATAGCACCTCCAACGAATCCAACGGCCGCATAGTTGTGAGTACATTTATCGAGTATTTCCTCATGTCGACTCACTTCTAGGGACGCATCAAAGGCTCGATTGCTGCTGCCTTTAGCTTCTGGTGTTCATCATGTTTTACCAGTGCTGCAGACCGTGAGTTTCATGCTTTTCTGAGAAATATTCACATACGTAGATGCAGTGACAATGATACTCCGACTCCGGGCGCTATACAATCACTCAAGGTTCATCAGTGGAACCCTTTTCGCATTGTACACAGTTGAAATCGTGGTATTTCTGATTTATTGTATCGTCACTACTCAAACAATCGGGAACATGGGTACGTGAAAACGTTTGCATCGTGTATAATGTGTGACGGGATCAGTGCCTTTCTCCCAATGTAGTATCCACTGCTCGAGTGCTTGACTTTTCGTTCTGCGTAACTCAAGGATGGCCATCCGTTCCAACCTTGCTTTTAGCCGGTGTACAGATCAGTGTCAACGTCACGATGTATCTGCTCACTATTATTCGATGCATCACGGAGTCGATCCAAACGTACAAGGTAACCAAGCGTTTCCACCTGAATCTTTACATGAAATTTCTCGTCAAGGAAGGCACGATGTACTTTCTCTTGTATGTTGCCCTTTTATCTCGTCTCTTATGCAATCTTGCTGATGCGGTAAACAGCACCCTGACAGCCGTCTCCTTCGGTGTGCTCATTTACACGAAAAGCGCTTCGGCAAACATATTCCAGGACATGCTGGTGGAGATCGGATGTATTGCTGCGGCATACACACTGATCCCACGATTCATTGTGAACTTGCGGAAGCTGTATGCCCGCGATCTGGCAGGGAGACGTGGAAGCCATATCGACACAGCGTTTGGTTTCACGTCAGCACCCGGAGGAGGCGTTGCTGCGAACACGATGGTGTTCGCGGCGCCTGAGCAGTTCGAGGGAGTAGAGGACCATCCGGCTGAAGATATCCAGGTGGAAGAAAGGCATGTCGTCCCCAGCGTTGATTGTCCCGTGTGAGTGACTTGGCGATGGCGACCATGTACTATGGTGTCAACCCATTCACGAGAAGACGACACCCATCGTTGTACCTATCTATTTATACATATATATATATCGCTCGCACGCGGTATCCTAACCTGGCTGGAAGGACACCTTCGAGCTGGAGTGCAGGGAGATGCTGAGATTGGATATCGGAGGTAGAGTTCCTGCAACAAGGGTGCGTCCTGCACAGCTTGGCTCAAGGTGAGGTCGGTGCGGCCATCTAGTACAAGGGCATGCGCGGGGTAAATAGAGAGGGAACGGAGTGAGGATGGGAATGTTTTTCATCCCTGGTGTCAGTGTGTTGAAGAGATAGCAGCGCAGGGACGTCAGTTTAGGAAAAAGGTCAACGCCAGCTCGGATGGCAACAAGCCTCTGGTAAAAAGCGCAGTCGAGGTGGTCCTCTCCTGGACGGATGCGTCACACGCGACGTGTATACGTGTCAAAGAGCTTCTATGCCTCTGGAGAGGGGCACTTGATAGCACTAACACGGCCGTATTGAATCTCAGGCCCTAATGACAGCTAAACGGTCTCTCGCACGGTGTGCTGTGGGGAGTTGCTTGCCCAGATATCTTGTACTGGCTTGGGTAGCAATGTGTGCACTGGAAATCAATCGAAATGATACAGTGATCCGAGTCTTTGGCCCTCACCAGCGAGGTCACGCGCCGCTTTCGCACGCCGGGCCCATCTCCCTGCGCAGACCTTGAAAGCGAGGTAATGATATGGCTATTGCAGTGTTGACCATCGCAGGTACAGATCCCAGCGGAAGGGAAGGTATCCAGGTATGTCAACGTAAAAAAGATTTACCGACCTCTCTCGACACCGTTATCGGAACAGGCCGATCTCAAGACGTTTGCCGCACACGGGTGCCACGGGACCAGCGTCGTCACGGCAGTGACCGCCACGACGCCACACGGCGTACACCGATCCGTCCTCTCCCCGGACCTCGTCGCGTCCCAGGTGCGTGTCTCTCCCACCCCACCACCTCCGTCTCCGCAATACGTGTAGATCACGTCGACGCTCGCGGACGTGCACGTGCACGCCATCAAGACCGGCACCCTCTTCGACGCCGCCCTCACCCGCGTCGTCGCCACCGCGCTCCAGGCGCACTTTGACGCCCACGGCCGCGTCCCGCTCGTCTGCGACTCGGTCGACCTCGCCGCCTACGGCGCCGTCCTCGCGGACGACGACGTGCGCACGATCGTCGCGCGGCTGTTCCCCCTCGCGCACGTCGTCACGCTGCGCGAGGTCGACGCGCAACACGTCCTCGACGTCGAGGGCCACCCGAGCGAGATTGGCTCGGTGCACGCGATGCTGCTCGCCGCGCGCGAACTGCTCGCCTTGGGCGCGCGCGCGGTGTTGCTCAAGGGCGGTCCGACGGTGGTCTCGCTCCGCGATGTCCTGGCGGTCGAAGTGCCCAGCGGTGCGTCCGTGGCCGTCCGCTGGGACTTTTCCCTGGACGGGATCGAGATCATTGGATACGACGGTGAACTGGACGTCAAGGCTTATGTTGTGGATGTGCTGTGCCAAGCGAGCCCTGATGGGATCACATATGTCTTGTACCCTCAGCGGGACGGGAACGCAAAGACCATGCAGGGAGCGGATGTTGCACTCAGTGCGGCATTGGCTTGTTCCTTGGGAAATCAACTTACCGGTAATGATGGTCGACGTCCGCTCTTTTTTTACTGACGTTTGTACACCCCAGACGAAGAGGCGGTCGCGCAAGCAACGAAATTTACACAACTGGGGATCGAGACTGCGTCACAGTGTGGTAGAGGCGCTGGCCCCTTGATCATGAACCACTTTCACTCGACGTCCCGGCGCACTGTTCCACCGTACGACCGTCGTTCTCTCAGTGGCTGTTTCTAAACTCTTCACAGAAAAACCTCAAAAACCCCATATCCGTTGACGTTCAAGTTTATTCAGAACACAGCCACAGTATGGAAGCAATACGTGCGCCACGATTTCGTAGTTCAGCTGGGAAAGGGAACTCTGGACCCTCGGTGTTTCCAGCACTTCATCCAGTAAGGCGCGTTGCTCGTGCGGACGAACCATGACCTGTGACACTCGAACAGACAGGACTATCTGTATTTGAAGTATTATGCAAGGGCATATGCGTAGGTGCAGATTTTCCCGTTGGAGATCGTCTCAGCACGCGCGCATACAGGCTACTGGCGTCCAAATCCAACGATTTCCCGTCGATTTACAGCGCCGCCAGGGGGGTTCTTGACATTTCGGACGAAATTTCGTCTGATTTTTCAGGGGCGATCAGTATGTCTGTCTCTCAGTCTTCCAACCTCCGCTGAATGGCACATGGATAGGTGAACCGCTGGGGTCGTTGGCGTCGAAAAAGAAGGCGATGCACGCGACATTCTGTACGCGGTGGGGGATGACACTGGAAGAGTTGGAAAAGACGCCCGAGTCGCCTGCGACAACCGCGTATGGTGCATTCCTCATCGACACGGGGCTGCGAGGTATGTCTGGATCACGTGAATGTCCAGTAACTCAGTCGTGATCTAGGGGACGCGAGCGCGCTCGTGATGGCGGTGTCTGCGTGCTTGTTGGGGTACGGCGAAGTGGGTCTATGGCTAGAAAAGGAAGCAAAAAAGCCAGCGTCATGGGTCGTATGGGAGGGCAACCCGTACCGCGAGTGGATGGAGGGGTATTCTGGGGAGCGGTATCAGGCGGGCGTGGCTTCCGGACTGGGTGAGCAATGTGTGTTTTTTCTTGGTGTTGTCTAACGGTGCTTGTAGCATGGATGGAACGTTTGGTAGAAGAGGACGCACCGTCGCAGCGGCGGTATGACGAGTGGTTTTCGATCTGGGATAGGACGGTGCATTTCGAAAAGGCGTTTTGGGATATGGCGTTGAATCTGTCATGAGTGTTGATTATTGTTCCAGGCATCTGGTATTTTGTGATGAATCGTCCTCGCAATGGTATTCGTTTTCAAGGTTGGTACTGAAACTGTGACTACGCAATAGATGTACGTGTGGTTTACCGTCCTGCAAATGGATTGCGCCAGGTGATTCCGATGTCTGGGGCTGAGCGAGCGTGGCTCACAAGGGAGGGACGTCGATCCTCGACGTCTAATCGTTCAGCTCCCAGCTGACACCACACCCACACCCACCCTTGGCCTGCGGATTTTCTGTGATGCGGAACGAGCTCCCAATGAGCTCCGTCGCATAGTCGACCGTCGACCCGTTGAGCATCGGCAGCGACACCGCGTCGATGACGACGTTGGACGGGCGGATATCCGGATGGGTGAGATGACTGGACTGGTTGAGACGGGGCGCGGACGGAGGACGGAGCACGCACTAGTCGTCTCGCGCAAACGCACGCGCGAGGTCGAGCTTGTACTGGTATCCGTGGCACCCGCCCGACTCGACGGCGATGCGCAGCGCGACGCTGGGGTTGCGCTCGCGCGTGGCGATGCGTTGGAGTTGCTGTGGGGTCCCCGTCAGATCGGCGTGGCGTCGAGCAACGACGTACCTCGGCGGCGCGGGCGGTGAGCGAGACGTGAATGCTGTCTGGGGGAACGAGGTCGACGTCGAGCGCTTGAGATGCGAGGTCGCGCGGGGTGGGCGCGCGGACGAGGGCGGTGCGTGCTTTCGCGAGGGTGGACACGGACCGTCGGAGGAGCATCATGAAAGGAAGAGTCATTGCTGACTAAGCGAATACGCGTTGAACTCATGCCACCAGCCACCGTCTCGTTCACGGTCCGTCGACCCACCCCCGCCTCGTCGGACGGCTCGTTCAGGGCCCCCCGTCACATCGGAAAAAGCCCCCTCGCAGGGGGCGACTCGGACGGCGATGGCGAGACCGGCATCGTCTTTTCCAACGGCGCCGATGCCGACGACGGCAGCCACCACACCGACTCGAGCGACGAGGATCACTTTCACTCGGGAGGGACTCGGCGGTGCGTCGCCCGCATTGTCGTCCGCATGCATTGAAGTCGACTCACGTCAGCCGTCGCCCAGCGCACAGCATAAAAAGAAGACGGTGTTGTCGTCGCCCCTCGTCATCCCCACGCAACCGAATCCGGATTGGCGCGAAGCGGCGAAACGACGCCGTGCAGGTTGCGCGCGCGTCCAACCCGCCGTGCCCTCCTTTGTCCCCGACGCTGCCCCTACCGGCGCAGACGGGAGCGTCGGCGGTCTCGGCACGCGAGACACCATCAACTCGGATCCTGAACACGTCGGTCTACAAATCCACCACAGGGTCGCCCTCGAGGCTGAGTCGGTCGACCAAGCGACCGTCGCCGAACAGTCTACCGAGCGCGTCGAGGAGACGGAGGATCAACGGGCCCTCCGCGCGATACTCGCCGGCGACGCCGACGCTGCGTCCATCGTCGACATCATTCCTGTACCCCCCCTCTCGGAGGCCGACGCACTCAAGCAAGACGTGCACGAACTGCCCGACGTGGCGACCGCAGACGACTATGAACGTGTGCCCATATCGGCGTTCGGGGCCGCGATGCTCCGCGGGATGGGTTGGACGGATGGCGCTGTTGCACCCAAGAGGCGAAAGAATGCGCTGACGGAACTCTATCTTCCACAAGCGCGCCCCGCCTTGTTGGGCATTGGTGCCAAGGAACGTGAGGTGGAAGACGATGGGAGCGGGAAAAAGAAGCCCAAGGGACGTGATATGCGTTACATCCCTGTGGCGAGGAGGGAGAGTGCGAACGGATCCAGCAGGTCGGGTACGGCTTCTAGACGAAGCTCGCGCTCGCCATCCCGGAGGGTGAGTGAGGATCGGGACAGGAGTGCGTACGATGATCGCGACCGGAGAAAAGAACGGGACCGTGACCATGAGGATAGCAGACGGAGGACAAGGGACTATGATGAGAGAGACAGAGACCGCAAGGATCGTAGAGACAAGGACCGAGATCGGGGTCGTAGCGATCCCTACCGGGATAGAGAGAGCGACCGGGATGCAAGAGGAAAGTACGACCAACGGGATCGCTCTAGACAGGCGGGACCATCGAGATGATAGACAATTTTCAATCAATCGATTGTAACATCGTGCTCATGATAATCAGGTTGATGCCGTCCATGTCACTCTAGTGGGTGACAACAATTTGCTGACATCTTACTGGACAGTACATGATGAAGGTGAAGTATAAAAGGTGCCCAAGGGCGACGATCGCAGGTGATACCATGGTGCATGTACAGGTTGTTAGGTAGAGGGGAATGGGTACAGGGAAGAGCGGGTCAAGGACATGAGACGACTGTGCAGGCGAGTCTGAGGAGGAAAACAGGGTTCCCCAGATCCGGGGAACCCGGGGCAGGGCCACTCAAACTTTCAATGGTGGATCATCCGAGCAGGACGCCGGGAGGGGGGGCCGTGAGTGACCGTGAAATTGGTAGCCAGCGGAGACGCAAGACGCGTGGCGTCTGGGTAGGTCAGCAATCAATGTAAGGAAACGGAGGGAGGAGTATCATCGATCGATCACAGCCGCCTTCGACGTCCGTATGATCACCTTCCGCAAGTCTATTGAGTTACGCCTTGAGGACTTGTTTCGCACGGGGTTTGCTTCGGGAGGGCTTTTTCGGTGGCTTCGTTTGCCTGTGCATTACCAGGTACACCCGTGTGGTCGGGGGTTCACCTGATGTTGAGCGTCGAAAGGCGGTGGAGCCGCAACGCCGCCGCCTTGAGAGCCTAGACAACACACATCCGTTAACGATAACAGCCGAAGTTCCAGCAGGTAGCCGAAACGCGTAAGCCAAACTAAACAGGCTGTTACCGTTAACAAACACATGCTGTCCAGGGCCTGAAGGTTCCTGTAGAAATATGTCTATCAGATAATGGCCGGGTTGCGAGGGAAAGTCCTGCGAGGATTGGCATCGGACGACAGGCAGTGGAGCCGCAACGCCGCCTTGAGGTTCCTGTGAAAAACATGTCTGTCAGATAATGGCCGGGTTGCGAGGGAAAGTCCTGCGAGGATTGCCGCTCGGATTTTCTTTGCTTGCCAGTGCGAGGCCGTTTTCAGCGAGCATCATGTCAGTCATCTCGCTCTCATGAGCTGTGTCACGGTGGTGTGCGTCAATATGAGAGCAATCTCATCCCCGTTACCTTGATGCCCTTATGGTGCAGCACCGCTGCCGTCTCGATATCACCTTCATACCCGAGTAGGCCCTCTGAGCACCATATCCTGGGTGCCCTTCTTGACATCCGCGATCTCCACCTTCGCCTGCACCGGCGAGTGCTATTTTGGGTCCAAACAGGGAGGTATATTTGCGATGCCTATTCATTGCACATACAAACTGTGCGTCTTCATCACGTCCATCCACAAACATTCTCCTGAGATGTAGATGAAGTTCTGGTAACAGAAATTTACGTAAGCAATTGAAACCGAGCCTATAGACATTTGTGGCTGTACACTATTACCGAATCCGAGAATGTTGAACAGCCTTTGGACGAGGCTGTCCAGGGGAGTCAATCCCACCAGATCGTCGGAGTGATGTGGATCCTCTCACTTGCGGTGGAAAACGTACTAATGGTATGTATGGATACGACTCCAAGTCTTTAGGTGTGAGAATGCAAGTACGTCCAGACTTCAATTTACTTTCGTACCGACGGTCCGACCTTCGTTCACTGATCGGAACACTACCGCAAAGTCATTGCCTTTTGGGCACGCGTGCAGTGTGCACTGACGAGCTGCTGTATCTAATCTTCTATTTAGATGGGTCAGGGGCAAGTCTCTTGCCAGCCACCAATGCTGCAATGCAGCGCCAATTTGGTTACATTTCGTTCCATCTAGAAGACTTTTCCTTCCCCGTTACCACTTTCGCATTAATTAAATACTGCATATCCCGAGTCAGCAGAGCCGCGTTCCCTTGGCGGAGCATATCCGCACCGCCTCACTGGGTGCGTCCTACAACGATTCTAAATCATGAGTCATTGAAGCAAGGCCAAAAGGACGGGTGCGACCTCCACAAGGGCCATTAAACCCCTTCCCCCCCCCCTTCCCCACACATCACACACGCCCCAACACATCATGATCCTCACGCTTTCCTCTGAAGGAGTTCGCAACACCGTCTTCACAGACGAACGCGGACTCCCCGTGTTCAAGAGTGCCACACCCTTCCGTCTCGGCGTGCGTACGACGACCATCAGCAGACAAACGGGCGAGACGTCCAACAAGCCAGAAACCCCAGACCCAATCGAAGTCGTGGGTCGCATCGAGTGGCATTGCATCGGTTCCTCGATTTTCACGCTCGGTGGTACAAAACTGGAATCGAACACCTTTCTCCCAAAGAACGGGTTCTTTGGACGGTAAGCTATGTTACCCACGTGATGCATCGATATCGCGCTCATATATCTGCATATAGAAAACGCACGTTTACTGGGCCAGATGGTCGCCGTTACAGATGGGACATGTATCGTCAGGACGTCGTGGTAGGTATCGAAAATGGAACGTTGATCATACGATCTCACATTCTTATAGCTTTCGCTCGATGACGAATCGCGAACCGAAATCGCACGTTATCACAGAGCGACCCTCGGAATTATTGGGAAACGGAGGAGCGCCTTCTTGGAAATCGCGCCTCAAGCAGAGCATATGTTGGACCTCGTCGTCCTTACCTTTATATATGTGGAAAAACTGAGGATGGACAAGGAGGCGAGACGACGGAGGGCGGCAGCATCTGGTGGAGGAGGACCCTGAACCAAGCTGGGATGTGGCTTCACGGCTTCGTTATGCAGAGTGTTTTTATTGCCTCCGTTTTTCTACCGTACATGTTGCCGTGCTATAGATACATACCGAATGACGTCATCATCATCGCTTTCCAATTTCCGTTCTGGGCGAATTCTTGAAACGACTCATATTCGTTGCCGACTGCGGTAGAGAAGGCTGTGAACGAAATCGATAACATACCAACACTCATACCACCATGATTACCATGATGAACGACTCTGTTCGCGTATTCTATATCTCAGAAATTCTGTGCGCAATTCTTGACCATCTGACTGACGATAAAGGATCAATGGTAGCCCTCGCCTACACCTCGAAGGATATATCCAACGCAGCTCTCGACTACCTCTGGGCAGACATGGACTCGTTCGCGCCGCTTGTGCCTTTGCTACCCAAGCCAGTGCAAGACATCTGGGTAAGCGACTCCCACAGCACAACGTCCGAGAGACAGCTTAGCTGTCATTAGGACCTGAGATTCAATACGGCCGTGTTGGCGCTTATCAAGTGCCCCCCTCCAGAGGCATGGAAGCTCTTTGACACGTATGCACGTCGCGTGCGACGCATCCGTCCAGGAGAGGACTACCTCGACCGTGCTTTTTACCAGAGGCTGGTCGCCATTCGAGCTGGCGTAGACCTTTTTCCTAAACTGACGTCCCTGCGCTGCTATCTCTTCAACACACTGACACCAGGGATGAAAACATTCCCATCCTCACTCCGTTCCCTCTCTATTTACCCCGAGCATGCCCTTGTATTAGATGGCCGCGCCGAGCTCGCCTTGAGCCAAGCTGCGCAGGACGCACCCTTGCTGCAGGAACTCTACCTCGTTGGCATCTACCGACTGTGTTCCGACACAGCCCTGCGGCCCTTGAACTTCAAGAAGCTTCACACCGTCTGCCTTATCGCCAACATGCTTCGCCCTGCCGACCTCCAGAGCTTCTCCCGTCTGTTATCCACTTCTCCGATATCCAATCTCGGCATCTCCCTCCGCTCCAGCTCGGAGGTGTCCTTCCAGCCAAGCGAGACGGGCGTGCTGGGCGGCACGTTTCCCCGCGTGGCGACGCTGTCCATCTGTGACGGCCCGCGCAGAGCCGCGGATATCGTGTCCCGGATTTGTTCTCCCTACCTCAGGTCCGTGACGATCGAGCACCGGGATCGCTTCGCGAGTGTGTCCGAATACGAGCGCTTTTTTATGCTCCTCGCGCAAAGACGTCCGCCCGTGTACGCGCTCGAGATCAGGATGGGCCGTATCTACGTCAACACGCGGAACGAGTACGTCCGCGGGTTCCTCGATGCGCTCGAACCGCTCGTGGATGCGGGGCTTGTGCGATTGAGGGTGGAGATGTCGCTCTATGGTGCGTGGAAAATCGAAGAGGACGTCAAGCGGCGGATGCAGCCAGAGGCATGGCCCACGTTGACGTTCTTCGAGTTCGTGTTGACGGAGGCGTCGACGCGTGCCGCATTCCCCATGGCGTTGCTGGACGACGTCGGTCCTTGAAAATGATAACGTGAAACACTTCATCAACGGGCGTGTGTGTGACCCAGCCGAGCGAAGTTCCAGGTTAGGATACCGTGTGCGAGCAATATATATATGTATAGATAGATACAACGATGGGCGTCGTCTTCTCGTGAATGGGTTGACACCGTAGCACATGGTCGCCATCGCCAAGTCGCTCATACAGGACAATCAACGCTGGGAACGACATGCCTTTCTTCCACCTGGATTCCTTCAGCCGGATGGTCCTCCACTCCCTCGAACTGCTCAGGCGCCGCGAACACCATCGTGTTCGCGACAGCGCCTTCCCCGGGCGCTGACGTGAAACCAAACGCTGTGTCGATATGGCTTCCACGTCTCCCTGCCAGATCGCGGGCATACAGCTTCCGCAAGTTCACAATGAATCGTGGGATCAGTGCGTATGCCGCAGTAACACATCCGATCTCCATTAGCATATCCTGCAATCCGTACACCGGAACGCTATTCGTGTAAATGAGCACATTGAAGAGGATGGCCGTTATGATGCTGTTTTGTCGCATCGGCGAGATTGTACAAAAGACTAGATAAAAGGACAACATACAAGAGAAAGTACATCGTGCCTTCCTTGACGAGAAATTTCAAGTAAAGATTCAGGCGGACACGCTTCGTCGCCTTGTACATCCGGATCGACTCCGTGAGGCATCGAATAATAGTGAGCAGACACATGGTGACGCTGACAGCGATCTGTACACCGACCAAAAGAAAGGCTGGAACGAACAGCTCTTCTTGAATGATGCAGAGCGAAAAGTCAAGCACTCGAGCAGTGGACACTACGCTGGGAGAAAGGCACTGATCCCGTTACACAGTATACGCGATGCGAACGTTTTCACGTACCCATGTTCCCGATTATTTGAGTGGTAGTGACGATACAAAAAACCAGAAGTACCACGATTTCGACTGCGTACAATGCGAAAAGGGTTCCACTGATAAACCTTGAGCGATTGTATAACGCCCGGAGTCGGAGTATCATCGTCACTGCATCTATGTATGTGATTCATTTCTCAGAAAAGCATGAACTCACGATCTGCAGCACTGGCAAAACATGATATACACCACACGACAAAGGCAGTAGTAATTGTGCCTTTGTTGTGTCCTTAGAAGTGAGTCGACATGAAGAAATACTTGATAAATATACTCACAACTGTGCAACCGTTGAGCCGTCGGAGGTGCCATGATTGACAGGCAAGGAAAACACGCACGTCTGCGGTTCGAAAGCTTCAGTATGTATATTTGCTGGTCAGGGGTGGTACCGAGTGTCACCGTTTTAGAAGCAGGTAGAAACGAACTTCCAACTTTTATCAATGCGAGTCACTTTATCAAATCCAGCCAGAAGGCATTCAAACATACTGAAGCCATCGGATCTAGACAACATCAATTAATTGTGTAAGCTGTAGCGTGCACAGGCGTACACGATCCCCAAGAGTGCGGGATACCGAGTCTAAGGGCCAATGATCAGTGTGCATTCATGGATACAAGTAAAATGCACACGAGAACAAATATTGTAGAGACCCGTGTCCAGCGCCGATTCTAGAATCATTTCAAAACATGCGATAAGCGCAAGGTAACGGTTCTCTGACCCATACATATTCCATCTGCAAAGATTGTCAACCATTGACTGATTCACTGAGTCACTCCCACCTCATCCGAAAATGTGAGGACTAATATTTCATCGAATGAAAAAGATACATCCAGAGATGCACTGTATGACATACTATAATCGTACCCAATTGCAGTGAGAAAGACAACTAGGAAAAACAATCAGCTCAGCGGCCAGAGTAATCATGGCGAGCATACGAATTGTGTAATTACCCTGCCGAATTTCTTCGACGGATTGCTGGAGGGAAGCCATGGACAGACGACGAAGTCAAGTCCACTTGACGTGTCCTTGATTGGTTTTAAATCACTTACGCACGTAATCCAATCATTCCTAATCCCATACGGGCCGAAAAAGAGCGAGTAATCGGCAAGAGTGTTCGAAAACATTAAGTTCCGATACGTTCGCCATTCCCGAGATTGCGGCCCATCTCCACAGAAGCGGTGCCAGGAACACCGCAGCGCTAACATTGCGAGCACCTCGGGCGGACTCGAACAAAGCCAATATCCTGTGTGCTATTATAATGGCGTTGCAAAGCCGTGGTTCGACAGTTTGACGAAGGCACAAGGGAAGGGATTCTAACCACTATCGGCCCACCCTCGTGGAAAGCCAAATATGCCGGCCCTGTGAGATATAATATTGGGCGTGCGACATCATCGGCATCCTCAGTGGGCCGTTATATCTCCTGCCACAGCCCACATCAGTTTGCACTTCTTTCAGCCAGACAGAAATATACGACAACCAGTAAATTTGTTACCGTTGGGCTGCGGATGAGGTTCAAACTGTTGTAATTTGTAAACGGGAATCCGAAATTGTGAGAATCGTCAAATTGGTCACTACCAGTGGGTCACTGGCTTGGGGACTATACCGCTAGCACTGACACAGCATTTGTAAGCAGGCCAAAAGTGTTACAAAAAACATACAAGTCTTTGATGCAACGGCTAGTGAGCGCTGATGAGCCTCCATATGAATAGCGACCAGTGTGAATGCTCCGACAGGAACGCGAACCGGACCATAGCAAGTCGGAAGAGAACTTGAAAGCCCATCCTACTATATGCCGAGTTAGAAGTTGACAAAGCTAAGCGCAAAACCGTGACACCTTGATTCGGAACATGTCACAGAAATGATCGTTGGGCCATTTGATTTCTTTATCGTTCAAGCTTGAAAAATCGAGCCAAGCTGTCTCTACTCGTATTTACAACATGATTGCATGACGCTAGTGCCTTTATTTCTTCGCATATTTCCATACTGATACAACAACATACACAAATCTGAGCGATCTTCATGCGCTATTCTTCACAGCCTGCCATGCTGGTCGCGATGAGATTGCATTCCACCATCTGTCGAAGGCCATTGGTCACAAGATCTGACAGATCTCAGGGCTACTTACCTCGCAACATGGGGTCTGCTTTCGAGAATATTATAACCAAGTTCTTCAATCACGATAGCTAAGTATGGGAGATGAAAGAGGTCGGCCAGCGTCACGACCTGCAAATACATATTCTTAAAATATCGATCCCAATAAAACAAAAGACGCACTTCTCCAGCAAGGTAGGCTTGTTTACTGAGAATGCCATCGTATGCGTCGAGCTTCGCGTTCAGGTTTTCAAGGTACTCTTTCATCCTCTCTTCGTTTGGGGGTAACCCTTTATGTCTACAACATTGAATAAGCGTCTCTGAAATCGGAGGTCATCAGATGTAGCGACTTCTTGATGATTTTCTCCACGGAAAGACCTAAGGCAAATGGGTAGAAATTGGAATACTCGATGGATGCAGCTTGCTCGAATAACGCCGCGCCCTTGGGGTCAGTTGGTACGAGGCTAGGAGTCCCCTGGCCTTCGTACTTTCCGACGAGGTATCGGCAGATCGCCCGGGCCTCGTACAAAATAAAACCATCGTCGTCCTAATTTACATGCAACCTCTATCAAGATACGACAACAATGCGAGAAACGGGCCTCACGATGTATGGGACTTGACCGAACGGCTGGAACTGCTTGAACGCTGGTGTCTTGTGCTCCCCTTTGTACACAGCGACGTTGACCACCTCGTATTGGACCTCCTTTTCCTTGCATACCTCGGCTACTAGCCTGACGAGCGGTGCGACAGCGTGTCCATGAATTTTGAGAACCATGGTGAATAGTTCGAGTAAGCCTGCTCAGTCGAAGAGTAGAGTGGATCGGATAGGGATATCTCTTGAAAACGTCTAACCCCAGATCCATTTTGTACTTGGACCGATGTTTGAGGCATAATATGATTCGTAAGACATGAGCTGTGCACGCACCAGTGCTCCGAGTTATTCGCGTGATTGCGATTACCATGAGCACGGCCATGGCAATAACTCATGCGGAGAAGATGAGGAACATTTGCACATACACGGATGGACACTTCACGTACCATTACTCAGCCACAATGCACTGCTGCATGGTGGGGTTACATCGGTAGTATCGTCAGGACACCACAAGGGAGGCGAGTTTCGCAAAGCGACCGCATTGGAACAGACCGTCATGTTATAGTTCAATATTCGACTTGGAGACTCGGAGTCTCGGACGAACACTCATGTAGCAGTGGTCTCCCTCGGAGAAAGAGTGCTTAATTATATAATTAGTATGCACTGCCACAAAGTGACGTGATTGGCTCAGGCTTCGAGCTTCTTGAAGAAGGTTCGAATTTCTCAGTTTGAGGGGACCTAACAGTTAGACGCATTGGCCAAAGCTCTTCTATGCGTGAATGCTGTGGCAGGTTATCCAAATCGACACCGGCATAATGACAATCACCTAAACTCCTTAGGCTCGGTCCAACAGGTCACACAGCTTGAAGTATGTCGTGACTATTCAACTTCGTCAGTGCAAATCACTCGCACTCACACTCGAGCCTCGCTTTCTCCGCTATTGAACTCCGAGTATCCCCTCTTTTCACACACGACTTTCCTAGCTATCATCTGTGCATTGGACGCTTACCGCACAGTTCTGAGTATGAGAACGCAGCAACGCAGAAGCATCTCGATACAACTTCTTAAGAAGCCTCAAGTGCCAGGGGCCCCACAAGCCTTCAGTCCGAACTTCTCACCTATAAGGTGAACTGTGCGCAGGATCCCACGAGCGCTTTACCCGTTTCGCTATCGTGTAGATGATTCAGGCTGCAAGCAAACTTCAACAGGTATTGTAATGTGCTACCTCGCCACGGCGACATTCGAGTCGGTTCGTCATTTACACTTGTGTCTAATACCACAAGATTGGCGACCCCAAGTGTTCTCTTCATTTTGCCGAGTGTTGACAACAATGACCAGTAGCCCCGATTCTCATGTAGATTATCGGACATGAATCCCACATACATGACTTTCGGAAGGTTTCAGCATGCATGGATTCCCTTCGTGAAATACCCCTCTCGGTCTTTTATTCACAGTGTCTGTCTTCATGCCATGATGGTTTCCCTAGCTCACTATTGTCTTCGTCAGCTGATCACCCTCCAGGTTATCAACCTCCCCACACCCTTGATCGCTGGTTTGGAAGATTTGGAGGAAATATGTTGCTTCATGACACCATCACCGGGGGAATAGTCCCACATGAAGGCGATAAAAGGCGGATATGGCCAAGTTGCGTCTCTCTATCCTCTCTTGATACTCGCGACTACAGTATAAACGATGGCCCTGAAGTTGTACGGTTACCTACGTCCACTTGCACACTTCGTGTGGTTTTGGTCCTCAAAGAGAAGAACGTGCACTTCAATTTCTTTCCAGTGGACCTTGCCAAGGGTGAACACAAGGCCCCTAGTTTTGTCGCTAATCAGCCATTTGGACAAGTACCATATATTGTAAGCATCACACCCATATTGATCGACCTTAACTGCTAACCCTGTAACAGGATGACGATGGTTTCATTCTATTTGAATCACGGGCTATCTGCCGATACATCGCAACCAAATATGCTTCGCAAGGCACTGCCTTAATCCCTGACGTTAGTAACGTCGAGAAGCTGGCAAAGTTCGAGCAGGCTGCAGCTATTGAAACATCCAACTACGACCCTTTCGTTTCTGGTCTTGCTTGGGAGCTCAAGTTCACCAAGTGGGTCTTGGCGAATATCGTAGGTAGCGAATAATCTCTGATCTGAGACAATACCTACAGGTGGTTCGGCGGACAGACTGACGAGGCCCGTGTTAAGTCGCTCCACTCTCAACTCAAGGCCAAGCTGGATGCCTACGAAGTAATCCTCAGCAAACAGAAGTATCTTGCTGGTGATGTTCGTGTCATTGTATGATTTGCCCTAGACATGATTACTGATCGGTGCATCGTCGACTAGGAGGTCACGCTTGCAGATCTCTTCCACTTGCCCTACGGCGCTATTCTCCTTTCTGATGATATCCGGATCGATGAATTCACCAGCCGGCCGCATGTCAACAGGTAGGGTTAGCCTTGACACCATGATATCAATGTTTCTAAGTTATCTGTGGCAGGTGGTGGAAGGACATTGCCTCTAGGCCGGCTTGGGAAGCTGTCAAGGACGGCGTTGCATAAGTTAAGCAGCACAACAAGCAACTGATGGATGCCTGATCCATTTCCGTAAAATTCTGTATATTGTACCTCAAACTTTATGAATGAAGAGCAAACTTTCCAGTTATGTTGAATATTCACAGATCTGGAAAGTAAAAACTTATTGCTTATGAGCACTCACGCACGTGCACTCGCCAGTCTAAGAATGGACGTATGCGATGTTCGAGACGGATTATCGTACGCGTGCGTACATAGTGAACTTGAGTGCTATTTTCGGAAATTCTCCCCTGTTACCAGTGGCAGTATTATATAATACACAATAGGTGTTTTGTCTTCAGGATCCTTCAAGCTTCAAGCTTCAAGTTCTTTTCACTCCCGCACTATGGACGAGGTGGAGGACGACAAGAAACGATTTGAAACAGATGCGCCCCAAGAGGAGGATGCGCAGCCTGATCCAGAAGAGGAGCTCATGTTAGACAGAGGGAACGGGAGAGTATGGTTGGTCAAAGTGAGTATCATTTCAATTCATACTGCCAAACTGGCCTCAATTCTCTTACCATACATCTCGTGTTTATTTTCTCAAGATACCAAAACACTTGATGACACGATGGGCCGCAATCGATAAAGAGGACGTGCACCTCGCTACAATACGAATCTACCAAGGCGCTGTTAGCCCCTCTGGACGCTCCCCACGCATATTCCTTTTTCTTCCTCCTGATCCGAACGACCCGACCCCTCGTGCGCCAGAGCTGCCGTCTTTTTCTCCGGATGCTGCATACATACCTGCTGGAGAGAACGGAGTCCATGTCGATAGATATGAGTTGGAGATGGTAAATGAAGCTGTGGAAAATCAACTCGTCGTTGCGGAACGTCCAAAGGACCCGGTTCCTCCTCCGTCAGGGACAGCCGCAGCACACACGTACAATCCCCGCGCACGGACGACAATTTTGACGGGCCGTATCAAGCACGAGTGTAGTTTGCGGCCGCTTTTCAACGAAACGTATAGACGACAGATGCGAGAAAGAAGCAGGGCGTACAACACTCCACGAAGACAAATACGTATGATCGAGGAGGCAGGCCTCAGTGGTGGCCGCGGAGGAATCAATAGATTGAGCAGTGGTGTGGCCTCTGGCTCATTCGCTGATATGATCGTCAGCCTTCGTTTTCTTTGCCCTATGAGCTTGACTTACGACTTTGTTCAGAAAACCAAACAAAAACCTCCCAAAGGGACCTTTGAGCGCATGGCTCGTCTTCCGCGAAACCAGTTGCTGGATCTACTGTTTCAACTTTTCCGCGAGCAACCGCATTGGAGTTTTAAGCCTCTAAGGGAGCGGACCCAACAACCTGAAGTATATCTCAAAGAGGTACTGAACGAAATAGCCACACTCCATCGCAGCGGAGAATACAATGGCATGTGGGAACTTTCGGAAATCTTTGCCAGGGATGGGGTCAGTATGCTACAAGTTGATTGTTCGTTCTCATGCTGAATTGCACCTTGATACAGATCAAGGCTGAGAATGTTGCTGGGCCGAGCGTGGGAACGGACGCTGACGTGCCAATGGAGGATTACGAAGAGGATGATGACGATGACGATGATGACGATATGGAAGAAGTTTCATGAGTTGACGAGTAAGTTTGTATGGTTCGCTTAGTATTTATCTCTTTGTCGATGATGCGTTAGTGTATCATCTTCTACTTATTACTTACCAGATCAGCGACAACAAAGATTATTGACTCGCCTAAGTACCTTCCAGTCGATTATGCATATGGAGCGTGTGTTTAACTCGAGCCTCATCGAAACGCAGCTTACATACAAATTAATCAAGTATGTACAGGGTGCATACTGCCGAGTGGACAGGATCCGGGGGATGGGCCAAACTGACAATTTTCTGGTTTTCCTGACTTTTATCGCCCTCCTCTTGCGACGAACCGAACGGTACATTATGAGGAAGTCTGAGTAACGCACTCTAGTCACCAATAGTCAAATGCGCATTTGCACAGCCGGGCTTTGCGGCACCGCAACAAGTTGACTCACCGTGTGCATGATACGTATAAGTATACGTAACCCGCACACATAACATCATGCCGACTTTCAACCCACCTCTTCTTGGTGACGGACATGGGAATTATAGAATACACGTAGTAGGAAACAGTGGTATGTCAATTCTGCATTGATCTTTCGTCATTCAGTAGCCTAGAAAGAGAGCACTTAGGAACGGGAAAAGTGAGTCCTTGCACCAACGCTCTCGAAGGCTCACATATGGCCCACAGTCCACTCTCAGCGCCTACCTCTCCGAAAAGTTAAATATTCCTAACATTTCCCTCGATAAAATCGCCTGGAAACCTGGATGGCAAAGGACGTCCGATGATGAGTTCAGGGAAGATGTACACACTCTGTTAGCACAATGTATGCAAGGCTGGATCATTGATGGTCATTATGGCGAGTTAGGAACACTCGTTTCGGATGCTGCCACGGACATTATCTGTAAGTTCGTCAGAGGCAGCCGCGTTGTCCTCAAGTTGCTTACGTTTCGGTTTGACAGGGTTAGACCCACCGCTATACCACTACCTTCCTCGTCTCATCTGGCGTACATTTATGCGCCTTCTTCGCTTCACTCCTCCATGTGCCGAGGGGTGTGAGGAGACCTGGGAGGAGGTTTTCTCGCGCAAGGGTATCGTCTGGTGGTGCATCACTAATCACTTCACTGCCAGGACCAAGTATACTGGGTGGTTCTCACAAATGAGCGTTGCAGCTGGAGGGAAGATGACACGATTGGATGAATCTTGTGGTGAACTGGCTGAGTGGAAAGACGCCTTGGAGTATCATATTCGGCAAGAATGATACTTGACTCAGACACTGTAATGCACGTCTGTTGAAACTGCCAATAGTTAGCCGTACCATTGCGAACCTACTGGCGTGTTAAAGATGTAGTCTGGGACCCAGACCGTCTATGAGGCAAGCCATGGATAGATGGGAGTTCCAGGCTATCAGAACGGGTCCGCCAAGTCCAACTCTGGCACCGACCCTAACTCTTAATCAGTGGCCAGCGGACGTCGTGACTCTTAGTAAGACATTTGACACATTCACATGTTCTTAGGATCCTTCATTTTCGACATGTCCAGTAATGGTTTAGTAGACCCATTAAATGAATTCTGACTCTTCCTGTAAGGGTTGGACATATTATTTTATGGGTCGCGGCCTTGGGAATGATCCATGATCCATGAATGAAGTTTCGACAATGTTCTTGCAATATTCTAAATGGAAAAGCTTGGAAAAAATTACACAACTGTCAGGTAGGTATGTCATAATGATTAAAGTACTCACATCAAAGTAAGGTAGAAGTCAGACAGATCCAGCAAACCTCAGGGTCAAAAGCGTGATTTTGCGTGACAAAAGCCTTCAAAATGTATAGGATATTCGTACAACACAGATAGCTACAATGTGCCGGCATCAGATTGTTGTAATCTACTCTCTCTACATTTTGATGCTTTTTCTTTTTTTTAAATGTTACACCAGCACGAGAAGATGAGCTTTCGGTGGTTAGCAGGAAAAATAAAACGCCGCCGCGTAGTGCGGTGTCTCACGGTGGTACGCTGTAAAACTGCTCGTCATCCGTGTGTCACACATCGGTCACAGGACCCTGAGGTTTGCTGGATCTGTCTGACTTCTACCTTAAGTGTTTGTGTCGGCATATTGTTTCATGATTTGAGAATTGACTTAGTGCGTTTTAGAATTCCAAACACTCTCCGGGTCAATATTTCCTGCACCAGCCCTTCAGTCCTGTCGGAATCATGGGCTTGGAGTACCACGGTGACACGGAAGGTAGTGACGGGACATTTCACGTAAGGCTCATCTGGATTAAATATTAAATTAAATAAATTGCCTGACGTTAGGCATTGAGCCCTGAGGACGTACTCATCGTAGCCGCGTTGGTTGCATAAAGAAAATGTCTGCGCGATGTGTCATTCCTGTTTCCCCCGTCTCTCGCGTTTGCCTTTGCGACCAACTCGTGTTTCCACCGCTGGCACTCAGCGCAGATATCCGTGCACTATGTTCTCCTCAGCGGGTCTCTCGTGCGTCTTGTTCTTCTCAGCAGGAAGAAATATATCGACTGAGATCGTGTCTTGTCACCTCACAGGCTGGGACCTATGCTCTTGGGGTTCGTGCTGGATACTATCCTGTATGGTGTGGCGGTGGCCCAATCACTCGTTTATTTTTCGTGCTATAAGAGGTACGTTCGTCTGGTTAACTTGGTACTGTTGTTATAGCATATGTCGCTTTTTTCACTCTAGCGATGCGCGATGGCTCAAACTCTTTGTGCGAGGGCTAATTTATCTCGGGTCTCTCATTTTCAATCTCACAGTTACTAGGTTGCATGCCTACTTGCCTTAGATACCTTCAACGTGATTTTGGAACTAGTTTACTTGTACAACACTTTGATCTTTCATTTCGGTGGGTGGGATGTTTCTATGTTTCGCAAATGCTTCTCACTCGCATTGAAGGGGATATGCGTGTGTTGTTAATAGCAGACTGGGGTAAGCACCCCTACATTGGATATGTTTTTGCGACGGGTTGACCATTCAAGCAGTCTTTTCAACAAGTAAAACTATTGTGGCATCTATATTGGACGTTTACTGATTGCTCTGATGCTTTAAAGTTCCTGGTACTACTGTGGGTAATGAGCATTGAGTTTTCTTCATGTGATATTAAGTCTATACAGGGTATTACCTCGGCTTTAGTACAGCTTTTTTTTGCATGGAGGATCAGGGTCCTTCAGCAAAGCAGACTGCTCATCGCTAGCATCATCGTCCTCGCGCTAGCAGGGATGCGTAAGTAATCATTTCCTGTCTTGCACATTTATCACATTCTCTCCGCAGTATCTGGCATTGGCACTTCCATCGCAGTCAACCTTGTACCTATGTTCGCGCGATTTCACAAATTCGAGTCTATCGTTATCATCTGGCTTTCTTCGTCTGCAGTAGATAATCTCCTTATCACAACCTCCCTTGTCTTGTCCTTGGTATGTTCTTCGCAAATGTTCAGTGACAAATATATAACAGATTTTAGAGGGAGTACCGCACAGGTTTTGTTGACACCGACCATATGATTAAGAAGATCATAAGAGGTTCATCGCTTAGTCGCTGAATATTTCACGATCTAATCTTTTCATTAGTTACGCTCCACACCGGGTTATTGACAGCAATATGGACGATTCTTTCTCTCGTCGTATATCTGGCTGTAGTAAGTATCGCTCATTCATATCAAGACGTTAGCATGCTAATATACCTCAGACTAACGGGATGTCCGTGACTTCTGATTTTTCTTGACAGCCTTGCTAAAGTCTACGCAGGCATCTAATTTTTGTGCTACCGTTGGCAAAGTTTTACACCAACTCATTATTATCCACTCTTATAGCAAGGACCCGAGATTCAAATAATCTCGAATTTACCGTGGTTGATTCTTCTCACCATATTGAACATCGGGTTAGTAAACATTCTTGCGTGATGTTACTGTGTCACGAACACGAGCTAACCAGCCTAATAGGATAACCTCTCACCATTTGATATGCGAGATGAGGTTCGTCTTTCGTCACAACCCACATCCTCCAGCTATTTCATCCTCGCTGAAACTCATTGTGAAGAGGCGCACAAGAACCACTGATATCGTGTTCGATACCGTTAGTGTGAAAGTGCTTCAAGGTCGGGTGTCCTTTTCACGGGAAACCTATGATAAAACGCTCTCATCTCGTTCCCTCGCGGTGACTACTTAATTCCATTGCGAATGACCTCATTGTTCTTCTGCTTCTTGCGATAGTAACGATGTTTGGGTCCAATTTGGTTTTGGTATCGTACATCCAAAGTCGATGTATATCAGTGTACGTTGTTAAAAGCGGAACATTGATAACTAAATCGATGAAAGTGAATCGCTCCACCTTCGTGGTGCGAGCGCTTTTTGGTTCAGTGGTTGTGTTAGGAACATCGCAAATCATCGGGAGATTTTGGTAGCCTCTGCATCTAACTGTTCACGGGCTGGGTAGGTGCGCAAGTTGATTTTTCATTCACGTGACATCGACGCGTTCATCGATATTAATGTAAGCTCGTTTGTTCTGTGCTTCAACCAACTTCATCTCTTTTTGCTTCATCCACTCTTCTCAAATCGATCTGCCTTCATCATGGCGAGCGTCTTCTTGAGAATACTTTTCATCCACTGGCTTGCGTTTCTGGACGCCTTGCGACAATTCGTACAGGACTACGCCCCACAACCCTTATTGTCGCCCGTGTTCATTGACTGGCGGCTCATCGAAGACAACTCCACGATTCCACCAACCGCCCATGTACCGCGGATCTACAATTCATCAGACTATATCTATATCAATACCAGCTCGGTCGACCTTGCGAGCACATGTCTCGCACCGACGATTTTTCAAGCAGCTCTCACGCTAAATCTTTCTTGTAATGTTAACCGCCCAGACTATGCTTTAGATGTATTTAAAGTGGGATCTTCGCGTAACGATGTGTCTCTGGACAGCACCGTCCGACCGCCTGCTATCCCTCAGGAGGAGGTACCGGAAACGTCGGCGCCGACGAAGATCGGGGTAAGTCATCTTTTTTCGCACAAGATAACTAACTCGATCTCGACTAGGCTAATCAAATCCAGACTAACATGACACCTTACGGGTCACGCGGCATCAGCTTCTGTCCTGTCTTGGTTGGTATCATGTACATTCATTCGCTACTGCATGTGTATATGATTTTGATGGTACGTACCTTGCGATTGCCTAGCGAACAAACGCCGCTGACCTTAGGATGAGATACCATCCTTTTTCAATCACTGGTTCGAGGACATGCTGGTGTATGAGTCATTGGACCCAACGGACCCACTGGGTTACTCTCGACTTCACACAGGTTTACTGGTGGTTCAGTGGTGCTTTTTTCGATGGGGCATGCACAAGGCCATTACAAGTCTTTACCGACGTCTTCGGCGCATTCCTTATAGGCCAGCTCATCCGCCAATGCCAATCCCACGCATCGTCCTGGTACGAGTAGACGGGGAAGCAGTTCCAACCAAGTTTCCGGATGACCAGCAAGGGAACGTCGACATTTGGAAACGGTCGTTCCGAGAGTCAGCACACTCGGGGATAGACAACAACCAATTTATAACATCCCCAGACAGATTACGGGACCTTTCCTTCATATCCGGCGGCGATAGCTGCCGCAATGCGGCCGAATGCGAAGTGTCGTCTACGCAAGCAATATCTCACCAAGGTGGACTTGCGGCCTTGCTAGACGACATCCGAGATGGACTCGCCGGCGATTCCCTCGGATCCGAGCCTCCTGGGGATGCCGAACGTGATGCAAACGGAGCCTCTGATCATCGGACGGAAATCGTGGACCCAACCGAAAACGAACTCTTGCAGTTCGCAGAAAGAGAGATCCTTGCAGTCACGGATACCCTTGCAGAAATGGCAAGCGTTGTCGATGAACAAATAGGTAATGTCGGGCACATGGAATTTCTGGAAGAAGTGAACAATGACGTTTTCCGAGATGATGAAACTGAGGGTCCGAATGGGGATCAAACCTTCAGTCCATGGAGCTTTGTCAATGATCTTGATCCTGATGAATCGGAACCAGAGACGGTACTTATTGGACTTTGCAATCCCGCCAACGGATTTTCCGGGACAGTGACGAAAATTGTACGATTTGATATCTCCACGGATGCGAGTGTTGCAGACGAATCGCAACTATCCTCAGGTGGTTCGTATACGGGCGAGCAGCCTTCCTGCCCTAGCACACTTGGAAACGAAGCTAGAGAAAATAGCGACGGGCCATCGGAAGGCGCCAAGGTGGCTTTGGATCTCCCAACGAACATGACATCGCAAGAGGTGACTCAATCGTTCCTTTCGGTAATGTTTAGCGAACAGGCGACCGAAGCGATCGACATACTGGCACGATCATGGTCGCCTTCTTTGATCGAAAAGCCGATAGTAAATCTCCCCTCGTCGGCAGTGATCCGAGAAGGTGTAGGATTCGTGGATGCAAGCTCCGTAATTCCAACAGCACTGGACGAAGACGTCGCAACGCGTTCGCCTCTGCAGATACTTTGTTCGTTCGTGCCATCTGTGGTCTTGAACATGAAATGCGTCATCGAGGCAGAGAAGCCAAGTTTGACGCCAGTCGGAAATGAGAAACTGGACCAGGGCACATTTGATCGGACGGAGACTCGGAAAGACAAGGCGTCAGTCCATGTTTTTTCGGAGATAGCCGCTCCTAGCGAAAACGGAGCATGGTCGTCCCATCGGGCTGCCGATGCTTTGTATCTGGTTTATTCTCCAAAGGCAGGCTCCGAGTCAAATGTAGAACTGTCGAGCTCATCCACGATCCTCGAACTTGACATGCCAGTGGCCGATATCAGCCCAGCCGTCCCCGCCACGAACCCAAGTCTTATGGCAGAGACATACGAAACTTCTCCAGGCGCGGCCAACGACCCTATTGCAAGGTCTGTTGGAAACGAGCTTCAAAAACCAGGACCAGGGGCCGACACAGGAATGCTCGTCGAGGAGTCGGGAAAGGAAGCACAAATAAATCTTGCGATCGTGGAAGAAACCGATGGCGTGGCTATTAGTATTTCCGGTCAAGTGATCGACCTTCCTTGCGGCGCAGCCACGAAGGTACCGACAAAAAGAGTATCTGAGGAGGCGTCAGCATTACCGTGTGAAGAACCTAAACTTCTGGAGAAACCCACGAAGGAAAAGACTGGTAGATCGAACGACGGGAAAGACCACGAGACCATTGCTATACTTTGGGACCATCCAGGCACACTATCAAAACCTCCTCCAGCAAGGAATTTGTCATGTTCCATGCATGCACCGCCAGAACCTTTTTCGATCCCGACAACCAACGAAGACATCGATCGGGCCACTGTCCCTTACGAGACGAGTAAACTAAACCCGATAGTTCCTGCAAAAACTGATGGTGACGAAGAATGGACGAGTACCATCAACGGGAAGAGATCAGAACATGGAACAGACCTCTTCGCCTCCATCCATGCGCCACAAAAGAGCACCAAATCAGAGCACCAATCACTGGCATCTCAATTAACCAATCGTGACCATCGTCGATCCACCACAAACTCTGTGGCAACTGACGAAGGAGTTGCAGCGAAGCCATCGCCAGACTGGACAGCGATGCCAGACGTTGTAGACGCATTCCGCATGTTCAAATTTGTACCTACTGGAAACACCGTACGGAGGGTTTCATCCATCGCTGAGTGCATTAGTAGAGCACCAATGGCCGAGGTAGTTTGTCAAAAAGGGACCCCAACGAACTCGTTGAACAATGCCTATGCAACCGCCGACATCGAGGGTCACCGAAGGCATGGGAGTGGTCTGCTGCTGATTCGGGATCTCGTGTCGTTTGACCCAGCAGACTTCAACCTGCGTAGTTGGTGAGAATATTTTCGCTTTGTTCGATGGCATCGACGCTGATATCTTCAGTACGAACATAAGAACATCGAAGTTTCATGGCTTGAATGCAATAACCGTACAAGAGGTTCTGTGTCCTGGTGTGGTTAATATGTCCCCATATTCGGTTCAGGATGGAACAAAGCCTCGTCCAGTCCGGATGAACGTTAAATCAGGCTCTACAGGGGTCCAACGTCAACAAAGGTGCGTAAGTGGAGAAATCAGTCTTGAATACAATCAAGGCTGATTGTGAGGCCCTGCAGCACGCTAATGCCGTGTATGGGGGATATGGAGCCGGAGTTCGGTTCTCAACAATGGTCGACTTACCGTGGTTGAGCGAGATGGAAATCCTTTGAAATTGATCCACATTTCTTCGGCGCTTTTGATTTGTTTTTCTGTTCAACAAGTTTGTCCCCGACTCCCCGCAGTGGCGTCATTTTTGTTTTGTAGTACTAGATCATGCTCTAGCCTGTGTTGTGGCGTTGAAGTTTAAAGGGGTTGTATGCCTAAATATGGTTGTTTTGAAACTCCGCTTCTACTCACGACATTTGGTTGCTCTGTGGATTGAGTTCATCGTGCCGCTCGACGTCAAGCCTCACTTCAAGGGTCATTTCGCCGCTTACATCTAGTGAGTACGACCTACAACGTCTACTGTACCTTCCCAGTGAATCTGTACCCGATGGAAATGTCTTGCGAGGCTGGATGGCCGGGTGAACGTCTGGATGGTCTTACTGATCATGTTTCTTCATAGCCAGTACCCAGTACGAAGTCAACTGTCGCAGTGCGTCGTCGTTCGCAACTTAACTCCTTATTTTGACTTGGCACTGACATAGATTCGTAACTTGGCAGCTCTCGAACGTGTCTAGCCCAGCATGCTTATTTCCAAGAAGAACAGGCGCATCATCTACGAAAACCTCTTCAAGGGTGTGTCTTCTCTCTCCCATTTCTGCGGAAAACTTAGCGCCTACGTGATCGTTCCTGCACTCACGATACCTTGCGAACACACGCACGCACGGAATCACAGAGGGTGTTCTCGTCGCCAAGAAAGATTTCAACGCACCCAAGCATGAAGACCTGGACGTGCCCAACCTCGAGGTGATCAAGGCGATGCAGAGCCTGACCTCGAAAGGCCTCGTCAAGACCCAGTTTTCGTGGCAGTGGTACTATTACGTGCTCACGCCTGATGGTGTGGAATACCTTCGGGAATGGTGGGTGTCGATCGCTGTTGTCGGTTGGGATGTCGTGCTCAATTTGATATATTTTTTTGTCTAGGTTGCACCTTCCAAGCGAAATCGTTCCTGCGACACACAAGCGTGCGCCGCGCCTCCCCAAGCCGGCTACTGTTCGTCCCGGTGCAGGCGAAGGCGCTCCGCGCCCGCCTCGCGGCGACCAAGAGTACCGGAGAAAAGAGGGTGGGGCACCTGGCGACTACAGACCCGCCTTCTCTGGCGTCGGCCGGGGTGGACCTTGAGAGAGAGAAAAGGTTACCTCTCCTCATGAACCCATTATCATGGATGGAGCCCGCGATCTCGCCAAAAAAATCCGGTTGTATGAGCATGTTGCATGTGTAGTCTAAGCTATATGCTATTCATTTCCGCTCCACCTTCTACACGCAAACTGGTTTCATGATTGAGACCACCAGATTCTACATCACTCCCATTTTCCAAAATACTCGACAACATTGCAAATACCTTTTTTACCTCGTTTTGCTTCGTATTCGCCTTGACGTGCCTCGATAACTTGTTTCGAGAAAGAGCTAAACAGGGGAGTTGTGAGCTGGAACCTTGCATCCAAGCGCTGGTGCATGCAAACCTAGTTTTGCTGCAGTCTGTTGAACCACTAACGAATACCTTTGCTTGTACGATCACCAATTTATCCAGAATCCCAAGTACTCCGGAATCAGTCAACAGAGTTTCCTCTATGTCGAGCCTGCCCTCGACGTAGGGATAACGATGGAGCTGTTCCGCGAGGTCTGTTAGCGTCCATGGTTCAAGGTCTCCTCCAGACTGGAACGCCTCGACGAGTGTCCCGATTGCGTCGTCATGTTCAGACGAGAGCGTCTTGAACGTACTCGATTTTCTCAGCGGAGTAGGGATACCGGGATCCATAAACGTACGAAGAGGCCGTGGATGGTCCGTCGCAAGCCACACGTGTCTGATGGGCTTTCTGGCAAGATCATCCTGGAGGAGTATGTGGAGGGTACTGACGAGCGAGGCAGCGCACCATGCGAGGTTCTGCACGGGCACGTTTTCCATACGCCAGTGCACGCCCAGAAACGGACCGAGGTTATCGGCGAGGCGGTCTGCGAGATCGTAGAGCGTGGGCGCGTAGTATAGATGGATGGCCGGTGGCGGGGATCCGGCAAAGATAGGGTGGCGGAGATCATAGTCGAGGATGAGGACGTCGACGTCGGCGAGGGAGAGGGCGAGGTGTGAGTCGTTTGCGTATTGGGATTGAGATACGTGGTCAAACCCTGGACCTGTTATCAAATCAAAGTCGAAATCTGTGTCCATGGTGTTTGACAAGAGCTGCGCCAGACGCGTCGAGGTGTCCAACTCTGGCTTGAACAAGCTTGAGTGAAATGAGATTGATAGACCGATCACAGGCAAGGAAAAACGAAGGCGTGCCAGTTTGAGTTCGAGACACGACAAGACCTTTGGATCTACCTTTGCTTGCTTGTCTACGATGAATGGATCATCCTCCAATTCGGTTTGCAATCCTGGGATATCTACGTCACGACCATCCTGGGGTATGGATTTCATAGATACGGCGAAACTGCTGGGTAGTGACGGTCGCTCGTCGACCCACTTGGTAAACGCTTCGAGATTTACCGCCAATCGGGGCGTGTCGCTGCCGCGGGCAAACCCATCCGTATGGTAATAGGCAGCAAAGGGCCATTCGGAACATGCGCTCATTCGGCTTTTTCCTACGTTGGGGAGGACCACAATTCGGTCGAGTCGTCGAGCGAGCATGAGGACCTGCATAAGGTGAAGTCGGGCCTTGGATTCCTGTTCTCCGATCCGGACGGGGAGGAGGAAACGACATGGACCGTTACAAAGGGCGTCGTCGAACGATGATGGTTTCGTGGTTTCATTCTTGCGTGTGCGATCGTTGTAATTTTGTGAGAGAGAACCTGCGTTGTGCTGCTCGGGGACGCGCGTGATTGGAGGTGGCCATACGGGGTTGCGTGTCATGCGAGCGGGATTACCAGTAGGAAAGGCTGTCGCATCATCGGAGAGGTTAAATTCCGGAAGAGAAACTAGTCTGTCCTGGGTGCCCGCATTCAGATCCCGTGTCAATGTTGACGTCGTTTCCGAGGCGTTGGTCGACGGCGACGGTGACACCACGACATGGCTGGTAAACGGATTGGATACAGAAGTAAAAGAGGATCTCTCCAACTCCCAGAGCACAATGTAGAGCATAATGGTGACCACGACGAGCACGACGAGCATTGCGCCGCGTACCGCATCAGGTGGACCCCCCCGATGATTCCGAACATGATAAATTGAGCCGCCGTCTTGGTCCGGGATTTCACGCCAGATCTCGTTGGAATTGTGAGCCTGACGGAATGGTCTTGTCGAGGTCAGTGTTCGTTTGAATCGCTGGACCCGCCTGGTTGGATTGTGCATCTTGCATGAGTTTTGTTCTGAACAGCCACTTGACACACAGGCAAACCTTCATCCCCACGCTTTCCCAGCTCCAACCTTTTCAGGCAGAAATTACAGTAAATAAGTAAAATGTGGGGCCAATTTCTCCGCCAATCTATCGCTGAAGCTCTCGAGGGCAAATGTCGAGTTAATACACCACACAGGAAAAGAATGTACAACAGTTTAAGCTTGAGGTGAGTTGCATTTCAGAACATGTTCCTCCCGATTACTAGTAAATAATCCATTGGTGCCATGAGCATGTTTCTCTCGAAACATAATCACGTACGTTTGTGGCAACCGGGGGCTCCCCGGCTCTCGTTCTGTAATGTCTTAACGTTCACAGCGCACCACAAACTCTTCTTTGCTCTAATTACTTGCCACACCTGGCAGCTCTTTGCGCCGTGTGGTGATCTGGAGGTAACATGCTTCTCGAAAGGCTGTATTGGTTGACTCACAGTGTGAAGCCAAACCTGGGCCAACCTTTGTATTGGCTTGGAATAGCAATTGATGAAGTGGCCCGGATGTGGTGAATGGAAGCAAACAAGCCGTCATGTGTCATAATGATGCAATACGTTTTCACAGCGCGGTATGCTTCAATTCGGTTCCGCCCTATGGCCAAATGCCATCCGCATAGAAGAACAACGCCACATCCAGATCCGTCGGCGGTGATGGATCGAGGCGAACCATATAATATAAAGCCCATTCACGCCAATGCATTCTTCAGTATCCCTGGCCTTCCACGTTCGAATCACAATGTCCTTTGCGAACCTACCGTTTCCTCATTTCGGCCGACTCACACGCGGCCGCGTTGCGCTTGCACTCTCTCATGCAATCATTGATTCCAAGTGCGCAAATCTTCCGCCTAATTACATTGTCTCAATATTGCATTCAGTATCCGACCGCAAGTTGAATCATGTGGGTCGCAGAAGCCTAGTACTACAGAGGATCCGGAACCGTCTTACTTCACGGAGTTACTTAAACAGCCCGGCTGCAGGGATGCTTGGAACGAATACACGAGTAAATCTGGGGCTTTTCCAAAGCAACTTGCTGATGGATCCCTTCCACTGAACGGTTTTCGGCACTACATGCTCGTAAGCGAATATCTGTTTTCATTTCCGATTCTTTAATCGCTGGTGTTTAGCAAGATGTTATATATCTGGACTACTACGTTCGAGTGAGGATGGCAGCAATTGGGACGTGGGATTCTGCAGTATCCATCAACGATTTAAAGGCTTTCGTACAGACGATTCAGGATGGACTTCAGTACTCGGAAGGCGTACGACTCGATTGCGAAAATAAGTTGGGAATCCCAAAGCAGGTCGCTGACAATGAGAAGAGGTCAGATGAACTCCAGACTTCCGTCAGATACTATGAAAAAGTAATCGCACAAGCGACGCAAATCAATAAGGACAATGCCTGGATTGAGTAAGTAATACGTGTGCCTTTAATTTCTCAAAGTTGGTTGACCGGGTAATCATCTTGTAGTATTTACTTTGCCCTTCTCCCGTGCATCAGGGTAAATATCTGCGCTGCTGACATCAACAAGCATGCTTATACATCCCAGGGATACTATACAATTGCCACGGCATTGCTAGGTGCTCAGGATACTCTCGCTAGTAAGTACTCCCATGAAGATTGAGCCACGGATATCAAACCGTCACCATCCAGACACGCCGTATTATTCTTTGTGGATTCAACCGAACACGGACAAGACATACGTTGATCAATACGATAGTGAGAATCTACATTAATCAGTAGTTCGCTCATAAATTGCTGAATCCCAAAGAATTTCTCGGGGACAACACTAAAAGTGCCACTGCAGCCGACTGGAAACGCTGGGGCGAATACTTCAAACAAGCATGCACACACGAGTTGAATTTCTTCAACCTTGCGCTCAAGACTTACCCGCCATATGATATTGTTGCCGGCGGGATGTACACAATCCATCCCTTCCCCTACGCTACGGAGGAGAAGTCCCTCGCTGTAGACAGCAACAATGGCGTGATGATCGCGAATGGTTTCAAACAGGCTCGTCTAGAATGATTTTCCTCTAGAACAACGGAACTGATTTACCAAGCAGTGGAGGCTGTTAAACTCAAGTTCGACAAACACGGAGGATGGCTACTTTATTAAGCTCCCTGACAACAGGTTCCTCTGCTATAATGGGACAAATATCACAATTGCTTCCGACCCTTCGAAAAGCAATGCAACTTGGTCAATCAACCCAGTTTCCATCCCCGGGTATAATACATACCAGTAAGTTCATGACCATCCGTCGCCGCTAACAGTTCATGAATCGTGGCCGATAGGCTGTTCCCCGGGACAAAAGTACAGCTCGCGCTTGGGGCCGATGGCAATAAGGTGCGGTACCATTACGGGATGACGCGAGTGCTTGCTAATTCAATTTACTCGACAGGTGACTCTGGCGCCAACAGAATATGGTGTCAAGGCTCAATCTCAAAGCTGGATTCTGAACTTGATTCACACTTAATCTGGGAAACCGGGAACGGATTTTGTACGAATAAGTAGTGATGAGAAACAGCGTATGGTGTGAGATACTGTGAAAACGACGAAGTTTTGTTGCAACTCAACCGGGATGAGTGACCCTTTACAGTGCTGATATATGGATCGACGTTGACTTTCGACTATTGGCCTTTTCTCGAGGAATGTCGCATCGATCGATGTAGTTTGAATCAATGACCCCCCCGCACTTCGATGGTATCGAGCATGGTTCTACCGGCCGTCCAATCTAGATTGTCTTTCCTAACTGAGAGGAATTGAACATGAGATGCATTGGCATCTACTTTTTCTGTGAATTCTTACTGGGCCATCGATAAGAATCAACGCCCACCTCCACATATATTCCATGCCGGTGCCACTGGCCCGCAAAAGAGGGCATAGAAGACTTGTGGAAATGACACACTGCAACTATCCGAAGCTGTCGGTACGTGTCTCAGGATCGCCATCGACGTCCGATGCATCTGGAGCTCCAAAGCTTCCTCTCAGCCACCATCGCCTCGCCCGAGTATCCAGCGTGTCGAACCCGATCATTTCGTCAAGCTTCTGGTGAAACCAACAAGTATTTCGGGCAATATCGGTCGCTCCGCGAAACACTGTAAATCTGCACATCTAATCCGCCGCGTTTTTTGGTGAATCGCGTCATAACTTTGGTGCGCTCACCGCGTTTTTTGTGATCTTGCCGCGCTTATGTGAATCGTGCCGCACTCTGAAAGAAAAAATAACTTAGATATTGGATATATGTACATAAAATCTAAGTGCTAGATGAAATTGGCTTGAACGGTGAGAGAGTGAGATGCCAAACGCCAGAAGGGGGGGGACACTAACAAATAAAAGGGAGCACGAGTATCGAGAGGGCAGCGCGTTGCTCTCGTCCTCGTCATGTGGTGGTGGTAGCTGTGGTGCAGCGGGCGAGCTATCGTGGCATCCCTCGCTCGTCCTCATCGTGGTGGTGTGGTAGGCAGGCTGTAATGGCATCCTTTCATCCTTGTTATAGTTGTTGCAGCGCCTTTGGCACCCTCGCTCCCGCCATCGTGATGCTGCGATGGAGAGGCTATCGTAGCACCTCCGCCTCGTCCTTGCCCTCACCCTCGAGCACCCGGTCGTCACGGTGCCTCGCCACCCTCATGGTAGTGGCGTGGTGGGCGGGCTATCGCAACCCTTCCTTCTGGTGGGCGCACTGTCACAACCCGCAACGAGTACAAGTACGCTGTGGACCAGGTTAGTGACACCCTCGCCGCTCTGGTTGTCGTCGTCGCGCGTCGTCACCCCCGCGGTATCTCCGTCATGGCCGTTATGGTATGGTGAGTGGACTGCCTCGATGGTGCGTCAATGGGCACCTTTGTCGTGTTCATGGTGATGGACCAATGGTGTGGTTTGAGTACCTTCCGTGCGGCGTTGTCGTGAGCGGAGTGCAAACTTAGTCACGCTTTTGTGACATATGACAAATTTAACGCCACCTCACCACTGTGCGCACGACAACGACGACACGTACCTAACAGTGATGCTGGTGCCATCCGGCACCTGTTATCATCCTGCTGCCCCCCTTATTTGCTGGCTTCAAGTATGCCAATGTATTTATTGATGCCACTCGCCAAGGCCTTGTGGACATGTTACAAATTTGCGAGGATACAGTAAATAGCACATATACTATCTGCATGTGTCACCAGGGAGAAATGCGGCACGATCCACAAAGAAACGCTTGGGAATAAATGTGCAAATTTATCGTCATAGGCAGCAATTAATCATGTCTGGACCCTTCATCAATCTCAAGTTGGCGATGTCACATTCGTAACACTGTTTCATGCACCAGGCTGTTTTCGAGACACGACTTTTGAAAATGCGTTTTCCACACATCGAATTGGAAACCGGTGTAGTATTCCGTGTGTTCATGAAGAGAGCTGTACTGATGTAGCCAGTTGACAATGTGCCGAAAAGTGTCAGATAAAGACCGTGACGATTTTACCGGCGGGGTAAGGGGCATTCTGTCGCGGTCGCTTGCTAACTGAGGCGGATAGACGAGGACCGCATGGAAAGGAAGTGATACGGTCAAGGGTATCCGGCGTTAACCTTTCATTCAGGTATAAATTGCAGGCCCTCGTTAAACAGGGTCGCAGTTTTTTTTTCTTTCGGTCCGGTAACTCTGCACTGAACGGTGGGTCTAACCGACATGAAGTTGTTTGTTGCCCTCTCTGTTGCTTTATTAACGGGGTGCACTGGAAGTGCCTTTGCCACTTCCTTGGGTCCACTGACTATTCCACTGACGAGGGTCGAAGTCACTGACGCGTCTTCCTATGGTCTTCCTGCTGAAGCGGCTCGCGCTCGTGCCGCACTCTTCAAATCCCGTACAAACTTGGCTACTCCCATTCCCATAACCAACCAAGTACAATTCTACACAACAAGCATCGGTATTGGTAACCCTCCAACGTCCTATAACCTCCTTATTGACACTGGTTCCTCGAACACGTGGTGTGGGTGAGTATGGATCGATCCTTCATTAGGTTAATCGATACAACATATGATCCTTGTGGCAGCAATGGGAAACCATATATTCGGACGTCCGCGAGCATTCCCACAGGGCAGTCGGTGAATATTACTTATGGGTCGGGTATTATCTCAGGAGTCGAATGTAAGGACTTAGCAATGTACTTGCCCCCATAGTATTAACGGCGGGCAGACTTGGACCAGGTGAACGTCGCACCTGGCCTTACCATCGCCAACCAGTCAATCGGCGATGCGCTTTTAACCGCTGGTTTCAATTTCTCTGGTTTGGATGGCCTCGTTGGGTTTGGGCCTGTCGGCCTCACAAACCACACGCTTTCACCTGACCCTACGCCGATCCCAACAGTCATGAACAATCTCATATCGCAAGGATTGATCAAGAATCAAGTACTCGGCGTTTATTTTGCCCCTCCAACAAATGACAATGACACAAGTGAGTGTTCGACACCTCGTCCTTGCAAGCTGTCGAACTTGACATGCGCAGATGGTGCTTTGACTTACGGAGGCATTGACACGAGCCTGGTATGGACCACCGGCTTGGTGCTTGACGTGCTGATACGTACAATACATAGTTTGAGGGAGAGTTGACGTATGTCCCCTTGACGAAGACGTATCCGGCAGCGTATTACTGGGGTGTCAATGCCACCAGCATTACGTACGGCAACAGCACTTTCGTCTCTCAATCCACTGCCGGGATTGTCGACACCGGTACTACGCGTAAGTTTCCGACCTGACTCATATGGCTAGTACATGATTTCGCCTGATCATTGGGTCTGCCAGAGGTCCTCCTTGCAGACAACTTCTTTGATACGTATAAGCAAGAAATCCCGGGAGCAACTTATGACAACAGCACGGGCCTTCTTGAAATCCCTCCTGCTTCCATCCCGCTTATGCTGCCTCTCCACTTTGAGATTTTTGGCAAAGTGTTCACCTTGGATGTTGCAGCTCAGTTGGTCCCACAAAGCCAAAATGTAGCATGGGGAGGGGTCACTGGGAAACAATACGTTATCGTCGGCAACATGGGGAGTCTGGGCGGAGAGGGGTTGGATTTCATTTTGGGGCTGACATTTATGCAGAGGTACTATGCGGTCAGTCATGCATCATTGCTGGGATGACATGCGCTCATCAGTTGTCGTGCCTTCATCAGGTATTCGATGCAGACGCGGCCCGTGTTGGATTTGCCCAAACGTATGTGAACGCAGATGAGGAGCCAAGTGCAATCTAAACTTTTCTACACAGGAAGAACACTTTCGCCAGTTGATCTATTTCTGCACGCGGTCCAATTGACGTGCTATTCTTGCTTGGATGGAAGTCTTCCATATTATTAAACGGCAGAAACCTGTGGCTGCGCCACTCAAAATTTGAGACAATTCAAATACATTATTTATAGTTAGACTTCAAAGATCTGCTTTCCATAGACTACATGAAGGATCAAGAATATGAGCCAAGCACCGTGAACTAGAGTACTAGATACCCCGGTCGGCAATTACGCAAAGCTTCGAACTCGTCATATGCAAATGGGCATGCCTTGAGCGCTGCGACGTCCTCATTGGATTCATACACTGGCAGGCTACGCATCACCGTGTACTCTCTTCCATATATCATGGCTTTGCATGTCCGAATGTCCATCTAGCCCAAGAAAATCAGTCATTTCATCGCACGCGTCCACGTAAATATATACATACTAATACAAAAACGTCGCTCGATCATCGACCCTTTTCCTCCACCACCTCGGTCACATACGAGTCGACCATCATCTCCTTGTCGTCATCCTCGCCCACCTCACCTTGCCACCCGTTATCCGCAAGGTACTTCAAGAACATTTCGTCCTCTTCCACGAGGTCGACCCCCATCTTGTCTGGGACGAAGAAATAGGTGACGAGGACGCCGAGGAGACCACAGATCGCAGCGACGATAAACGTCCAGCTTGAGAAACGATGTCAATCCCCAGGGATCGGTGAGAAAGGAATGCGTTAGGAAGACACACCGCTTTCCGAACTGTTCCTGGATGGGCGTAAACACTTCGGTGCCGATAGCCGCACCCGTCTTTCCGAGGGCTGCAGAGAGACCGAAACACGTCCCACTAAACACGAAACGCAAAATAAGGCGAGATCATCGACGACGGAGCGTGTGTAGGGCGAACATACCGCACGGCGGTTGCATAGGATCTATTGTCGAAGCGTCATTGATCAGATAGCAAAGACGATACCGAAGACAGTCACTCACTCGGCACTCGTCACGATCGTCATGTCGCCGGGCTGCATTGCGCGTCAAAGATACCGACAGTGAACGGTCTACACGCCACATACCAAGTTTCCAAAGGATTGTAGCAAACCATAACTGAAATAAATGCTGCTGAGCAAATCCGCCTCGAGATGATCACACCCACTTACAAAACGATGAACAAAGGGATGATGGCGGTGATCTGTTCGTACGCAATGCCGATGACGAGACCCTAGAATACGACGGGTTAGCCTGTGTCGCACTAGGGGTAAGCGGTGCACCTACAAGCACGATGTAGCCTGTGAATCCAAGCATCATCTAGACAGTCGTTTGAGATGTCACCGCAGGGCTTGAGGAGTCTGACACATACGGTATATCTTCGCCCGATCACTTCACCGAGCCAGGCACCGGCAAAGACACCAGGCAAGGCAAGCACTCCAAGTAAGAGCTGCCATTCGGCAGTCTTCTTGACACTTCCGCCGGGGATGACATTATTAATGATTATTCCGGAGAACAGTGAATTTGGGTACACGACCTAATGGTCGTACATTGAAGACCGAACGACCCGAGCGGATAAACAATGCTTACAAAGTCAAAAAGGAACCTATCACAGTCAAAGTCAATCGTCGTCCTGCCGTTGAAATTCGTGCACGTACCATGCGCCACAGGTACCAATGAGGGTACGCCAGTAACGTTTTAACACCAATCCGTAGGGAACGTGACCTATGTGAAGATTTAATAGTGATCTCGTTGAGATTGAGAGCAGCCATTACGCTTGATGGCGTTCTTCTTGTAAAGTTGGGAGCTCAACATCCGTATACGGAAGATGAGTACAATCATCGGCAACAGTATACCGATTCCAAAGCAGATGCGCCACACAGTACCGAGATGGTTTTCCCCGACTGCAGAAAGCACGATGAGGAACACGGACATGCCCACGGGCCCACCGAACTAATTCAATAATGTGTCGTTCAATCTGGGAAACAACAAGAAAAGGACTGTGGAGAGTCACCGAAAGAACAAAGTTAGTAACCATGATCAAAACTGTAGAAAGGAGTCAATATGGCAGAAACGAAGAGGATATCGATCGTACCGGGCGCGCGACGCTTGATGTTTCCCTCGTTGGCTGCTTCGGTCGCGCTCGTCGACGAGGCAGGGTATTCTCCACCGACACCCTGCACCAATCAACGGTCAAGAGACGGGTGCGAGAATAAGGAAACTTACGACACCGGTGATTCCTCGCGCGATTGTCATGAACCAAAAGAAACCGAGTGCACTTCCGTTGGCACCGTGAGCCGCGGTTGCCAGAGTGGCACCAAGGACGACGAGCATGGTTGTGCCCACAAGGGCGAATTTGCGGCCCATTCGGTCACATACAAAACCGACGAGGAGTTGTCCAACGATATCGCCTGTTTTATCCCGTTCAGAGCGCTTTCGATGGCAACATCCGTCCACTTGTACTAACCCACGAGAAGCGCATTCGATACTTGGGTAGAAATGGTCGCTGTATACTCCGTAGGGTACATTTGCTTAAAGATGACCTACAAGGACAATTCAAGTAAAAGCGGGAACACGAGCGGACGGAAGATAACCCACGTTGGCCATGGTCATCAACTGGTTTTGATCTAGAACACGACTATTCAGTTGGCTTGAGCGAGAGCATGAAGTGTACAGCAATTACAGCCATCACTGATCAAACCAAAACCCGCCGCAAAGATGGTGAATAGTGCGCTGAGCCTCTCTTTTTTGGTGTAAACGTGTGTAGACCCTTCTTGGCTCGTTTCATAAGCCTCGACCGAGCCGTTCCGAGAACCACCGACCAGGGTGTCGTGGCCCTTATTCTGGGAGTCAAAGTCTTTCTCAATCGACATTGGGTGCAGGTTCGTAGGATGGCCGAGTTAGAGGCTTTACCCAGGCAGAGAAGAACCGATCGGGATAGGACATACTGCGGCGAATCTTTATACAACGAATGCACGTGTTGATAGGTCGATAAGCAGTAGTATTCAAGGATGATGCTGAGAACGTTCAGGAATGGCACTGTAAGGCAGCGCCGACCAGCGCGGTTATTTCTCACCCCGGGAGCGGCCATGGACCAACGTTCGCTCAAAGGACGACCATGACTGGAGCGCGCTGACGAGGAAAAAGTAGACTTGCCCAAACGAGAGCGGTGATGATCCTGATGCCTTCGATAGTGCAATTGAATGTAAAATTAGAATAAGCTTAACTGCAAATAGCCGTTAGCGTTCCATGAAGTACAAAGATAACACCGCGGGGGTGAGTTTAAGGTCTCCAGACCGGCGCGCGGACACCGTGGCTCACCGGCGCGCGATCGACGTGGGTACCGCGGTGTGTCTAAATTTTCTGAGGGACTAGGCCCAACGAGTACCGTATTTGCTCGGTGTTTACTAGCGACCTGTCTTGCGTGCATCTGATAGCGGCTCGATTCTCCCTCACCTGGAGTTGCTCAAGTCATGATGCAGTCTGATTCTACGCACCAGGGATCTGTGAGGAGCCGCTCCCACATTTAGTCACCCACTTTCAAAGGCATGTCAAAGCGCTCGAATTCTGGCCCCTTCCGGGGCTAGAACCAACTCAGGACGTACTCGAATACGACCGCATGAGAAGGAACCTTTGTGCTGGTGCGCGTCACACGGACGATCCAGGTACTTCAAGCTGGAAGCGAGTCACGACACAACGCGCGTGGGGATTTCAATTATATGGGCGATGCTTGGTGGCATTCTGTCACACCACCATGTCGATCGCTTCACATCACCGGCACCCTCGAAAGTTTGGATTCTGACGGTTCTACCAGGTGACGCGACGGGCCCCACACGACAAACACTGTACGCCGGGTTCGTTTCTCGCCGGTCCAGGGCACCCCAACGACTGTGAGTTGAGCAACTGCACCAGAGGCCCTTCACAGTATGAATAGGCCGCACCACACGTGCGTCCATGCCCGTCAATTCTTGGTGAGAACCCCCGCCCTGACGGCGTTATAACCGTCACAGAGACATTCAAGTGGCAGCCGTGTATATAACTTGCACTACCCCCCGCATCTAGGCCCCATCAGCGTGTTAAAATAAACGCCCTCTGTATGAATAGGCGGCGATAGGCACCGCCAACGCGTCCGTGTAGTAAATTTAAAAAAAAACAGGTTCCGCAGTCTGCCTCCTCCAAACCTCCAATTTCGATGGTCATTTCAAGACGCGCTGGGCCAACGGTCATATGACCACCTGCAGAGCCGAGCATGTCTCGTTGGCGCAAGGAAGGCGTTTCCGCGTGCACACACGCTCGCCGTCTTCGCTTCGATATCCGCATCCTACGGCGAGTCTCATGCTTCCTTATTGACTCGGAGCCAGATCTGACCGGTGGTGACCAGTCGTTGGACTAAAAATAGGCTGCACCGACGGCCTGCCTCATAGTATGTATGGACTAGTCACGAGTCTAAGATTGAGCGGGCGAGCGTTCATCGCGAGACGACAGATCGTCCGATGTAACTGAACGAGCGTGTTATTCCTCCATACCTGACACGAGTTACGTTCTCTACAAGGTGTCTCACCAGCTGGAGAATCCTCATTTCCCCCCGTTCCAAAAGAACTCCGGATCCATTCACGCGCACCGGATCCGACCTCCATCGGAGACGAGGGACGGTGCGGAGCTGATCGGTTCCGGGCACTTGGGCCAGTCTTATTTCGAAGCATGTCCACTCCACTTGTCCCCGACAAAAAAAAGGGTCAAGAAAGAACCCGCTCGGTGATCTCGCATCGTGGCATGATCGCCGTCGACCCTGGAAAAAAAAAAACGGTCCCGTCGAGTAAACAGATCGATACAAGTCCCATTGTCCTCTTTCCACAACCGCTACATACGTACCGTCGGTAGAATACAATAAATCGCGCACATACAAGATAGATTCATGTCCGCTCACGACCCTCGCTGACCCGACCCCGACCCTGACCCCGACCCCGTCGCGTGTCCCGGATGCGCACCCTGTCCGGACACGTTCAACAGGTACGTCCCCCAGTCGTTCACCCTATATCACGTGCATCAGCGAACCTGAGCACCACAAACGATACGGTAGATGCCCACCCAAAACCGGTTGGCGCAGACGACCACATGGCGATCGTATCTGGGTCCACGTCCAACATGTCGTTGCCCTGCATCATCCCCGGTCCACCACCCACGTCCATGTACGTCTGCAACGCGCTCGCGTTCGGCGCGGGATGCCCGTTCCCGCCCTCTCCGAACCCCCCAAACGGGTTCGAGATCTGATCCATGAACAGGTCTTCGAGCGAGTACGCGTCGTTTTGTGCATACCCATGGCCCGTCACCGAAGGCGCAGTCGTCGCCGCGTGCTGCGGTTCGCCCAGGGACGAGAACCACACGTTGGACGGATGAACGGGTCCAGACGACGTGGCCGTGGCCGTTGGTGCGGTCACCGCCCCCGCCGCCGAGAAATTCACCTGTCCGTGCAATGGCAACCTCCCCAACTCGTTGCTGTACACCGGCAGACTGTACAACTGAGCCGGTTGCGACGACGCGGGGACCGACGCCGGAGGCATTTGGGGCGAAGGGCCCGTCTGCGAGGATCCAGGCGGAGACGGCTGCTGTTGCTGGTGATGATGATGGTGGTGGTGGTGACGAGACGACTGGCCGTGATGTGCCTCGCGCGAGATACGACGCGATCCGGCAATCGTTCGAGGAGGCTCCTTCGGCGTGGTCACGGGCCGCGCCGGCAGCGTGGGACTGTCAGCGTCCCGCTCGCGTTTCGTCCCGCCTTGGGGGCTGGGCTGAGGCAAGGGGAGATCTCCCACGGAAGCGAGCTCATAAAGAATGTCCCTAGAGATAGCGAGGTCAAGTCATGTCAACAGGCCGGGCTCGAAACCACCTACCATAGTCTCCCAGCGGTGTGCCACCTGGGAATGGTTGTCAGCAACCAACGACAATGATGGTACGGTCAACTTGCCGGCCCTCTATGGACTTCAAGAGCCCCATGCACTTGTGCACGTCGGCCATCTCCTTGACGGGATCCGTTGAAAGCCCAGATCGTTTCCCTCCCCAGATATTCAACAAGAGCACGATCCCGGCGGTGAACGCTTGCAACTACCGTGCGAAAACTTGGTCACACCCACAACAAGAGGCGAGACTTATGCTTACCTGCAGAAAAGGCGAATACGCAGTACAACGTCTCCTGTAAATATCGATCACATGACTGCAAGAACGAGCAGCGTTCGTGCAAATCGCGAGAGAAGGAAACGACAACGGTGAAGGCTTGCGAGGAGAGGGTATAAACGGCCGATGGATAAATATCTGGACGTGGTAGTAGTGCGTGTACAGCATGCTCGATTGCATGAAAAACAGAGAGTTGGCCTCCCGAGTCGGGTCCCAACGGACTGTGGAACAGCGTGAGACGAGAGGGCGGGGCAGCATGGCCATCGCTCACGGTGATCAGGCACCTCGTCGATCCATTTGTTTAGCGACGAATCCAGTTCGGCTACAATGTGTTGTTCCCACTGTTGACCGACAAATCCCAACAGGATTTTTGACTTGTTGATCGAGTACTAAAAATACGACCGTCAGCCACGTGCAACGCATGAGAAGGACGACAGACAATCGTGCGATGAGCAAACGAAAGGATATTGTTCAGTTTGATAAAGCTGATGAAAAACGACATCGTCGACGGCTTGTCAGGCGGTTGCTGGAATATCTGTTGGGGGTCTGGATGTTCCCAGTACTCGTCGTCACAGTCGACCGGAAGATCGAGATCAAAGCTAACGCGCGTCCGTCACCAACGCACGACAAAACCAAAGCCCCCACTCACTCTTCGTCTTGGATAGCACACGGCCGCCCAAGAGACGAACTCATCTGTCGATCAAAGATGACGAGCGACCTAGCATGGTTGAGCGGATACGCCATAACTACAAGCCATGCTCACCAAAACGCTCGCTTCCACAGTTCGCCCTCGACAGAGAGCCGTCCGTTATACGACTTGCGCCGATGCGCCCCCACGTCTTGTGCGAGCCGAATCCCGATCCCGACGATCGTCCAGCACGCCTGCGGAGCCGACGTCCCTTGGAGATACAACACGGACAGCTGTCACCTTCAATACAAACCCTCGGCGGACGGAAAACGAGAGGACGTACACAGTACGTCTGCAGATCCTCCAAACACGGCGGTCCGAGCAACGTCCTGCGTACCATCTGTACCTGCTCAAAAAATTTCCATCCCGCCGACTGCTCCAACATCCCGTTTTCAAGCCCGCCTAAAAACACGCGCGGATCGTCGCTATAACGGGACGCCGTCGCGCACACCAAGAGGTACACAGCGCCGAACGTGGAATTGCGCAGGTGAACGCCCTGCGCGATCTTGCGCTCGAAACTGGGACGGTGCAAGAACGGCGACAAGGGATTCACGTTCACGAAATAGAGATGCACCAGCTGCATGGCCAAGTCTTGGTCGGGGAACACGTACTCGGGCTCTTCGATGTCCTTGTCCGCGAGCTCCCACTGGAAAACGTCCATCAACGACACCGATGATGCGCACATACATGCAACCGTACCGGATACCGATCGTCCTCGAGCGGACGCAGATAATGTCCGGGCAGATCGTCCGTACCCGTGACCTCCTTTTTGAGATGGATCGCCTTTTGAATGAGCATCACCCCGCTCGACTTGCCAAAGAAGCGGTTTTTCAGGTTGGACGACATGCACAGCGTCTTGAAGTTTTCGGACAGAGCGAGCGTCACGATGTCCTCGTCATCGCTCGGCGCGAGCTCCTCGATTGGCGCCGTCGTGTTGCCATACGCAGAGGCATTGAGGCTATGTCCGGCCGCGGACGTACCCACGTGGCCCTTTTGCCAGCCCTCCCGATCAATCCGGCCCCCACCGAGCTCTTGCGAGAAATCGGCATCCGGACAAACCTTTTTAGAAAACAGAGGGTGAGGATGGATGTGGCCGAACGACGTGCAACAGCCTTGCCTTTTGGAGAAGCTTTTCCATTTTCTCTAGCCGATTCTCGAGACTCTCGACATATCTAAACCCAACATGGATAAGCACGCTTTCCACGACATGGCCCAGACACACACCCTTTGGGAGGACCACGTTTCTGAATTACGATGTCAGGAAGGAAAAAAAAAAAAGAGCGGGATCAGAGACGGACCTTGGCAGCCTCGACATACGTACACTCGAAGCTGTACGCAATACAGTTCGAACAACGATTACCAGGCATCTGACTTCCATCACCTTTGCCAGTTCAGAAAGTGGACCACACGTCAGCATCCCGCAAAAAGCCCGATGTTTTACTTACATCGAACTAGGCAAGATGGATGCAGTGTGACAAGAGGCAAAAAAAGAGTGCATGGCAGGTTTAAATGAGTGATCGTCCACGTTTTTCGTTGAGCCAAACACTATTACTGACTCTTCTTGCGACGACATGTGTCACACGCCCTTTGGACTCGGCGCTTCTTGCTGTCCGGGATGATCGTCGACGAGTTGTCGATCTCGTTGTAGTCCTCCTCGGCGGAAGACATGCTCCGTGATCAAAGGTGAAAATACAAGGGGGATTCAACTTGGGCAAGCTGCGGCCAACGGTATATACAGGAACTCAGTGGGAGTCTTGGCGCGATTGGTTGCAACCCGATCCCAAACACAGATACACACGGCTGCCGATGCCGACGATCTTCGTGGTACTTATGCCGCCGCCATTCCCTTGATCCGTGAATTGTGCCGTGGCGATCCTAATCCAGCACCCTTGGAATTCGTAGCCCGTCCGAGTCATATGAAAGAACAAAAAAAAAAACAGAGATTACTACATAGCACAGAGACCAATATTAGCACAATTAAAACAACCGCCTTCCCCCCTGCAAGCGACGTTAGCCAGCGCACGCTCCAGAGGCACAAACAGAACCTATAACAGCGAGGCGTAATATACCATGTACTTCAATAGCAGCATTCGAGGCAAAAAAGAAACGACCGACCCCGAGGAGCGAAAAAAAGGCTTCCCCGTGGAAGTAGAAATGGAGAAGAAAACCCGAGGCACCATGTACAAAGTAGGAAGACTATATACTACCGAGAGTTGACTATTGTTACATCGTAAATGGACAGTGACAGTGGGAATATGTGGAATTACTAAAAACATGCGACTGGATGCGAGGAGTCAAGCGTGAAACGGATACGATACGAACATGTGCAACCAATGGTATGACGAAGCGGGATCAAACCAACTCACCCATCCCAGACGTGTTGTTGTCACAGAGTGTGAACACGCGTATGCCAGAATAAGGCAAAAAAAAAAAAGAAAGAAAGAAAGAAAAGACAAGACAACGAGGCAGGAAAGCGACAAACAAGAAACGAGCATGCTCCGCACGATGGGTGACGACCGAAAACGAGGTGACGCAACAACAGAAGAGTGCAAGATGACCAGATAATTAGAAGATCCGATGTGATGGTCCAGAAGTAATTTGATACCATGAATTTACCATCCCGAATAGTGGTAGTCGTCGGCCCAACTTCGGTTCCGTGCCAAGGCCCGACGCCGTCGCTCCTCCCTGTCCTGGGCATCCGCGGGCGCCTCCCTGTTACCTTCGCTGCTTGTCGATGTCAACGGCCGTAGGCTACTTCCTTGGTTCGCCCTCCGCGCCACGAGGGCCGGATTTGTATTGCTACTAACCTGACGTTCCCACAACAGTTGGCGCCGCATACTCTCCGACAGCTCCGTTTTGAGCATTCGTCGGCGGGTAGTCCGGGGGGTCATAGGCGGTGTCGCCGCGGGAAGGTTATACGGAAAACCGAGCGGAATAGGTGCCGTGGTCGAGCTCACCAACCCGGGCCCCACCTCCATAGCAACAGGTTGGATGAGATGAGATGATGTGCCCTGCTGCGAACCTCGGCGTGACACCAGCGCCTGCAGCCTCTGCTGAGCAACGCTCTGTGACATTTGGATTTTGTCATCTGCGTCATCACCACTGTCATCTTCCATTTCCTGTTCCTTGGGTGGTCCTTTAGGGCGGTAGCCGTTTTTCTCCCCTTCCTGCCGCTTCGCAGCGGCCGGCGATGCCCGTCCCGAGCTGCTAACAGCAGTGATCTGTGCCGCCATAGGGAGCGCCGCAACCCCTTTAGTTGTAGACAACCGCGGAGGAGCATATGCACTGGTACTCCTTTGTGGCACAGGTGCTTGCTGCGGTGGCCGGAACTGCCGCGGGATATCAGCCGACGACCGGCTGACTCGATACGGGTGATTCAGTGGGAAGATGGCAGGGTTAGGGTTCATCAGCTGTGACAAAAGTCCCGATTGCGTGCGATTGAGATTCGAATACGAACGCTTGGGAACTTTGGCGAACAGGTCGCGCTGGCGTTGTGCTTCCAGTGCGGCTTCGCGTAATCGAGTCTCCTCTGCCTCGCGCGCTTTGTCCTCTACGTCCATCTCCTCGGAGGCCCACTCAGAGTCTTCCGCATCCGTCGTTTCGTAGTCCTCTGATGATGTGTTGGCAATGACGATCGTCTTTCGCGATTGGGCATTGACATTGGCATTGGAGTTACCGTTCACGTTGCCCATCGTATTCGCCTTCGCGTTACCATTAACATTCGCGTTGCCATTCACCACAGGATTGTTGGCGACGACACGACCATTGGAAAATCCCTGGGGTATAACAGGCGGATGCTCCTGTGGTGGAGAAACCTTTGTCGGTTCGATGGTCGTGAGCCCATTCAGAGGAGAGGGAGCCCGGGCATGGCCCTTGTCTGTGGAACCGTTAGCTGACCTGGATCCGTTGGAGGACCCCGAGCCAATATTAAACGTGGGTCCCTTCTTATCCACGCGCTCCAGTTGAGGAGGTTGCTGCGGCTGCAGCGTGGACAACTTCCTGATCATCGATGGCGCAACGTGTTTTGCCGAATGCGATCTCTTGACGGGAGGGCGCTTCCCGACTTCCTTTGCTTTTTTGGGCTTATTTTGACGAGCATGTGGAGGCTGCCTTGCGCCGACCCCTGTCGCAGCGGTCGCTGATCGCCGATCGTCATCCTCGTCGAGCTCTTCCTCCTGATCATCTTTTTTGTCCTCATCCACATCCGTCGTCACAACGCTCTTCATCTGACTAGAGGCAGTGCTACTGGCTTCGAACAAGTCAGAAGGTGACTTGCCACTCGCGGTCGAGCCGTCTCCCCTTTCAGGGGAGATATCGTCGGGAGACTGTTGAAGGAAAAACCGACGATCCGGTTGCCGAGCCAATGAGCCATCGTCGGCTGCACGGACCGGAGCGGAAGGGGAAGGTTCATTGGGAATGACGGAAGCAGAGGTTTGCGATGGCTGTCGTGGGTGCTCTTCAGGGGATAAGGGTGTTGGACGTAACGCGGGCAGTGGCAGAGGGGGTAAAAGGAGGGTGGATGGAGGTTGAGGGGCGCCGGGAGTGTCATCATGTAATATGGGTGTCATTGGTGGAGTCGGGTGTGGAGTAGGATTGACGACGACGACGCGAGGGAAGGGTGTGTCGGTAGATACGGGGAGCTGGACGAGTGGCACAGCGTGATCACCTGAGCGGGAAGGGGGCGGAGGGGTTGAGAACACCATGGGGGATGGCCTGGGTTGGGGAAGGCAAAGCTGGTTCGGGAGCATGTCTACAATGAGACGGCCAACGCCAAGGGGAGATTTTCCACGGGTACAGAGACTGTGAGTGGATGATGGCGTATGCGGGGATATCCGTGGGCGCTCCGGCGTGGACGGGGGAATGATTGCTGCCATGGGGGGTGGCAACGGTGATGGCGATGAACGATCAGAAGGGGATGGGAGGCCAGAGGCAAGGACTAGAATGGGGGGAAAGAGGGAGGTGAGTGAGTGATAGGGTCAAGTTGACGTGAAGGACAGTTTTAGGGAAGTGGCGCTCACGGTCGAGTTTGGGTGACACCTTTTCGTCAGCGGGTGCGGGGAAGTAGGAAGTGCGGGATCGGTCATCCTTCGGGTGTGGGGTGGCCAGGTCGGGGCTGGATGGCTGGAAGGCGGAGTGGGACTGGGTGCGTTCGCGATACCAGAGGCGCCAGGAGATGTTTTCGAGACGGTGGCCATCCTGAACGGACTCTTTGCACTTTGTGAAGACTGATAAAGGGATTGGATGTGCGATATGAAGATAAAAAGGAGAGAGAATACCTGTCCAGAGATTGTAGAGCGCGTCCTGACCCTGGAGGTCCCTGACAGCGTCTGCAGTGACGGAGAGAATTGGCGCGGGGAAGGTGGTCAACATGGATGGGAGGGGGGGAGGGATTAGAAGGAGACCTCGTAAAAAGGGCTAGTAAAAAGAGACGACGCAAGAAACGAATCGAGCGTTCGTTGATGACGAGACCGAGGAGAGCGGGCGGGGGGGTGATCCGTGCGCGACGGGGACACGAACGCACCAATTAAATTAGAAGAGAAAAAGAGAAAGAGAAAGAGAAAAAAAAATAGGGCGGTCGTGTCGTCGGGGGTGGGCGAGAGGGAAGAAGGGGTTGGTGATGACGAGACAGCCTTACCAGTGTGAGCGAACGGCTCAGCAGAGCAGCTGGCATTCAAGGTTACAAATTGCTCCCTCTCATGCGGGCCGGTATTATATTATATTATTTATTTATTTACTATTTTATTTTCATAAAATATAAATTAAATGTCTCTCATGTGAATCCTCCAATCGTCTCTTGTATCTCGCCATTGCATATTTTCTATATTTCCTTTTCATTTATCTCCACGTAATGGCCGCACATATGCAGCCATCACAACGTCGGATCTTCCTCAACGCGCGTGCATTGGCTGCCCGCTGCATACCATCCAGTCGCATTTTTGGGCCGTTACCCCGATTTCTCCCGTTTGATCGATCCCAGGCACGATGCCCAGCTCGCCACTCTAGGAACTCGCTTTATTATTCCCTTGCGGAGACAGTAGTCTCCAGTTTAGCCGGGCCATCACGAGGCCCACGTATGAACGTCTAGGTAACAGCCCTATAGTAACTCGTATATATCGTGGTCCTCTTAAGGAACCCTCGGAGAACATCGTGAGACCGCAGTCCGTCCGATCAGGCAACGCCTTCGCACCATCCACCACGCCGGCAAATGGAACCGCTCAGCCATCCACTTGCGCCAACACAGGCTCAGATCACCCGCGGCGAGCCGACCCCGCGTTTCGATCCAGAGAGATTGGGGCGTGGGGCGTGGGGAATCCTTCCTACTGTAGCTTCACTGCGGATCTCACCTGAGACGCCTCTTCCCCTCTCCCTCATTTCTCCAATCGAAGTGTGGGGTAGCGTGTCCTTATTTTTACCACAATGTCCTTATACACCTCTTCCTCTGAATGTGTAAATATGTAATAAGTGCGCCACCCACCGATTGCATAAACGTACAAGACGCACGCTCATTCAAAACTCCCTGCCTCCCCCAGCTGCAGCGTGTCCTCGAAACTACACGTGCCTTTCTCCAAGTGATACTTGAGTCCGTTCGGATTCAGATACGACTGCGCTCCCCCAAAAATGCATTCCCAAAAATATCATTCGTCAGCGAATCAGCAGACAAGCCAAGCACTTAACCCACTTTGGTACACCCCGCGCGCTAAGTCGCCCACATGGATATTAAATACCTCATCATTTACAAATCGGGAGAAACCGAACCATGACTTACCGGACACTTATGCGACTTGCCCCGCCCTCGCGACACCCCAGGTGCACGAGGCCGTTTCTTCCCCATTCGTGGGGTCATACAAGACACAGCACTCCGTGACGGGCTACCTTCGCCTGCGTGCACGTGTGTCGTTGGCATGAACGAAGAGGGGGGCAAACAGAGTTGCTCCGACATCGGCTCACAACGCGTCCCAGAGCAGCCGCACCGAGCATGCGCAGCACCCTGCGTTTCAGCCTGGGGATCCACCCGGTCCATCCTTGCATACGGCATCGCACCGCGTCGAGGCGAATCGTGCCTCGAACCCATCCGTGTGCGAGGCTGAACGTCGTTCCCGTCCGGTCCAGCCACGACAACGTGCGCTGCCTCAACGTGATCGACGAGCGCGTGCAGGTCTGCGAGAGGCTGGCCACAACATGTAAAATTGGAGCACTAGTGCTTGCGTGAGATGAACGTCGCGTGTTTCATTCAAACGAAACGCACGAAATTACGTTCGAAAGTTGGGGTGGGGTGGCGAAACCATTCCATCACGTTGCTAGGCGATGGGGACGGGGGGCGCAGCATGGCCTGCATCCCGGAGAACCCGGAGAGTTGGGCACTGAAACTGGATTAGCACCAACGTTAGACTGGCGTTTCAACCATCACACCAGGCACTCACTCGAAAGCGTTATGGCAGTCCATGCCAGCCTTGTTTCGACGTTCGGCTGTGTTGCGCTCGACTCCAGGAGAGGGAAACTTTAATCGTGTACGTGATCAGGACGTGACAAGAGAGTGAAACTCGAAAGAGAGCACGTTGGATCAAGGTAACCAATATATATAACGGATCTCGACGTGAACTTAGTCCGCGAAACAAATAGGGGGATCCGAACGCAACGTAGAAACGATAGCCGACCAACGTCGATAGACACCTATTGATCATCATTCATCGTCAAAACATTTATTCATCTGAAGACGTTGGTCAGCCCGAGTCGCAGCAAATATAGATACACGTTACACTGACACCTTCCTCCGCCGAGGTTTGAAAAAGGTCAAAGTTGATTTGATCAACCGTCTGACATGAATTAGACTTTTTTTTATATACTCGCTTGCTCCTCCTGAAACGGTCGTCAAAGAGAGACGCAGCGGATGCAAATTAGGCTCGATCATGGAGCCAATCAGGAATAATGCAGATCTCCATGGGGACCCTGTCATTGTGTCATTCTGTGTGTGGGGCGTTCGAACTTGCATGTCATCCATCGATCGAATAGAGTTGGAGTAACAGGTTGAAGTTCGCACAGGGCCCAGTGCCTGGTCCAGAGTGCCTTGATGAGGGTATTGTAACGGATCTTAGTAGGTGCCTTTTCCTATCGGGCAAGGTTCAAGAGTACAAACGCATTTTTGTTCCCACAGTGGTCGTCGAGCTTACAGTTCATTCTGTGCACCAGCACCGCGCGCAAATTGAATATTGACATGTCAACACTGCGTAGAAACCAGCATGTCATTGGGAATGATACCGACGATTGCAAGCCCTCGCACCCCTTCCGAGTGGACGATTCTGCCTTTCTAGTGCAAGCAACGCACGCTCGCCACTCAGTACTCAGCTCCGCTCTCGCCCATGCACAACTGGTGCCTCCAAGGGTGTGACGACACACGCGAGATCGTCCGTGGTGGTGGAATCCCGCTGCTCAGCCGTCTAGTGGATCCGGGCGAGACCTGGTACTGTTTTTTTTTTGAAAGGCGCACTCGAGCGTCGGCGTGACGTTTGCGAAGGTACGGGTTGTATAGGTGCCCCTTCAGCTATGAGTCACGGGCTTCCAACGTGTCACGAACTTGCGTTCGCTATCGCGTCCGATTCTTTTCTGCGCCCAACGCATGCCCACCGTATCCACGCATCCTTCGGGCTAGACCCTCGAAGGTGGTATGACGAGACGTACAAGCGGGGATACTAGACGTGCTCGACGCCCGGGGTAGCGACCTGATGTCGACACCTTTTCTCCACCGTTCAGATATAACGTACGTGACATCTAATCTAGTATGTGTTGATCATGGTCGTCAACTAAACCGCGGTTTAGCATAACACGATTGTTCAGAAACAATCTGCTGAGCTGTACATGTCCGAGTCGCGCGTGCTGTCACGAGAAACATCGATAGGGATGTAAAAATACACCTACTGAGCCGGTATGTGAACTACCATCTCCAGCTCGGCACGTGATAGAACTTTGCCGGTGGATGAGAGCAAGATCATTCCGGTCGAATCCATCACGACCCTGGACAAATCTCTCTCCGATGGCCATGACGCCTGTTCCGAGTCGACGACAGGAGTTTCCCCAACTCGAGCAGAACACGATGCTCGTGTTTCTCTCCTGCAGAAGGAGTTCGTCCTCTCACGCTCGGAAATCACGGGGATCACCTATGCTGACCACGTGGGTGTGCTCTTTTTTCTTTTTTTTTTTGCCCGAGAATTCGCAGGGTTGTCTCGGCGCGTTTTTCATGCCCACCGTGCGAATGCGAAGACAGGAGGCACCAGCACGCCTTCGCCCATCGATGGTCCATCAGAGTTATAGCAGCATCAATATGCCTGTCTCTGCACATGGAGGTATATCTCGGAGTGCATGGCTAAGCGCATCGCCCGCGCGCAATGGGTGCATCGGGTGTCATCTAGCGAGGACGTCATAGGCTTCACGGACGTTATACCTTCCAGTGAGCCTTTGCAATGTAGGTACACATCATGCCAAACGTGAGTGATCAAATTAAGTCGTCCATGCAGGTCGAAAGTGATGTTGAATGTTTCAAAATGAGATGGAATGATGTGACGGCGGTCGATTCCAACTCAAGACGCTCACATTGCCTCCAGAGATGGCAGCGCGATAGAAAGCGACCACAAGCGCGGGCACTCTACACTATCACGATGGCTAGCGTTGTAATCGATACCGAGAGAATATGATTGGCGTTAGGACGTCGCACGAGCTCATACAAACTCATCCATTAATCAAAGACACGTACATGGAATGAAACGGGTAGATCTCTGGTAGACAAGACTCGGACGACGATGCCAACCCTCATTCCCTAGAAATGTGCAGTGCCTCTAGCTCTTCGGCCTTGGCCGAATGACCCAGGGCCACTTTCCGGTTCCCCAACCTCCTGGCCACCTCCCGGTCCACGTTTCTGCTGCTTCGGAACCAATGCCTCCTGCGCCTCGGTTCCCGTTCGAACTCCGCGATGACACCCATCTTCGTGTGCTTGACCACCTCTGGAAGATCGGAATCTGCTAGGACCGCGGCGACGTTTGTGAGATTGAAATGGTCCCCTTTCCGCGGTCTGAAATGTGCCACGATCGCCATCGTGAACAATATCGCAACCAACGCGGTCGAGACGAGGATGTGCGAGAGCGAAGAGACAAAGATCTGCTGCACGCTCGCGACACGCCCTGGGACATACGCCGTCCCCAGCAGGCCGGACACGTACGCTACATATATATAAAAAGGGCGTCATTTGATACAAGAGCGACGACGGTGAACACACGCTCACGCTTCATCGACGCTTTCACCATCTGCATGTACCCTTGCGCGAGCTGAGCCGACAGGAGCGGCGTCAGCGTAAGAGTCGAGTTTTCATACTGACTACCAGAGGGGATCGCGTCCATCTGGTTGCCCCCGAACATGAAATCGACTTGTGTCTCGGAGCCGAGACCAAACCATGCAGAGGACGACGGCCCAGAATCGGTCGTCAGTCCGGATAACGAAAATGCGATGAGCAGTGACGTCTGCGTCCAGTCCAGATTACCCTGACTAGGCAACGGTGCGCCGTTGGCGAGCGGCTGGACACCTAATGTCATCGACCCCTGCGTACGCACTTCTCGCGTCTCGATCGTGATGTTTGGTTTGCACACCAGAAAACCAATGTGGTAGTCTGCTCCGATGGTGCTAACGTTCAGTGATGGGACATCGGTGAAGTCGACAAACAGAGAGATGATGTTGATCGCCTGTCCTGTACAGCTTGTGGAAGCACATTGGATGACCGACATGACCATGGCTCCATCTGTGGGTAAGCTACCGGTCGTATAGTTGAAGACAGTGACGGTGGGATCATGCACGTTGATGCTTGTTACAAAGGATGAATCCCACACCGCTGTCCGAAGCAGATATTAATGCCAAACATCTCATCCCTTGGAGAACGAGTGTGACTATAGACGTACGGAAATAAGAACTTGGGATGTCGGCTTGAAGATTGAGACCATCTAGGTGCACAGACAAGGCAGAGGGTGGAACCTCGGTGCTGTTCATTGTGTAATTGAGTGAGGTGCTAGTGAGATTCACCGGATTAGCCCAGGTGCAGTATGGATTGAGGCCGATGACATCTGTTAACCACCGTGCGCTTCCTGTAGAATTGAGTATCGATGGCGTAGGGACGACGAATCCAGAGTACTCTCCCTGCGGGTCGTCTGAAACTGAAAACGAATAGGAAAGACCGATCTCTCGTTCAGCCCAGACAATCGCCGCTGCATATCCGGGTGCAGGTGAGAATGCAGACGGCTCTAACGTCTGGCCACCTGCTACAGGCCTATGATAAATGATAAGACAGTATTTTGATGCAGAAGCACTAAAAGCCTCCTACTGATACAACGCGAGTGGGGGTATAGCGCCGACAGACAGTGCCATGATGGCGCCATCCACGAGGATAGGTTGGATGCTCACTAAATTGGTAAAGAAATTAGACCACTAATAATCATAGAGCAATGTACCACTCACACGCTGCAGGTGCTAGCGTAGAGAGCGCCAAAATAATCACCGCAGCGATGAAGGTCATGACGTAGTATACCGAACAGCGTAGATTTATAATAGCCATGATCGATTCGATGAGGCCATACGACAAAGTGGAAATTCCGTTTACTGTGCTCAATTGAATGCCTTGAGTAATACTTCGCGCAGAAAGGAGACGGAAAAATTCTTCAGACTGAAACCCATCAGGACTATCAACGTCTTCTGGGGGAAATACGCCAACCTGAAGCTCGGAAAGTAGCCCTTTCAGTGGGAATAGGGCGAGACTGATGATAATGATGTTGATAGACGTTACTCCAGCTCCGATGTTAGCTAGTTACCAATGAAGCAACAAGTCAGCATTAACGAGGGGGCGAAGATGAATCTTACTCAGTAAAACTTGAGATAATAGACCGGTATTGATGCCGGATACATCCATCGGCACCACTTGATAGTGAACAACATAACAAAACGCAAGATACGCAATACTAATGGCGGGGGCTAGGAACAACAACGCCCATCTCCATGCGAAAATAAGCAAGGGTTCACGTTGAACCGGATAGCTTTTTAGATCTGAAGAAATGAAAGCCATGGTAGATGTCGGGGTCTGCTCAACGTCCCTCAGGTCTTCGTTGACGCTGTCCAGGCTTGAAGTTGTCGCGGGAGGAAAGTGGCAATCCTTGTTTGATTCAAGTTTGTTGATGGGGGACATCTCCACGTTTTCCGAGTCCGAGTCGGCCATACCCCCTGGTAAAGTTCGACGCTAAGAGCAAAGTTAAGGTCTACTAGCGGGATCCTCGATCATCATATCTATATACATAAAGAAGGGCTCGTCAGTCGTGCGTAAAGGGTACTTCTTACGCTCGCGGTCGGAGTTCGGGCGATGTTAGAAATGGGGAAAATGATAGCGTCGTGTGGCGACTCAGCCACACCGCATCATGCATCATGGATGCATCCGTACATGGCAGTGTTCTTTATTATGTGGCTAACGAACCCAGCTTACTCGCTGCACTGCCGTCGCACGCACTTATCTGGCCTACAGTTATACGACCTTAGGCCTGTCGTCGCTCGGCGTGAAGTCCTCGAGGTCGACCGCGACATCCGCTGAATATTCCACCTTCAGGCACATAGACATAGCAACACCAGCGTTCAAAATTCACGTTGTCATATCAGCTCAGAGTGCTGTGCTGTGCCGGATGCAAATCGTCTTGGAGTCTACCGCGGATCCATCACTTTACAGCAAGAAACTTTATAGTGGGCGCTGGCGCGGCGCAATCTTTGGATCTTGCCGTGAGGCCTAAGAGGGAAAAAATTCCGGACTGTACAAATTGCACCCCTATGCCAGTGACACGGATCTATCATATACTTATGTGTATTTTCAGGAACGCTATCTGTGCCAAGACGCTCCGTTCAATGCCCATCCAGCCATATGGTGATTGTCCAAAATTACAGACGGAGATGCGGCGCTAGTCATGGTATTAACGAGACCACATGGTGGGCTGAGCTCGGTACGTACTGGTTTTCTTAATGCACTACATAAGATTGATCGGTACTCGCCACCTCCTGGATCAGGTTCGTGAATAACGTGTGCACGTCCCGCGAGTCGTTCTTCCCCTCGCATGACTCATGGCATTCAAGTTTTTACTATCCATTATCTTGTTGCCGCTCTCTTCTGTCCGAGCCTATCCTTGTAAGACGCGTCGTAATCGTCGCTGTGTCGAATCTCACTGATCTTCTCTCAAACAGCATGGGTTAGCCTTCCCATGAATGTTCCAGAGTACATGTCCGATACGGTCTTCAATGGGCCGCTTGTTCCAACATTGTATGGTACACCTCCACAGTTGATCAACACAACTCTCGACCTCAACACAGCCAAGGTTGCGGTCTACTCGAGCAGCTGTGTCTTATGCAGTGGAAACACAACCTTTGACCCCACGCTATCTACCACGTTCCAGGTGCCATTCATTTGTCTCGATGCTTCGTACTGTGCAACGTACCGATCACATGGACAGGGGCTGAATTATTCATGGCCATACAATACCAACGCCTATTTCGGAAATATGAGCAGTGACACAATGAGTTTTGGAGGCATTGTATCACTCCCTCAGACAGATTTTGGTTCGTAGTTTGGCGTATCTTGGACATTCCACCGTTCTCTGATCGCCGACTTGATGTGGCAGGTCTCATTGAATCAGGTGGCGATAGCTCGCTCAGTTACCTGCTATACAACGGGCGACTGGGTATCTTCCCTGATCCCGTCAATGCGACTGCTGCCTCTGAGCATTTCTTATCTCAATTATATACTAGAAACCAACTTCTCAATCCGGTGATCGGAATGAGATTCGACCCAATAAACCCGAAAATTACAATTGGTGCATTAGACGAAAACGATTATCAGGGAAATCTGAATTGGGTACCCATCTTCACTCCAAATGCCTCGTGGAGTATCCGAAATATGTTCAACTTGGATGGTTTGAAGGGTTATAATGGCAGCTTTCTTCCCGAAAGTACTGGTACATATGGAACCATAGATTCAGGTAAGCAAGTGTCGGAATTGAGGAGCCTGGTCATTGACGAAATACCACTGGCCGAAACTGCCTTCCAACAGTGTACGTTGCTGTCTCTATGCCTGAACTTACTACCTACCTCGATGACGTGGGGTACCGTGGTCCGATCAACTACACCATCGAGTCGAGCGGGATAGTCGCATACGTCTGCAACTCATCCGAGTATACCCCCTATGTGGCCTTGACTGCGACTATCAACGGTGTGGACTATCCCATCGACTCGGCAGGAAGTCTTTTGCGTACATTGTCTCCGCTCACGGAATGGGGTACCTGTTCCGTCGGATTGAACGAATGGGATTCTTCGGAACCTCACATTAATTTAGGACTGCCATTTCTGAGAAGTATTTACTTGTGAGTCAGCCACCCTCACATACAAAGCAGGCTGCACATCATTCGGGAGAAGTGTTGCTTATTATATTGCAGGGCATATCGCTTCCCCACGGACTCATGCCCGGGGTTCTACGGTTTTGCTTTTCCTTCAGGAAATGTCAACCGTACCTCTGCACAAATCGCACAGACACCTGCTGCGACACCTACACAGAGCGCCCAGTGCCTCGTGTTTTCCAGTCCCACGGCAACACCTTCACCGAGTTTTGAGACAGTCCAGCAGATGCAGATGTCAATACAGAAGTATCAGGTCTGGGGGGAGCAGATAGAGGTCAATTTGTTTGGAGAGGAGGCTCTGGGGAACGCCATTGCGTGGAACTTGACTGGTTGGGATTAGTTTCTTTGTGTCACTGCAGAGCAAATATGAGGTCATCGAATGATGATCCCAACGGATACTGGTGGTGTAATTGGAGGTTTCAGATGTAAAATATGCATGTAGCCTGCTAGTATGCTAGTATCTTATTTGAAGGTTGCTGAGTCATCCTTTCTCGGCGAGAGAACATTACGACTTGTTCTTTCGTCCACACTCACTCGGCCCGCCAGTTCTTTCATTTGGGTTTGGTGAAGGTCATTTACCTTCTAATGTCCTTTGCACGTAGCTTTCGTGCCAATGCCGCGTGTCGTGTGCGTCTGTGGGCTTTCACACAGTCAACGTCACTGCACACGATCCCATTACCGCCGGCAGGCCTTCTAAATACGAGCCAATTGGCTGGCCAGAGGTTCTTTGCATCTTCAAGACTCTCCTTTTCCCGCCCTTCGCCGCTCCTGTACCATCCCCGCTGGTCGAAAGGCAAGTCAGATGACCCCACCGAGGTTGAAGAGCAGGAAGAGCCCGAACCAGCCGAGTCGACGGAGAAAAACGGCGACCAGGTACACTCGCAAGGTTCACAGGACGAGGGTCCCGCAGGTTCCTCAGCTAGTTCACTTCCCTCATCCTCGAGCGGCGATAGCAGCGATCCGGTCGACTCTCCTCCACCTCAACGGACTCCCACGCCAAGCTCGATAGCCAAACAGTCCGTCCCGGAAGTATACCCACAGGTTCTTGCTCTTCCTATCGCTCGACGCCCTCTCTTCCCCGGTTTCTATAAAGCCGTTGTCATTCGTAATCCCGCAGTGGTCGCTACCGTCAAGGAGATGATGAAACGTGGTCAACCCTACCTCGGTGCCTTCCTGCTCAAGGACGAGAATACGGACAGCGACATTATCACGGATGTCAACTCAGTGTATCCCGTCGGTGTTTTTGCTCAGGTCACAAGCATATTCTCCGCAACATCCGGTTCAGGCGAGGAAAAGGAGGAAGGTCTCACAGCTGTCTTGTATCCGCATAGGCGGATAAAGATCACGGAATTGCTCAAGGCTGGCGGACATCCGCCGCTCGCCAGTGTAACTTTGGATGATGCTGTTCAAACCGTCACACCACCGGACACGCCGCCACCGTCCCCTTTGCCCGAACACGCTAAAGACGAGGCGAAAATTCCTCCCGGTAAATGGTCGCTCTTGCCTCCGTCGCGATGCTAACGTAACAGCAGGTCCAGTGCAAACGTCGTTCTTACACAACCATGCCATCTCAATCGTCCAAGTTGAGAACCTCGTCACCCAAGCATACAATAAAGATGACCAGTATATCCGAGCCTTTATGTCGGAAATTGTTTCTGTGTTCAAGGATATCGCTCAGCTTAACCCACTCTTCCGAGACCAGATTACCAACTTCTCGATCAACCAAGTCGCTTCGAATGTTTTTGACGAGCCCGACAAGCTTGCAGATTTCGCAGCGGCTGTATCAAGTGGTGAAGTTGGTGAACTCCAGGACGTCTTGGAGAGTCTCACTATTGAGGATCGTCTGCGCAAGGCCCTGTTGGTGCTTAAGAAAGAGCTCATAAACGCTCAGTTGCAGAGTAAGCTGTCTCGTGACGTTGATAGCAAGATTGCGAAAAGGCAACGCGAGTACTACCTAATGGAGCAGCTCAAAGGCATCAAGAAGGAGCTGGGTATGGAGTCAGACGGCAAGGATAAGCTCATCGAAAAATTCAAGGAGCGAGCTGCTGCGTTGAAAATGCCCGACGGCGTTCGGAAAGTCTTTGACGAGGAACTGAATAAGCTCATGGGCCTGGAACCTGCTGCTTCAGAGGCAAACGTAACTCGCAATTATCTTGAATGGCTTACCCAGGCGCGTTTCTAACACTTTCGGACCCGGTGTTACATATTCATTTCTCTCTTTAGATTCCTTGGGGTCAGCATTCTCCGGAGAATTACTCGATCGGGCATGCCCAGAGGGTCCTAGACGAAGATCATTATGGCCTCAAAGACGTTAAGGATCGTATCCTCGAGTTCCTTGCCGTGGGTAAGCTTCGTGGAACGGTTGAAGGAAAGATAATCTGTTTGGTCGGTCCTCCTGGTGTCGGAAAAACCTCTATAGGCAAATCTATTGCGCGTGCACTGCACAGACAATTCTTCCGGTTCTCGGTCGGTGGTTTAACCGATGTTGCCGAAATTAAAGGCCACCGAAGGACATATGTTGGTGCGCTCCCCGGAAAGATTATTCAAGCCTTGAAGAGAGTTGGTACAGAGAATCCTCTGGTTTTGATCGATGAAGTGGACAAGATTGGTAGAGGAATCAATGGAGATCCAGCGAGCGCGCTGCTGGAGATGTTGGATCCCGAACAGAACAACGGGTTCTTAGATCATTAGTGCGTGTTAGGCTTGGTTCTTTTTGACTCTGGACTTACCTAGCATACGTCAAGCATGGACGTCCCTGTCGATCTCTCTCGTGTGCTCTTTGTTTGCACAGGTGAGTGACCATGATCGTTTGTTTACAAGGCTCGCACTCATAGCATAACATTAGCGAATACTCTCGACACGATACCCGCACCCTTGCTAGATCGAATGGAAGTTCTGGAAGTTAGTGGCTACGTCTCGGAGGAGAAATGTGTCATCGCGGAGAAATATCTCGGTCCTCAGGCAAAGCAAGCTTCTGGCCTTAAAGACGCGGACGTCCTTCTCGACCCATCTGCAGTGGATGTACTCATCAAGTATTATTGCCGTGAGAGCGGTGTCCGGAACTTGAAGAAGCACATTGATAAGGTATACTTCACTAGGGACTTTCTGTGATAGGATCTGACCGCTGACTCACAGATATACCGGAAAGCGGCCCTTAAACTGATTCAGGATCTTGGCGAAGACGTCTTCCCCGAACCAACACCAACTGCCGAAGCAACAAGTGCCGAGTCGAGGACGGTAGAATCCCAAGGGCCTTTACTGAATGAAGGAAGTGGAGCCACCGAAACTCCTGCCCATGAATCATCGGAACGCAAAACTGTGACGACTCAGAGACGCCAACCACTAAAAGTCCCTGAAAGTATCCATGTGAGGGTCACCCCAGAGAACCTCAAGGATTACGTCGGCCCCCCGGTGTACCACAAGGATAGAATGTATGTCACTCCACCACCGCCGGGTGTTAGTACGGGTCTTGGCTATTTGGGTAATGGGTCGGGTGCTGTTATGCCCGTCGAAGCCACGGTAAGTACATACATCGACGTACTACATTGTGCTTACGTACGTGTTAGAGCATGCCAGGCAAAGGCGGCCTACAGTTGACCGGGAAACTGGGCGAGGTCATCCGAGAGAGCGCCCAGATTGGCTTGAGTTGGGTCAAGGCACACGCGTATCAACTGGGAATCACTACATCGCCGGACGAGCAATTCTTGACCGATCGTGACATCCACATCCACATGCCTGAGGGGAGTATTGGTAAGGAAGGACCAAGTGCTGGAACTGCCATCTTGTCTGCCCTTGTCTCACTCTTTACGAAAACGCGAATAAATCCTGATATTGGTGCGTACCCGTTTAGTCGTATCCCTTATCTTTTGTAACCCATGTGTCTGCCTTTGTTGTAGCCATGACGGGCGAAATTTCGCTTGTGGGCCAAGTTCTCCCCGTGGGCGGGCTGAAGGAGAAGATCCTCGCGGCACACCGAGCGGGGATTACCACCATCCTTGCGCCTGCTGCCAACCGCGCCGATATTGAGGAAAATGTTCCCGAGAGTGTCAAGACTGGGATTCGATTTGTGTACGTGGAGGACGTGAAGGAGGTGCTGCATGAGGCCTTCAAGGGCGAGGCTGTCGCCGAGCGATGGAGGGACACCCTATCTGCATGAGGATGCGCGGCCACACGCTCGCCGTGTTGCGCGCTGGGATGGTTACCTCCCTCGGCCTCTCGGATGGTCACGAGATTGTATAGACAATCGTGCTCGTTTGCCGGATCACCCACGCCATAGATGCCACTGTAGACCACACCGTCATCTTTGATTCCGTCTTTTTTCATTTGCTTTCTTTATCTAACACTACACATACACCCGCAACACATGCATGTATTATCACCATTTGCGCAATCCCAACTCACTCGCTAGTGATGTCAGGGCGTTTGAACAGGACATCTAATAATATCTCGCCTAGTAATTGTTTGACGCTTTCCCGTGGCAGTGCTAAACAAACTCAGTTAAATTTGTGCGGCTACTAGCCAGTGCATCTCGTGGCTATTCGAGCAGTTCATGTGCACACCTCAATGCAGAACCACTCGGAGTCCTGTGACTTGTCATTGCGGAAACAGATTGAAAGATACCATATCAATGACGTCATGGGGCTATGGCTCTCATACCGCTCAACCTTGATGACGACCACAGCCTTGGGCTTTCGGATGACACCGTGAGGCTAATCTCGTGTCTGGAGACTTCATTCGCCGGACGCTCGTGCCAACCGGCGGGGTTTAGACTGGCAATTAGCAAAGTCACGCCTGCAATGAAGTTGCATGCTGCTCGCCGATTTCGTGCCTGGAGCAAATACAGCTTGGCTACGATTCAGGCCCGGGGTAGATTCGTATCACAGAGTGAGTGGCCATGACTCTAACTAGGAATACCACACTGTGATTTGCAGCTCCCGATCAAAATCCATCCAGCACCGGTGTTGGGACCTTCCCAATCACCATCACAGTGCGTCGTTACTAGAACTGCCACCTTGGAGTTCACCATGTGGTACACGAATCTCGAGCGTTTTTGATGGCACTCCAGCCTCCCCGTGAATTTATCCTTATTAACTTCAAGTTACGTGACTTGGATTTCTTCCGAGGACACATATGATGGCAGCCACATCACGAACGAAAACCGACATATATCATTTGGTAACATAGCGATTGGTGAGTTTTTCTGATCTTAAGAAACGCGTGAAATGAATTGGCATTCTCATCGTCTCGTCTGAGAAGCAACTTCCTCCGTGATGAAGCATCTCGCCTTACTCGCTTTCGCGCTCGCCGGTGTTCGAGCCACGCCGACCGAACGTTCTGATTCCGACCCACAGGGAATCGACGTCTCCGACTGGCAGGGCAATGTTGATTGGAAAAGCGTCGCTGCAAACGGTATCAAGTTCGCCTTCGTCAAGGCTACCGAAGGGACATGTGCAATCATTCCTCTTTTACCGTTCTTCCCATGCACTGAGCGACCCCATCGTTTGCAGCCTATATCTCGCCCTACTTCGGATCCCAATTCAGCGGTGCCGCGGACGCTGGGATCATTCGCGGCGCATACCATTTTGCGCATCCGGACTCGTCCACGGGTGCCGCTCAAGCAAAGTACTTGATCGACAATGGAGGTCCGTTCCTGCCCTCCTGTGTCTTGCCAGACGCTCACCCTTTATAGGCGGCTGGACTGCAGACGGGATGACGCTTCCTGGAGCGCTCGACATCGAATGTCTGTCGTGACTCTCTCTCGCAGGAAGATGCGCATTGAATTCATAGATAGATAACCCCGACGGAAACGAGTGCTACGATCGGACGGCCTCCGAGATGGTCTCGTGGATCAAGGATTTCTCGGACACATACAAAGCATGCACCGGCCGGTAACGGCTTTCGCGCTCGATGTTCGTACGCTGACCTCATCACGACGTGATGTCTCTCTCGCTAGTTACCCAGGTGAACGACCTGATCGGCGTCTGGGACGACGTGACTAACATCCTGTTCGCAGTCATCTACACCACCACGGGGTGGTGGACCTCCTGCACCGGAAATAGTGCCGCCTTTGGCTCGTCTAACCCATTGTGGATTGCAGACTGGGCCACTCATCTCGGTACCCTCCCTGCCGGATGGAAAAAGACAACCTTTTGGCGGTACAACGACACGGGCCCAAATCCGGGCGACGCCGATCTGCTTAATGGTGACTGCGATGACTTAAAGAGGTCGGTTCCTTTGCAGACAGAGAGATCGTGCGTGTAAATTGACTCTATCCAAACCAGCATGGCATTCGGCTATCCAGTCTGATGATGGGTGGTCTGGCGTATACATGTCGTCGCTCTCTGCCTTAGGTGTGCTACTGGTGTGATCGACATATTCCTGGGATTACTTATATATCTGAGCTTCTCTTTTGGCAAACAATACATTCGGGTGGAAGGCACCCCCAACGCCAAGGAGAAATGTCCTGAAATATAAAGGCGAAGAGACCATTGAAGGATCAGTAAATAATGAAAGGTGTGCAGCCGCCATGATAATGTTTGAGTGATCACAACTCGGAAGATCGTTTCATCATAGAGCCATATCCTGGATGAACAAGAACTTGTACCAAAAAAATCGTGGTTCAGCCCGGGATCGAACCGGGAACCTTCTGTGTGTGAGACAGAAATCATAACCATTAGACCACTGAACCTACGCAAAAGTACATGAGGAGCTGGGAAGATCACATGGGCAAAACGTCGCAGAACGTTGGAGACATGTATTATGGATCGTGAACATCAAAAGGGGAAGTCCGTCACTTCTTTTCCGAACCAAAAAAGTTGTGCAGTCCCCCACGCTTCGCGGCCCCACCCCTGGACTTCGCAGTGGACTTTGCCTTGGGTTTCGCAGTGCCCTCTCCTTTGACCCTTGGCTTCATCTCTTCCTCCGGGAGCACCGCGTCCCCCTTTGTTTCCTTGCCTTTGCCCTTTGGTTTCGTCTCTTCCACCGCGGGCACCACATCCCCCTTCTTTCCCCTGCCTCTACCCTTTGGTTTTGTCTCCACTACCACCTCTTCCTCGACAGACTCGTACGACGAGTAGTCTTCCGTCTCTATCATCACGACATCAGACAAAGACAATCATGTTCGCGAGACTCTGGAACGACGCACGCATATATCCCTTGGCGTCCGTCGTCGTCCGACTTTTAACGATGCGCCGTTTCTTCATCCCGTTACGGCTAACGGGGACGACCTTGCGTGGTTTCCTTTTCCTCGTGACGACGGGTATGGGATCCGATTCTTCGCCTTCGCTCGTGACAGGGGGCGCAGTCCCTTCCTTGTTAGATTCGCTGCCCTCTTCGTCCTCCTCATCCCGAGTACGCATTGTGCCGAGTCGAGACACACGATCGACTTGATCTACACGCGCGATCAGCCACGGTGCGACACCGGTACGCAAAAAAAACGTGCCATCGTCTATATCCATCATGGCTCGCAGGCTCATCTCCGAGTCCGACGTGAGAGTGCTTTTTTTTTGTATGCGTCGTTGACCGAGCTTACGGACTTGAGTATCGCTGTCGTCATCCTCGTCCGAATCGATGGCGATGGCCCCCTTCCTGACGGACGGACCGCTTGGTTTGGCTCTCGCCCAGAGCGACTCGGGATCTGATTCAGGATCCGAGTCTGTGTCAGGTTTTCGTTTCATCCCCCGCTAGGCATGGCTTAGTGATAGCGTTGAAAGAAGACAGCATGGAGAGCACCTGTTTCGCATCACCAGTGACGCTGCTTCGTTCGGGTTTGGAGCTCGACACTGATGGCTTTGTCGATTCAAGTCCTGGCCTTGGGCTCAGAGAGATTTTGCTCGAGACAACGGTCGACTCGGGCTCTGGCTTGGGTTTCCTGTCTTCCCTCGGCTTCTGCGCGACCGACTCCTTCTCTTTCGTCTTTGCTTTGCTCCAGTCAAGCTTGCCCGAAGGCTTCTGTTTTTCTTTAGAGTCAGCTTTAGGTAGTGGTGTCGTGGAAACGCCTTGTTTCGTATCCAAAAGGTTTTTGCCTTTGGTAGCCTGTCGTTCGAGCTTTACCGGGACAGTCTCTTTGGGTACCGCCTTGAGAGGTATATCCAAGGTCGTCTTGGACGAGGACGCCGCGCTCTTGTGAGGCGCACCAGATTTGAGCTGCAACACCATCAGCAATACACCCAGACCCATTCGCACCGCCCAACCTTGACATGAGCACCCGTAAGTTTGCCCACGACGGCGAACGATGCCGGTCCACCCTGCGCGTCCGCTTGGCGCACACCAAAGCTGGGGGTGCACACCATGCCCGCATCCTGTCCCCCCCTGTGTCAACCGCGCGGTCGTGGCGAAAGAGAAAAACGCGTACCCCGAACCGCGATGGCGATAGACTGTATATATGCACCGAATGCACGCGCGAAAACCGGGACGACGTCTCTACGGGGAGACAGCGCGTCGGAAACGGCGGGGTCAGACACATGTCGAACGAGACGTACGCTCGAGCGCGCGCGCGTCCACGAGCAGGACCCTGCTCTGGCACACGACGTCCTCCCGTTTCCGGTCCTCCTCAAACGCGAGATCCAGGTCCATGGCATGCGTGGATGGCGACGGGGCCCGGCGGCGGGCGGATACCTCTCCGGAGACGAGGTAAGTCGGCACGGCTGGGGTGTCCGTATCGCGTGCGGCGTCGTAGTAACGTTGCAGCTCGCTTTTTTTTTTTTGCAGAACGAGGTCAACGAACGAACGAGGGCGCAGGAGGTGCAAACGAAACGCACTTTTTCGCGTCGTTGACATGAATCCCGAGTTGACGACTGAGCGACCGGAAGGTGACCTGCGTGAAGCGTGGTAGATGACTCGTCGGACACGATGAAGCGAGAGCGTACGATGTTGCGGTTGACGAAAAGTTCCTTGTCGAGCAAATCCCTCGCTTTTCTCGTTGTCATCGTGAGTCGAGCCAAACGGGTTGTGTCAAAGACGCGCCTGTGGCGCCGTATCAGGGTAATACGTCCAATTAGCGAATCAGCAGATTTCAATCCATAAACCGCGATAAAACCGTAAAACTCGCTACAAGGCTCAAGACACCCCGACGACACCCGGAGACCCATTACTCGCCACCCACCCCAGATCACGTCCAGAAATCACATCCAAGAACCGCTTCCACCGCTCGTCCGCCGTCTTTACCACCTCCAACTCATCCAGCTGTGCTTGCGTCGGCCGATGCGCATGGAGAACGACCAGATACTCGGACAGGTCGTCCAGCTGTCTGAACTCCAGCCTGTTGTCACCCAGTTTCACCAACGACGATAGGTCGACACATTGATCGGGGGTTAGCTATACAAACGGAATCAGATTGCACGGTGGAATAACGGTCTGAAGCACGAACGAAGAGCGGGGGTGAGAGTGTGATGACAGTATGTCTCTTGTCATCCTTCATGTGTAAGGATAATCGGTTCGAGGACGGCCAAGAGCACGGTGACTGTGATGTAAACGCTACCACGTCGAGTTTGTCGTCCTCCGGTTTGATCGCGTTAAATAATCCTGGGAGGCGATAACATCCCAACGAGATGCAGACCCCCTGTGATGCATCCCTACACGACAACAGAACGTCAAGTGCGCTCAACGCCCAAATAACTTGTCACGTACAACGGATGTGCTTTCCTATTTACCCACTTGACTATTTTGGAGAAAATGATTTCGCTCAGAGTAATATCAATCGTATGGGTATGCGTGAATGGTTTGCCAAGAGTACTATGAATAACGGTCATTTTGCCATCGAATCGTCGTCGATTCATGTCCATCGCCGAATGCTGAGGTTGACCGGACCGTTTTTGCGATATTCTGAAATCCAAATTCAAAGGCAGTTCTACAAAGGGGGGAAGAGCGGGACCCGGAAGTTCGAACACCAGGGGCGTTTGGGAAGGACTTGGTTCTGTCTTGCAAGGCGCTGCTGGTGGAAGGCTGCTGGAAGAAGACTCTGAAATGCTCATATCCTTCGATTCCAACCCCTCCAACACGGTTTGGGGGAATGAAGGAGGGGAGACGAAAGTTTGACCGTTGGTCAACGAACGTTCGACCGAGGAGGGATTCTGATGTATTTGTGGTTCGATAAAAACATTCACAGAGGTAGAAACCGATTCCGACGCTGGTAATGGCAAGTCCTCGGGGCGTAAACCTTTCTCCGTATTTCCGGAATCGGATTGACCCTGTGGTAGAGTTTGTTCATCAATGTTGGTCTTGATGGAAAGGACCTGAGGGTTGTACTCGCGCTTTTCTCCCAGTGCTTCAGAGGGAGTTAACGTGGGCGCCGAGATTTCAGTGTTCACTCCCTGAGTATCATCGAAGGTCATGCGGCGTGGTAAGCGGCGTGAGGGTACCATGCGGGCCGACTTCTTCTTCGGGGTTGGAGGTTGTCCCAAAACATTGGATGCATCGGACGCAAGCGCCGACAAAGGCTCACCAGTCGTGGATGCCGGTGTACTAGGGTCTTGATTCGCTATCGCGGAACTCTGAATAGACTTGAGCCAATCAAGATCACGGGCCACGAGCTCCTCAGAGAGCTCGGCCGCCCTCCGTGCACGCTTGGGCTGAGGCTTGGAAAATACTGCTGGGGAAATAGGGGAGTTTTCGTTCGGTGAGGTATCCATATTCGAAGCAGGTGGAACGAGAGACGAAATGGTTTCAACGCCGTCCAAAGGCGTTGCTTCAGAGTGGCCGCTTGCTCGAGGTGGAACTACATGCATGAAACCGTCGGAAACCCGTCGCACGGCGCTCGGATATGCTAAGGAAACTTGGGGACGTGCCACAGACGACTGGGAGTCGGATACGGGAGGCATTATTGGGGGCGCACCAACCGGAGAGACGACTGTGGGAAACGAACTGGTGGATAGAAATTCGAGACGGTAATAATCCAGTGTGAATCTGGGTAACTGGGAGTTGCCGAAGAACCTACTTGGCAGGAACAACTTCATTTTGCGAGTTGATGGAGGTGGTACTCATTGGAGCTCTGGACAGGGAAAGTCTCGGATCGAGAATGACGCGCTGTAGTCTCGCTAGAAAGACGTGATTGAGAGAAGAGGGGCGCAGTAGAAACCGACTAACATTGAAGTTCAGATCCGGAAAATAAATGTCTGAATGGCATTACTACTTGGACAAGCTGTCTGAGATGTTCAGCGAGCTCTGCAACGGCTGGGTGACGGACGAATGTGTTCTTGAAAGTCAACAGCGCAATCTTGAAACAATGGTATCCGTCAATAATATGCCTCGAGGCAGAAGAAGGAATTTCACCTCAAGAAGCTCGACAATCTGTTGAATGGGGCGATCGTATGGCACGGGTGATTCGTGAGACAACGACATCTCACCTTGGATTGAGCAGCAGCGTAGTAAGCCCTCTCGGAGCGTAACCAGATAGCAAGTTTTCGAACAGTGTTCACGAACTCCTTGACATCGCCCGACGCAAGCTTCTGGGCGAAGACTGGAAAGATTTTTTCGTTTGAGCTAATAGCGTCACTATGGGCTGCTTTCATGGCCTCCAGGTTGGAATTGGGGTTCTGAGAAGGAGCCTCTTGTTAAGAAAGCAAATTAGACGAATGACGTTCAACGAGAGCGTTCAACAACAGTTGCTACCTTGGACAGGGTCGTGCATGAGGAGCCCGGAACTTTGTGTGAACTCGGTAATTAGCCAAGCACTTCATGTGGTTGATCCTATGCTCATGCAGCAGCATGACTCCGTTTCTCTACTAATACATATCATTTGTCTCTGCAACACACTGGAAGCAACGGGATGGTCTACAGCAACATTAACGCGAGGATTGAGCAGGTTATTGGTGATTACCACGGTCGAAGTCGTGTTACTCCGGCCACATCATGTCGTTTCAAGTATTGCAGGGGCCCCAAGTTGGATTCAGGCACGTTGAATCAGCCAAGTCCGATGATCTTCTCTTGCGAGCATCAATCGCTTGGACCGAATACTTCAATCTCCCGAACATCACGCGCGGAACAACTCTCTGCATGGTATTTGATGGCGTAACATGCCATTCTTCCCTTAATCCTTTGTGTTCGATATAGCATCTATCTATATCGAAATATCCGGTTTCGTACGAAAGTCGAACAATTTATTTGTCGGATACTTGTGTCGGGAGCCGCTTCATAACCATTCGACCGTCGCTGGTGGCTTGGAGGAAATGTCGTACGTGACACGGTTCACGCCCTTCACTTCGTTGGTAATACGCGAGGAAATTCGTTTCAGGACCTCCGCCGGGAAAACATACCTGTGCACCGACGGACCATTGTCGTGTTATGGACTGTGTAATAGACATAACTCACCAATCGGCCGTCATGAAATCCTCAGTTTGCACCGCACGAAGCGCAATTACCTAGATCAACATCAGATCATGCACACGGACAGGCCGGAAAGAGGCTTACTTGTTCATATGTCCGCTTGTCGCCCATCACCCCGACCGCCTTGACGGGGAGGAGGACTGCGAATGCCTGGCTGATGTGACTGTAAAGGTTCGCTTTGCGAATCTCTTCAATATAAATGTGATCGGCCAGCTGCAGGATCTTTATTTGTTCACGGGTGACAGGACCAAGGATTCGGATGGCAAGGCCAGGTCCTGGGAATGGGTGACGTTGAACCAGTGGGGCAGGGATGGACAACAGTCGGCCCAATGCTCGAACTTCATCTATCACAGACGACAATCAAGTTGCCGCATCTCGTACTCGTAGCAAGGAACACACACCTTTGAATAGCTCACGCAAGGGTTCGATAAGTTTCAGCTTCATATCCTTGAGCAACCCACCAACGTTATGGTGCGTCTTAATCGTGGCGCTTGGTCCCTTGAAGCTGATACTCTCAATGACGTCTGGGTAGAGTGTGCCTTGCAGCAGCCACTCAACCCGACCTTTGGCCTCAGCTCCTTGTTTCTCTTCTTCTTCGGCTCCTCCCTCGATCTTGATGGCTTCCTCTTCGAAGACATTGATGAAGGTGTTACCAATGATCTTGCGCTTCTGTTCCGGGTCTTCAACGCCTTCGAGGCGAGACAGGAAGAGATCGGATGCATCGACAACCGTAAGATTGACACCAAGATCTCTTTTGAGCATCTCGTCAACCTGTTTAGCTTCGTTAAGGCGAAGCACACCATTGTCGACCATTATCGCATGGAATCTAGATAGGTGAGTCAGCCTACTGGTCGGGGATCTACATGTTGCTTACCGATCACCGATAGCTTCATGCATAAGCTTGGCCGCGACGGTACTATCAACGCCTCCGCTCACCGCACCGATTACACGTCCCTTGTTTCCGCAGATATCTCCTATGCGTGATATCTCCTTTCCAATGAACTCTTCCTGAAAAGGAGGGACGTCAGTGCCGATGGATCTCGAAGCGTGATGGAACTTGCCATTGTCCAGTTTGCTTTGCACCCACAGATGCCGAGGATAAAGCTAGAGATGACTGCTTTGCCTTTAGGGCTATGTGTGACCTCGGGATGGAACTGGATGCCGTAGATCGGTTTCGTGTCGTGAGCTATGGCAGCAAAAGGAGCGGTGTGTGTTTGACCAATGACATGGAAATCTTTGGGAAGATCATGGAGTTGATCTCCATGGGACATCCAAACCTGTCAAGCAAAAGCCACGTTGCAATGTTGCCATGCTGAAAGAGAGAAATATTCACCTGCATTTCATCACCTAGACCCTCGAAGAGCGCATCGACAGAGCCCCGACCAAATCGGGTAACCTGGACGACTGCATGTCCGTACTCGCGATGATCGCATTTTTCAACCTGGCCTTTGAGGTTCCATGCGATTTCCTGTGGAGCCTGGTATGAAAAATTGGTGACCCGGTCGGGGCCTACGGACCTGTAACCCATAGCAGATCCCGAGAATTGGAATGCCGAGTTCGAAAATGGCAGGATCTGTGTGTGGCGCGTCGGAATCATACACCGAGTATGGTGATCCGGAGAGAATGATGCCTGAAGTCCCTCGGTGGTCACTCCACTGCGGACGTCGGAGGAGATGGGATAGCGCACCTTTGGGGTTGAAATGGATGTCCTTGAGGAGGGTCGTACAAGGCATCAACTCGGCGTAGACATTCAATTCACGACATCTACGCGTGATGAGATGGCTGTACTGTGGAAGCGATAGTATATGGATAACAAGATTGGCATTCGGTCACAACCGAGAAAGATAGAGGATTTCAGACCTGTGATCCAAAATCTAGGATCAAAATTGTGTCGAATTGGTCGTGGATTTCCGCCATTCAGTTGGATGGGCGGTGAGTTTGCTATTCGGTAGTGGTGGAAGGGGAAGGATATCCGAGTTGCCCAAGCAGTGATAATGTAGTATATTATGTAAGTGTAGCAGTCCAGTACTACTAGTACTCACTCAATAAGTACTGCTGGGCCAGATAACGATGGGGTTAATAGGCGAACTCGCAGCCAACGTTTAATATTGTTTCCCTGCAGTAGGCTGAAAGCACGTCGGCAACTCCTTCACAATGCCATGGACGATGTGATCCCTTCTGACCATTTTCGCCATCGCCCTCTTGGTGAGGCGGAATGTCGATCCACTTTAGATAGTTACTTTCAAGTTGTGCTCCTACGAAAAGGTCCTTACCTCGAGATGATCGATGATCATCCGATCAAGCCGTGGCCCACAATTCTCTGCATAGTCGTGAGCGGTCAACAGCGAATCCACTCAACCACGACCGCTTACTCTCATGCTGGATGCATGTAAATGGTTCTCCAGAGCAAGAGATATACAAAGGACGCGCTTGGAGTAGACCTCAACTCCGAGTCGCGGCTTGGATTTATGCACCACTGCCATTGCTGTCCTATTTCATGGCTAGTATCCCCTTATATCAACCTTGCAGCGCAAGATGAGATAAAAACCTGTATACTCAACTGGTTCGCAAAGGACAGCCATAAGGATCGGTTTCAACAAGTTGCAGGTAACCAACGTCGCACTGCTTACCTAATTCATGTCTTTTGGACTGTTACCTCAACGTGTTAACGCGTAACGCTCATCATTGTGCTTGGCTGTATCATTACTTCTCGTCTCTTCGTTGATTATGGGTAAGCTATCGGCCCATTTCTCTTAGCAAAACACTCTTTGATACTTCTTTGCAAGGTATTCCGAAGGTGCGTCCTTCTGCATGTTAACCCGCGGCAGTAATCAAGGTTCTCACATGCATCCAGTTCTTCCGCTACATTTCGTGAGCTGTTCATGTTGCAAAGAATAGGTTCTATGGTCTGAAGGAGTTTCTAGCGAGCGTTATCCGTTAACGTCTCAACTCATTCAGGAAAACAAGATTCCAGAATTCGGTGATGAGACGTGAGCCCATCCAGAGTGCATTACTCGCTAACGTGTTGCCCAGATAACTTATACCTCGACTTCAATGGGATCATACACAACTGTACGACTTCGAAATGTCAGCCTGCTCGCTAACATGCAAGTATCCGCCCATAGGCTCGCATCCCAACGACGAAGATGCACATTTTCGAATGTCCGAAGAACAGATATTCACGTCTATATTCGCATATGTGGACCATCTCTTTGGAAAGATCAAACCAAAGAGGCTGTTTTTCATGGCCGTGGATGGCGTTGCCCCGCGAGCCAAGATGAATCAACAACGTAGTCGTCGTTTCCGGACGGCAAAAGAAGCGAAGGAGGTTCGTGAGAGGGCGGAGGAAAAGGGGGAGGAGCTCCCTGCAGAGAAAGCATTCGATAGTAACTGCATCACACCAGGTGCGCAAACCTTGTTCTCATCCTTCAATTCTGACACTTTCTAGGAACCGTCTTTATGACGAAGCTATCGGAGCAATTGCGATATTTTGTGAATAAAAAAATAACTGAAGATGCGAACTGGAGGGATATCCAAGTCGTACTCTCAGGCCACGAGGTCCCTGGTGAGGGAGAGCACAAGATCATGGAATATATTCGTCTATCTCGCGCACAACCCGATCACAATCCCAACATCCGACATTGCTTGTATGGGCTTGACGCCGACCTGATCATGCTTGGTTTGCTCAGTCACGACCCCCATTTTTGCCTCCTTCGGGAAGAGGTCAAGTTTGGGCCATCTGCTAAGAAAAAGAGCAGCAAGTATGTTGGTCGTCCATTTTTCTTACTTACTTTCTGATGATACATGCAGCCTAGAGTCAACAAATTTCTACCTTCTCCATCTTTCCTTGATGCGCGAATATCTAAACCTAGAATTCCGTGAAATCGAACCCGTTCTACCGTTCAATTATAGTCTAGAACGTGTCATAGACGACTTCATCCTTCTTGCCGTATTCGTCGGGAATGACTTCTTACCCAACCTTCCCGACCTACACATACACGAGAATGGCCTGGAAAGACTATTCGATGTGTACAAGAAAGTTTTACCTTCACTTGGTGGGCTTGTATTAAATCCTGTGGAAGTCCTTGTTCACGTGTCTTCCAGATGGTTATATCAACGAGGATGGTACAATCAACATGAAGCGTCTCCAGGTGGTACTCGACGAGATGGCAATCTGGGAGCGTGGAATTTTCGAGAGAGTATATGCCGACACCAACTGGTTCAAGGGCAAGCAAAGCAAGCACGTGCGCGATGCAGAGATGGCACGCAAACGCACTGGACTAGGTTTGTTGTATTTCATGGCCCACTACTATAGACATTGACCATAGTATCCTTCTGTGTCAGTTTTAACGAGGGCGCAGCGGGAAATATTCGACAAGGTGAAGACATTTGTAATGGTCAATCGAGGGAAGCGACCGAGCGTCAGTACAACGCTCACCATGCCAAACACGTTTCCTGCCAGAGATCGGAGTTTTATTTCGACTCTCAGTACCGATCTGCATCTGTCTATAAGCTGGGATGAATATGACGAAAAGGACCAAAACCTTGTCACGTTGCACCTCCCAGGAGCAACGGAAGAGCCCATATCCGAACCTGGGGTTGAACCCGCTAGTGGAGGTGAAGATGATGAACAGTGGGAAGATGTTTCGAATGAGGACGAGGAGAGTTTATTGGCTGTCGATCGTGTGTTGAAGAAGTATGAGAAGGCACCCGTCAAGGACGACGACGAAGGTGGGGGATTTGATGCTCGACACGAGAGATCCATCAACGACAAGATGGATGAATGGAAGCATGATTACTACATGGTAGGTCGCAGCAGTTCGTTCGCAGGTCGTTGAACTCATCGCTGCTTTGTGAATAGGAAAAGTTGCACATATCATATGATGACCCAAAGCAGATGAATGCCTTAATATTCAGGTATGCTGAAGGCCTGCAGTGGGTAATGCATTATTATTACGGTGGCGTTGCCTCTTGGGGTTGGTTCTACAATTACCATTATGCACCTCGTATCTCTGGTACGCCCGTCGCTTATTCCCGTCGGTATCGCTATTCATCTATTGAAAAGATCTACTCGGCTTGGGCGACATGCAGTTCAAGTTCGAGCTCGGGAAACCCTTCCGTCCATTCGAGCAGCTGATGGGTGTCTTACCCTCGGCAAGCCAGGACCTTATACCACGTGCATACCAGGTGACCAGTATCTTGTCTCCAGTTGCGACGATTCTTACAGCAGAGATTTAGGACTTAATGTACGATCCAAACTCTCCCATCCTAGACTTTTATCCTTTTGAGTTTGAGCAAGATCTGAATGGGAAGAAGCAGGAATGGGAAGCAGTCGTCAAAATCCCTTTCATCGATGAAGATAGGTTACTGAAAGCCATGGCGTGTGCGTGTATTTGCCATTTCATCTGCGCAATGCATGCCAATCTTGGCCATCTCTAGCTCGCGAACACCGCCTGACTGCAGAAGAGAAACGACGCAATACCTTCGGGACGAGCACCAAGTTTTCGTTCAGTACCGAAGAACCGACCGTATACCCATCCTCTTTGCCGAACTTCTTCCCTCCTATATATCGTTGCACATGTGTGATGGAACCGTTTGACCTTCCTACCCTGGATGGCCTTCATCTCGTCTCCGGTCTATGTGATGGGGTTTCTCTTGGTGCAGAAGCACTTGCTGGATTTCCATCCCTCGACACACTACCGTACACGCCCTCACTTGGAGTCCATGGCGTGAATGTTCATGGATCGGAAAGTCGCAATAAATCGATGGTAGTACATATTCAAAACCCACATGACGGCCGCAAATCAGAGGACATTGCGAAGGAGATGGTCGGAAAACGTACCTTCATCGGTTGGCCCTTCCTGCAAGAGGGACGCGTCGTTGCCGTTTCTGATTCACTGTTCAAATACGAAGAGATGGTCGTTATACCGGGGAGCCCTGCCAAGATCGTTGCCAACCCACACTCATCGCAAGGTCTTAGTCATTGGAAGACCAAGGCAGAACGGATCGAGCAGATGTATTCAAAGAAGTGTGGCGTTATTACTGGCGATGTAGAGGTGCTCGTTCACGTGCAACCCTTGAAAGGTGAGCTTGTTCCGTACGCACTAGACTAGGACTCTCACAAGCGCAACAGGCATGAAACGGCTAGAAACGGGAGCCTTTGTGAAGGATTATGAAGAACCCGATAAGGAGATCGAGCAGGCAGTTCAAATGGTGATCTCGCAAGTGGCATCCGAGGATCCACGTTTCCTCGAGAAGGAACCACCACCATTGTCTGAGGAGTTTCCTGATGGCTGCAAGATCTTTTTCCTTGGTGAACATGCGTACGGTGTCGCAGCCCAGGTGGCGAGCACCACCAGGGACACGCTTTCTGTCATTCTTGCTGTAGGTTTCATCATGTTATGATGTGGTTACATTAACTTACGGGTCGCAAACAGTTTTTCCCCTCAGACAAGACGGAAAACGACAAGTTCAAAGGGATGGTGCAGAATCGTGTTTCTCAACATTACTATCCTTCCTTCAAAGCTGCCAGCATGCTCCGAATCTCCGGCAGAGCTCTGTCGAGGATCACATCTAGTTTCATGGTCTTGACCAGTGACTCTACCAAGAACAACCTGGGGCTTAGTCTCAAGTTTGAAGCGAAAAGCTTGAAGGTCATTGACTATTCTCGAAAGGACGGTCGCCACTGGGAGTTTAGTGAAAGAACGGTCGATTTGATACGGGAATACAAGGCAATGTTCCTTATGCTAGAGTCCGACTTGCTTTGCTTACAGTAGCGTTTTCAGGAAGAGTTTCCGGAAGTATTCCGAGTGCTTGACCAAGACGGCGATGGTGACAATCCCGGTTAATCCCTCTTTATGTATACTCACGCACCCTTGAAGATATGATCCGTGCCTCTGACATTTTCGGCGACAATGCGGACGCTGGCGTCAGGGAGGTTAAGAGTTGGCTTAAATCCAGGGGCGTTCGCGAATTCGAGCCCGTTTCTCTCTACTCTGATCAGCTCACGAAAGAAACCGTGCAAGAAATTGAAGCGTTCGCGGACACCATCAACAAAAACAGATCGACCACTGCAATCAAGAAGGCGATGGTCAAGAACATCCCAAGACACGCTGTCCTCAAGCCTGCGCATGCAATCTATAGGCTACAAAACCAGCATTTCACACTCGGTGATCGTGTGACGATGGTGCAAGATTCTGGAGGTGTACCATTGTCGGTAAAGGGCGTCGTTATTGGACTCAACTCGAAATCGATGGACGTTGTCTGGGATGTTCCCTTCATGGCCGGTGTTACGCTTGGTGATAGGTGCTTCAGAGTCTTTCTCTTTTGACCGCGAGCGGGCCCTAATCAATCACTTTGCTAGGTGTTCCCAGTACCGTGGATCGACAGTCCAGTTCAACTCGTGTTTGAACTTGAGTAATCCGCAGTTCATAGCTTCGACGCAGCCGACGTCGGTACCTCCACCTCGCCCGAACGTACCTTTTAAACCTCGTCCTGGTCCATACCCAGCCATCCGCCCTCCTCCTGGTCAGGCGGCCGCAGCTGGGTTCCGGCCATCCGGACAAAGGCATGCTTTTTACTTCTGTCTTGGATAGCGTTACTCAGCATAGCATAGACAATCATCTACACCCGTGTCTATCATGGCGAACCCCAACCGAGGACGCGGTACTGGTTTTCCAGACAGACGGACACCCCAGCCGAGGGAGTCGTACGCCGTGGTGGGTGGCGGTGGATCGGTGTCCACACGGTCGACGTCAGGGCCAACACCCATGTCGAACCATTCGTCGGGTGGATATGGTAGGCGAGGTGATGCGACACACGGACGCGAGAGAGGGTTGAATGGACGCGACGTAACAGCCACGGGGATCCAGCAGGCCGCTCCGGATCACAGTGAACGTGATCGCGATGAGGCGGACGTGAGCAGCCGCTCTCATCATCCACCTGTACGTGGCCAGGGTATGCCTCCAAGGGGAAACGTGCTTCTTACGCGCGGGAGGGGGTTTCCTCCGTCGATGGATCGTGGACGCGGGCGCGGGGGATTTAGGGGACGAGGGAGGGGCCAGGTTGGTGGTCCTCAAGAGGTCGTACCGTCGTAGTACAGGGGTTTGGCTCTCCTGTAACACTTTTGTTTGTCATGAACACATTCATAATGTTATGTAACGGTCCCGCATCCTTAACCCTCTGGTAGGATTTATCTAACACATTCGGGGTTGATATGAACATGGCTGCTTCTCTGCCAATTCCGGTGTATACAAACCTCGAGCAAGTATATCAGAATCTTGGCACTTCACTGAAACATGCGTAGGTTTCCAGTCCGAGGACAGCACGAGGATTAACTGGTTTCGCAGCGAACGCTGGGACAATCTAGTCCGCGAGTTCAAGACAAAATTTGGACGATACCCGGCTTACATCGCGCGTGCGCCCGGTCGTGTCAAGTGTGTCCAGTCCATCTCGACACTTGCTTTGGTGACCCGCTCATATCCATCCGCAGTCTCATAGGTAGATCCGAACCTCATTCCGTTTGGGCTGCCGATATTGATCATCGGCTCTCCCCCAAGGCGAACACATCGACTATTCCCTGTTCGGCGTGTTTCCCGCCGCGATCGAACACGATATCCTGATTGCCTGTGCACCGAGGACCGCCAACGTGAACGACCGCGCGCTCGGGCATGTCGTCGCTGAGAATCTGCACCGTAAGTACCCGCGTCGGGCCTTTGCGCCCGTCCGCCAGCCCTCCGTGGGACCTGGATCATCGCTCGAGGACGCGGACGTCACGGACGCTGTCCGTATCGATTCATGGCATCTCGACATCCACACGGCACCGCTCGGGTGGGAAGGTTACGTGAAAGCGGGGTACTATGTCCGTTCAGAATCACCCTCGTACTTCCCTAACGAAGATGGCTGACATGCGGCGTTCACCGGTAGGGCGTGTTGAACCACTACTTTGACCCCGAATCGAAGGGCCTCGAGGCGTCGCCTCTCCCTGTGGATTTACTCGTGACGGGGACCGTTCCCGCTGGGTCGGGCCTGTCGTCGAGTGCAGCGATGGTTGTGTCGTCTACGTTGGCGTTCCTGGCCGTCAACGGGATTCTTGAAGATCCTAGCGTCGCACCGACCAAGGGCGCGCTTGTACAGGTGGCCGTCGAGAACGAGAAACGTGTCGGTACGTGTGACCGGTCTATATCATCACCATCGATGTCATCATCCTTGACACGATCCAGGCGTCAACAGTGGGGGGTTTGTACCACGATCTTTCATGTACTTTCTTTCCATGCTGATGTTCGTCTTAGAATGGATCAAGCGGCGTCTGTCATGTCCGTCGCAGGCGCTGCACTCTATGTTTCCTTCTTTCCAAGACTCAGTGCTGAAATGATACCTCTGCCTGGCCCTCGACCAGGGCGGTCTTCTTCCGATCGATCTGCAACCTTGGTCTGTGCAAACTCACTCGTCGTATCGGACAAGGCGGTACATGCAAAATACCAGTACAATCTCCGCGTGGTCGAATCGCTCGGTGCTGCACGCGTGCTTGCCGTGCGTCTTGGTGTTGCCGTGGGTCCGAAGGAACGAATCACGCTGAGGGAGGTCATGGCGCGATTTACGGGCGAGCTAGAGGATCGGACGGAAGAAGACGTGGACCGGGTGAAAGAAGGGCTGGAGAGGATGGTACAGGCAGTCGAGTGTTTGAGACCGGACGGCGCTGGGGATGGAGAGCTTGGCGTGACGTTGGAGACGATGATCGAGTGGTCGGGAATGAGTGAGGCGCTCTTCAAAGAGGTATACCTTTCCTGGGTTGAAGGTTAGCAGGCTGTTTCGACCCTGTGTTTGATGGGAAAGTTGACTATACACAGTTGAGGCGACGTACTTTCAATTGTACAAGCGGGCCAAGCACTGTTATTCCGAGGCGCTACGGGTGCTCCAATTTCGCGACGTGTGTCTGGGAGCGGAGAGGTCGCCTGAGACTTATCAAGGCACCTCTGTGTTCCTGGCCCTTGGAAAGCTGATGAACGAGTCTCAAGAAAGCTGTGCAAAGCTGTATGAATGTACCTGCCCGGAAGTTGACGAGCTCACCCAGCTCGCTCTGGCGGCTGGGGCTTATGGGAGTCGCGTCACAGGTATGATTTCATCCCTATTATCAACACTCAGGTGAAGCGATGCGCGCGTTCCTCAATTACAGGGGCGGGTTGGGGTGGGTGTACGGTGTCGTTGGTGGACGAAGCCCAGGTCGACACGTTCATTGCCAAGATCAAATCGGGCTACGGGCCGTATCGGAATCTCGAAGGAGACTCGTTGCAAGAGGTTATATTTGCGACAAAACCCAGCAGTGGAGTCTGTGGTAGGTCGATCCGCTGATCCGTCTCCTTTTTATCGCCCTAATGGTCCGGTTGCAGTATATAAATTTACAGAATGATGAACGGAAATATGTGACTGTCCTCGTGCGATATGAATATACCTGTACTAAGTTGTAGGATAAGATAAGCAAATGATGAATCGCCGACTGGGATAATAAATGATGCGGGCAAAAGTTACCGACTCGCCGGGAGCTCGATCGAGTTCGTTCACCACCAACGCAGAAATGTCTGACCCATACAATCCCGTCTTGCTCTCGCTTCCCGGATCGCTCACGCCGGCGTTGGCAGTCGAGGTAAGGATGCGGTACTGTGGGAATGTCGCCTACGTTCAATCTCTACCCTTTACCTCTACCACTACTAGGTCCTACCCCATGGCGTCACCATCCATAGGATCATCGTCCAGGTAAACGGCAAGGTAGGTACTCAACAAATGATAGTACACCTGGATACTCCTCATGTCCCCCTCTGTAGACACACGATATCGTGGTCGGTCCGGAGGACCCCAAGGATCACGACTCGGTCAAGTACACCAACACAATCATTGGGCGATATGCCAACCGCGTTCCTGTCGGGACGCATGTCGTCGAAAAGAATGGCATCACCTCCTCTTTTGAGGCGCTCGCGAACGGTACGTTCCAAATCACCTGGGCGCTATTCTGCTGACCTCCCAAATTTTTGCCCTGTTGTGTGTATCCTTCGATCAGAGAGCCCCCAAGTATCCCTCCACGGCGGCCCGATGGGATTTGACGTGGGTCACTGGAAGACGCTAGAAAGGCTAGACGATGCGACGCTCTTCACCAAGGCGGAGCTACGGTCGATCGCGGCGAGGACAGACGCGAGCGCAGCGATTTTTTCGTTAACGTCCCCGGATGGCGATCAGGGATACAGCGGCACGCTCTATCTGGAAACCCTCGTCGTGCTGTTGCCGCCAGTCAAGTTGGTGCCTTCGGCGACCTCGCAGCACCAACTGGGAAGCATCGTCATCGTTTATAGAGCGAAGCTGGTCGACGTACTGGAGGGCCAGAAGACGGTGGTACCGATTAACTTGACGCAGGTATGTCTGTGTCTATCTACGTTTGTGGATCATGGCGCGTGTATATCTGTTGCCGCTCTCAGCACTGGGGGTTCAACCTCGATGCGAGCTTGAAAGAGAACGAAGAAACGCTCAAGATATTGAACCATGACTTGACTATCAGGGTGTGATTTACTCGTCTTATTCGCTCGGAACATTGTCCTTGATCGCTTGTTTTCCAGGCTAGCCACATTGCTGAGTTACATCACAATTCGTTACCTAGTGGGCGATACATTCCGGTCGCCGAGGCTGATAGGAGCGGTGGCGCACACATTCATGAAAACAAGCGTATCGGCGACCTGTTTCCGGAGATCGGTTATGGTGTGTCGTCCCATCCCACTGCGCTCGGCACGCACCATATACCTATTTGTCCACAGATGATTACTATCTACTGAGCCCCCGATCTGACCTCAAGGTCGCCTCCCCCCACCGGATCGCCCTCACTGAGTTCTCGGACACGCTCAATCTCGTCAACGATGTGTTGACTATCCGAAATGAGCCCGTCTTAAAGCTCTCCTCGGATAAGTCTGGTCTTGCTGTTGAATTTGATTCGAACCGTAAGTCCGTCCGTTTTTACAATCGTTTGGATTCTTCCGACTTCCTCCTCTATTTTGTTGTTGTTGTGGTTCTGACTCCTAGAGGCCGGCTTGATGTTTTACACGAACAACCATGCCGACGTCAAAGGGTATAAAAAGAAGATTCACGGTGGTACCGGCCTTCAGGGAGACGGTTACGTTCCGCATTGTACGTCTTTTCTTGAGAGTGCATATGAGGTTTGCTGACGAGCCACTCTGGCTCAGCGGCTGCATTTATCGAGTTTCACGAGGCAAGTGTCATCCCAGCGCCGACAAACGCTTTGTTGTTGACACCACCACAGCCGTTGTCGGCCTTTTTGTATCCAGCCAGCATGGGCACCGACACGTTGCTAACTTCCGACGAGATCTACAACAACTATGTCCGGGCAGACATTGTCACTCGGCCGAGCGAGACGATCGATTGATCGATAGGGTGGCGTCGTTGAGGGCGATACTTTTATTTCGGTGTATTTGTACCATGTATGTAATTTTATAGGTAAAATTTGCCAACTTGTACGTGAAGATACTGCCTGTCAACCGCCCGTGTATGGATAACAACCGTCGGCTTTTTCGCATTCTACACGGTCGACAAAATCAATCGATTTCGGACTTGTGTCCTCGATAAAACGCTGTATGTATATGACACTCACAGCCTACAGTACCGGAATCCTGTCTTTAGCTTTCTTTCACTGTTATGGAAGCATGCGTTCCACTCAAAGTACGTATCGAAAGTCGCGATTCTGGCGGTCTGTCAAATCCATGAATTCCTTATCAAGGTTTCCGTTAGCATTTTATGGTATCGTTATATGATTTATATTCCGACCGAGGCTCGGGTTTTGAAGGGCAAGTCGGACATCCATACCTTGTCTACCTTGAGCTGCATACGTTTCCCGTCCTCCGATACCTTTTCAATAAAAAACTGTTCTTCTTCCTCGCGCGGTTCGGCGTCCCGTCTTGCGTTTTCACGCGCCAACAACCGGCGGATGGTCAAAAACAAAATGGGGCACGTCAGGTAACAAATGCCGATGACGATCCACGGGATTCGGTTCCTGCATGCCAGTAGGCATCATGAACCCGCATCGCGATCAGAAACGTGGAAAGGAGGGCACACGCACCTCGGTTTGTATTGCGCTTGCCACATGAAAGGGCCCGCGGCGTTTCCGACACAGTACGCGCTCAGCATGGTCGCGTTTGTCGTGACCTGTGCCGATCAAATACACGAGGACAAGGATGGTCTGAACGGACGGACCCTCTTGGTGTGTCCTGCCGTCACGTTCGTCAACCACGACAACGACAAGACGAACGTGGCCCCATTCATCTCGATGAGCCAGATACAAAACAACAATCCAACCTGATTGCGCCACGGCAATAACTCGATCATCAATACCCCGATCAGGGATGGAATAAAATACATCGCGCCGACATAGGCACGCCCGTTTGAAATCCGGGCCGCAAGTGTCACGCCTGTCCAGATCGACAGGATCTCAACAAAACCGTCCACACATCCAAGCAGCGTTGTTTGAAGGTCGTCGAACCCAAAGGACGACACAATTATTTGCCGTTGATTTGTGAGCGAGTTGGGGACGGTAACCAAAGTGGAAAAGAGTGCAAAGAGCCACGTCTTGGGGTCCAACAGTGCCTCCATCATCCTACGATACCATCAGTCGTCCACGCCCCATCTCAAAGACGAAAGTGAACGGTGAAGACGTACTGTTCCTTCTTGAAGTGTTTGTTCCCCATACCGGTCTGGTTTTCCTGCAGAGTTTGTTTGTAACACGAACGGGAAATGGGTATACTAAGTTTCGGGGTCTCCTACCTTCAAACGCTGAACTGCCGTCGCTCGCTCGCTCGGTGTAAGGAACCACGCGTTGGTCGGAGAGTCAGGGAAGAAGAACCTAAAGGGCACATGGTGAGCCGAGCAAAGGACGTGAGCCAAAGGCTCAGTACCAATAGACAATTGCGATGGTTAGTGTGATGATTCCGGCAATGATCATTAACCTCGCATACAGACCGTCAGCGATTACTGCGCAACTGAAATCAAGGTCCTCACCATTGCCACGGCGCAAACCCAGTTGTTTTAATGTGCAGGGTTCCGAAACTAATAAATCCAGAAATGATTTGGGCTGCCGTACGTGTCACTTTGATTGAGAACTCAATTATGCTGAGCAACTTGCCCGTCCCATTCATCAAGACTAGCCGTCCATGAGTATTGATAATAGCATTTGTGACATTTTGGGCGCACTCACACCAGTACCCAACCCGCAGCGTTTGTTCCTTGCGTGTGTAAAACATGGAGCTGACAATCATGAACCCCGCAGTGATGGAACCCTCACACATGCCAAGGAGTAGTCTGCACATGAAAAGTCCTGAAAAGTTGGTGCAGGCAGCTTGGCATGTCAATGAAACACCCCAGACGAAAATATTGATGCTAGGTGTGAAATGAGCAAAAGAGAATGCGGACAGGTAGTTGTGACACTTGCCTCATCCATCTGCCAAAGGGGAACCGCTGCAGGGCAAGGTTCTGGGGATATTCAAAAACCAAATAACCCAGGTAGAATATAGTCCCGAGCCTAATGCAACCCAAATGTCAGAGGCATGTGAGTGTCTATCACGGTATATTGACAGTACCAATTGTACCTGTACAAGTCAACGTATGAATTTGGGCACATGGACGTGATCACGAACACTTACTGATTAGTTGATAGATGAGCGCCTTGGCTGTCATTTGTGAGAGGAAGGTCCACGTTCGCATGTGCAAGAGAGCTCACACTATGCCAAGGATTGCAGCACTACCGAGTGTTGTCTTGTCCATAAACTGTATCCTGCATCCCAGAAGAGAATAAGCTCGATAAAGATATTACAAAATATTTCTGTTCACCAGTAGAGCACTGCACAACAAACGTTCAGCAAGAACACCATATTCATTAAAGCGGAATGATAACTCACTGCACATCATTGGCAAGATGTAGTAGTCGATTTTCTTCCTGCGTGTTTACTTCAAGTCAGAATCAAGTGAGTGGACGACGGCTGACTGTTGTAAACCTGATACGCGCAGCCTCAGCTGGATCCAACTCTGTAGACAATCCAGCAACGATTTGTGCACCCACGTCCACTTCCTTCGTGGACACCACATGTGCACGTTGGTATGGTGGATATCCGTTCTGTCCTTGTTCTGATAGAGCACTGTTGCCCAGCATGGTGGTTACCATGTTATCAAAAATCGAAACACTCTTTCATGAGCTCCTACAATTTTATAAGGTCGTTCTCGGGGACCTTTCAAGTTTCCTTGGATGATAAGTATATCAGTTTGCTTTGGTTGGATTAGGTAATGAGACATGCTCGCTGGCGCGGAGTTAGTGGTTTCACCATGGATTCATGACATTGGAGACCGCAGTTGCGGCAGCGCCCAGCGCTAGCTACGACCGCTCAAGCTTCCCCGGCATCACGCGGCGTGGCCCACCCTCAAGCTCCGGCCTTTAGTTCAGCAAATAGGACATCCACTGCTTGGCAGGATCTCGGACGCTGACCCGAGTTGGACTTGCACACCTACAGGCTCAGACTCAAAGTCAGCGACTCGCGCATCCGTTTTATTCTTCTCGCTCGGCGTACATATTTGACCAGAACATCGCCTGTGGCTGATGACAGCGCAGGCTCAGGGCCAGAGTGGATACAAAACCGTGGTGAAAACTCGCCAAAAAAACCGCGGTTTTCGGTACTGTGTTTTTTCGAGTCTCGGCAATTATTCAGGCGGAACTTGAACACCTGATACCTTGTGTAACAATCTGAGGTTGCACTGTCCTGAGTGTTGACATGGCAGGACAGTCCTTGCCATCTAGCAAATCCAAATGCAAGAAATCTGCCAAATCTACTACCCCATCCATGAGGCTGAGATGAAGGCCTTGATTGACCTGGTGTGCACCTGCAAGGGTGAAGGTGGGCCAAACCTTAACTTCAAGATGACTTTCTGGCAATCTGTATTGGCATCTGTGGAGTTGACACATCCAGAGAAGGGAGGACCAAAGATGGCAGCCTTTTGCAAAGAAAAATAGAACTGGGTATGTGTATTTTCATGATCTACCACTCAATCTGTCTTATTGCTGATTAGCTTAGGAAAACATTTAATGTTGTTCACAAGCTTGCAACCAGCACATCCAGATTCATGTATTCAGAAGTGCTTGGGGCTGACATTGGTGACGAGTCTGAAACTGTCTGGACTAGCTACATTGATGTATGTCTAACAATTTCATTTCAAAATCCATCTCAATTTCATTCACATAGCATAACCCCCTTGCTGCCCCATTCAAGAAGAAGGGATGGGTATATTATGACCAACTCAAGGCATTTGTGTCATCTTGCAACAATCATGCACACAGTTTTTTCACAACACATGGTGGTCAAGCTGTATCAGTCAAGGAAACACAAGACACTGGCACACAATCCTCTGGATCCAGTGATGACAGTGCTAGTAGTACTGGCACATTAGGAACTGTTGGCACTGTTTTGATGATTCCATTAGCTCCTGCAAGTGTTCCTGATCCTCCCCCTCTGCCAATCTTGCCATCTGCCCAACTGATCCCCCCTCCACTTCCCACCCTGTCTGGATTACATCCCCCCCGCCACACTCTGGTTCTCCTTTCACATCCAACAGCAGCCTCATTGGCTCTTGACCTGAATCCAGTGAAAGGTCTGTAGGAAAATGCAAAGTGACAGACACCATATTGATTGCTTCATGCACCACTCAATCGGGATCTGGCTGTTCGTCTCAGAAGCACCATGTTGGCACAGTCAATCTAGCTATTGATCATGTTGGTGATGAATTACACTCCATCAATAACACATTTCGGTCTAGCATTGCAGTGTTTGGTGAGGCTATATCTAACCTCCCCCCTCCCTCATACTGCCGGGTTGTCCAAACCCAAGCCATGGGTCCCTCCCCCACAAAACAAGATCCTACTAGTGGCATCTGGGCCACAGCAATCAAGCATCTCATTGACCTTGAAATGTTGAATGCTGAAGAATGCATAGTGATAATTGAACTGTTTGAGAAGAATTTGGAGTATGTGGACATGTACCTGCTCCTCTCTGAGGATATGTCACCATGACATGCCGGCATTTGGGTTGAATGGCTCAAGAGGAAAATTTTGGAGGCCAAGCAGGTAGCAGGTCTGAGCTGATCTCATTGTCATACAATGTGTATTGTAGTTGTGAATACATCATTTGTCTACCAATACAGAGTGCTACTAATCACCTTGTACACATGCAATGGGAATTTCCCTTCTCACCAGTATCTTTGGGTATTTATTCCACATTGCAGCTGCTAGCTGATCACATTTGGTGGCCATGATGTTCTGGTCTCTGGTGGTTGGAACACCACTAGTGAGCATTCCATAAATCCCCTCAGGTTCTGGGTCATCCTGTACCACTGACGACTGATTGGAAATCATATGCTCAAAATCCACCAACTCTTCACCATCAAACATCTGAATGATGTTGTGAATACAACAACATGCAGGTAGGACATGGGTTGAACACTCATAGAGAATTCAGGAGAGACAACCAGAATCTGAAAGCAACACTTGACAATGCTGATGATCCATTCAATAATATTTCAGAGCTGGGAATGGTGTAGGTTGAAGTATTCTTGACAATTTCCTGGACTTGTTCTTTCTTGTTAGTAGAATATATTGATAGAGACAAGACATACTCACTGAAGATGAACCCATCCCCACTCTTGAAGGTGATACTGCTCACCATGGTAGGGCACAAGTAGTTCAGGGCACAGGGGGAAGCCAGTGTCTGCGAGATAATACTTGCCTTGAGGTATTGTGAGGTTGTTGATTTGTGCATTGTGGTAGATGGATGCATCTGCAGATGACCCTGCTGTGCTGCTATATACATAGGTGAACTTGAGGTTGAAATTACAACATATGAGACAATTTTGCAAGGTAAAGCCCTTTCTATTTCAGTTGGTTTCACATTCATTGGCTAATGGGGTACATGCGATATGTGTACCATCAATGGCACCAATGGCATCTTTGAAAAAGGGGAAGTACAGATTGTCATTAGTGATGAGTTGCGGTGTTGGATTGTCCACACAAGGGAGCTAGACATGTTTTGTGTATATCGGAGGGGAGGAGAAAGCATTGAGCATTATTTTGAAATATCTGTTGGTTCTATCAGTATCTTCATCATTTACTTAAAATGACACACTTAGAGATCGTCTGATTCAATCATTGGAAGCACTCAGCAACATGCCTGCCTGTCAGCCCAGTTACACACATGTATAAAAAATGGCCAGCTGCTCTTCCAGCTTGACCCCTTTTCTTGAATCCATGTGCCTGATTGCCTGTAGCTCAGTGATGAGGACTTGAAAGACATGTTTGTGGACATCAAGTTCAGCATGGATCCACTCCAGGTGTCCATATAGGAGCTTCTTGACCCAGCCTGTACCTGTGAGAATTGATGTATGATAGGGAACTGCTTCCTCCCTCTGGGTTGTTGAATGGACTCTGTGTTACATACATAGTAATTAGTTCACACGTCATATGTATTTACTTTCGGACTCAGCAGAGCTGAGTTCTAATCGATTTTTTACTTGATACCACCATCACCTGTTGTAAGTTCCTCAACTCAACCAACCCAGGTATGTGAGAGACCTTCCCATGTATGTAACATGCATACTTGCAACAGGTTATGAGCCCCAAGCAGGCTAGTGCAGCTCATGCTGCCCATCCACTCTCTCATCCTTACCTGACTGTTGGTCAGTGTGGATTCAGTTCCACCCACCATTCAGGTGCCTCTGGAGTGCAGATTAAGTTCCACCAGACACTCTGCAAAGCGAAAGCCATGCAGAGCAGCAGCTCTCCATCTCAAAAACAAGGGAAGACTATGTCCCCTGAGTTTACAAGCTCTGGACATTCAGTGATGTGGTTTACCCCCTGTCCCTTTTACTTTATTGTTTAAGGTATCTATGCTAATGTCTACCCTCAACCTAGACTTCAAGATGTCATCTTCCTCCCTTGCCACCATCATAAAGCTCAACAGCACAAACTACCATGCCTGGCAGTCCCAGATGGACGATTACCTTCATTCCATCGGGGTCTACTCTCACATCATGAAGCTTTGCCCCTCTGTCCCCATTGCCCTCACCAAGGTAAGAGACACCAATGGGCAAATCACCCAGGCAGCCTACACCACTCCAGCCAATGAAGTCTGTCATGCCAAGGAAAAGCAGGAGGACTGGGACAAGGACAATGACAAGGCCACTGATGCTATCACACTCACTTGCAAATGTCATGTTTGTGAGTGCAGCATCAACTTTGGCAATCACACCAAAAATATCCTCATCAAACTTGAAAAACGGTTCAACAACCCCACCATCTCCTCCGCCATTACGGAGTTCAAGACCCTCATGGGTCTCACCATCCCTGATAACAACTCACTGGTGTTGAACTTTGAGAAGCTCAACACCCTCTTCTCTTGGCTATCTGACTTCGGGTACCTGGTTGACAACAAAATAAAGTTGTTAATCATGATCTCCAAGATCCCCAAGTATGCCAACCATGTCACCACTGCCATCACTGCCACCAAGCTGGAAACCAATTTGGCAGGAGTTGTAGTCAAGATGGTTCCTACCATTGAGGAGATTTCCCAACAGGTAGAAGTGTCATGGCAAACATATGTGCAGCACTGTCCTGCCAAGGACTCCTGGCCTCAACAGGCCAACAAAGTCAGTGCCATCAAATGGCAGCAGGGGGAACCTCAGTTCTCCCAGCAATAACAGCAGCAGATGCAAGGTGGTTCCTCTTCCAAGGGGAATACTAACCAAAAGCAGCAGAAGGGCAACCACTCTGAAAAGGGTGAGGAAAAGCGGAAGAAGAAGAAGAAAACCTGCAAGGAAAAGAAGCAGGCAGAGGCTGTACAAGCCTCTGCCTCCTTCACCTTCACCTCCACCACTGTCATCGCCCCTGCCACCACCACATTCATGTCGCCCATCCCTGACCTCCACTGCAGCACACACATGCCTGGCATGACCCACTATGGGCTGCCTGCATTTCCTCTCACAAAGGAAACTGTCTCACTTGCACAATGCCTCGAGGTCCCCATGACCTCCTCTACCATCCACAACCTTGAACCAGTTGCATCCCACTGCTCCAAGCACACTTGCACAGAGCAATCCCTTTCTGACCACCTCTCCACCCCACTTTCCCAATGGATTGTGGAAGTCCCACTAGCTGGGACAACAGGTATTATGGAGGTCAATGAGGATGTTGTCAGTCTAGGCAATGATGCCTATGATGAATACATCGAGGGCTTCTTTATGGAGTCCACATCACAGTGCGTATCCCCTATCCCATCTACATCAGGTACTGATGTGCGGCTAAACCTGCCTCAGGTAAATCGTATGTACATGTTCCCTGTAGTAAATAGTTCAAATAAATCTGCTACACATGAGTTTGCACAGTGTGATTCATGCAGTAAGAACAGCAATGGAAAGGAAAAAGCACACAACCACAAGGTCCCATTGGACATGTGGCTGCTTGACTCAGGAGCTTCAGCTCACTTCTCCCCTGATCGCTCCAACTTTGTTGAGTATCAGAAGTTCGACCAGCCCCAATGGGCTTCCACTGCTAACGGCTGATTACCTATTATAGGTATAGGCACCATTTTGCTAAGGTTTGGCAACCACATATGCTGCCTATCACCAGTCCTGCACATGCCATCATGTGCTGTTTGACTCATGTCAATGGGCACACTATTGCAGAACACCTGCCTCATGCTTTGCACCAGGCCCAGATATCTAACTATCTGGGATCAGTGTTTTAAGGAAGCTTATTTGGAATTCCACAGTCACGGTGGACAAACCATGTATTGGCTTTGCACCAAACCCATTTTCCCTGATGACATGCCTTCCAGCATGTTGTCACTTGCCTCTGAGATCAAATATGAACTCATGCACTGATGTCTCAGACACTCATCCCCTGATGTCATCAGGCATGCTAAAAAGCACCTAAAGGGTTTTCCTGATGTGAAGACCCCATTGAAAACTGGCCTCTGTCAAGGGTGTCAGCTTGGCAAACAGCCGAATCGTCCCTTTCCTTTTAGCGAGATGCAGGCAACCACTCCCTTTGAGTTGATTCATTTGGACCTAAAGTCCTTCGAGGTAGCATCTTACTCGAAATACAAGTATGCAGTTGTCTTTTATGATGACTTCACATCTATGGCCTGGACCACCTTGATAAGGTCCAAGGATCAGACACTCTGTGCAACCAAACAATGGTTCGTGTTTGTCTGCAATCAGTATAATGCTGTGATAAAACACTGGCATTCCAATGCTGGAGGTGAATACACTTCCAGAGCATTCCAGGACTTCCTGAAGGACAATGGAGTGAACATCCAACAGTCTGCCCCATATGCACACCATGTTACAATTCACTTCTTTTCTTATGATTCACTTCTTCTCTCATTGATATGATAGACCAGTCTGACCTGGTACCCTTTGCTTTTCTTAGAGTGCTCTAGAACATACAATGTGTTCATCACACACCTTTCATTTCCGTTTTCTATTCTTGTTATCTGTGCTTCTATTTCTTATGGAAGGTTCTATCTTCAATTGCTTAGTAACAAACCTTCCATGACCTTCCATTAGTTTCCATTCCTCACAGTATTTAAGCTGTTGTTCTACTCAATGTATCCTCAGCTTAGTCCTGCTCAATTATACCTTGATCTCCTCGAATCCTTGACCTCCTTCATCAACTTCATCATCAGACAACTCCCTTGAAACCCATCAACGACAACCGCTGACCAACCCTTTGACCTTCTGGCAAGCTCTCTTGTCCGAATACCTTGAACCCTTGACCCCACAGTCAGTTCTTTGAGCCTATGCTCGTTCCTGCCTGGACCAAGCATAACAAAAGGACTAAGCTCCTCTTTTGAGCTACCATCACTGTAGTCTCTCACCATTTCCTCCCCTTGAACACCAGGAGCCCTTGAAAGGGCACTATGACATTCCTATTGAGTCCCCTCAGAATCTTCCCCCTCCACTGAACACTCTGATGAGGAAACCTTCGTCCCTGCCCCAGACAACTCTCTCAGGGAACCAACACCACCTCTCCCCACCCCCACCGTAACTAGACCCTCTCTCCTCCCTCCCCAATTCTCTACTCCCATTCCCCCTCTCCTCCCTCCCCAATTCTCTACTCCCATTCCCCCTCATCAGTTCATCCCCTCACATCCACTTCCCCCCTTCCTTCCCCCACAACCACCTCATCCCACCATGACATTGAAACCAGTCGAACTCTGCATCGGCACCTCCAAAAACTTTGATGGTGACTATGCCAAAGCCACAACCTGGTTGGACTCTGTCCAAACCTATCTTCTTGTCAATGAAGAAGTCTATACCACTGATGCCAAGAAAATCACCTTTGCCCTCTTGTATATGACCAAAGGGGCTGCCCTTACTTGGGCCTCCTCTTTCTGAAAAACTGCTCTCAGTGCAAACAAAGGCTTTGGAACCTATGCAGACTTTATTACAGAGTTCAACACCACCTTCGAACACAGAGACACTGCTGCCCTCTCCATCACCTGGCTCTCCTCTACCAAGATGGAAGGAAAACCCTCCCTCTCTGACCTCACCAAGTATATCTCTGAATTCTGAAACAACATCCAAATCAGCAGGATCACTGACCAAAACGTCCTCATCAGATACTTCTCCACTGGCATCTATGTCAAACTTATGCGTTGCATCATATCCATAGATACCATCCCCACCAAAATCAACGAATGGTATGCCAAAGCCACCCACTTCCTCACTCAATGGGGAAGAGCTGATGATATGGCAAAATGAGGCAAGACCAACTCCCCTTACCATTCGTTCTCCTCCTCCTCCTCTCACCCCCAGAAAGACCCTGACACCATGGACATTGACACTATCAAAGTATCTAAGTTAACCCCAGAAGAGCAAAAATGCTGTATCACCAAAGGACTCTGTTTCCACTGCCAAAAGCCTGGACATCTCTCAGGTGACTGCCCCCACTTCCCTTCCCAGCCGAAGAAAACTGGAGAAAGGAAGGTTAGAAAAGTCAAAGAAGTCCCAAGACTGGTAGAAGTCAAGGATGATGATGAAGAAGAAACCATGGCAAGGATCTCCTTCATCCCTTCCAATGAGGATTTTTAAAATGGAGACCTTCCCCAATGCAAGACTCTCCCTCTTTTATGTGTGCTCCTGTACTTGTATCATTGATTACCAAACAATCCATGCAAATCCCCATTGAAATCATTGAACCATCACACTTAAAAGCCGTTGGAACCCATGCTCTCATTGACTCTGGAGTACAAATCTCTTGTATTGATTGGGACTTTGTCCAAAAACATTGTCTCCCAAAAGAATGACTCCCCTCCCCCATCGCCATCAAGAATGTCGACCAATCCTCAAACAAAAACAGTCTCATCCACTTTTCCACCATGCTCTATGTCTGCATCAGACAACTCATGCACCATGTCACATTCTACATCCTCAACTGTGGAAAGGAGAACATAATCCTTGGACTCCCCTGGCTTAGACAAGCCAACCCCACCATCGACTGGATCAAGCGAGAGCTATCCATCTCCCTCGACTCCAACCAATCCAAGGAGTTATACTACAATCAAACCAAACCAACCCCCACCCCCCAGACACCAACTGTTCACCCACCTTAACACATACAAGTCGACTCCATCTGGGATGGACACCTTTATGACTACATGAAGAAGGATACAGAAGCCCAATACCTCTGATGAGCCAACAACAACCAAATCATCAATCAAATCATGCACTGTGGATCTTGCTTCATTCCCTCAACCACCATTGTCAAACTCATGATGTCCACAGAACTAGCTATGGCTGCTGAAAAAGCCAAACCAAAGGCAACTCTTCCTCCCAAATACTCTGCCTTTTCCTCTGTCTTCTCAAAAGAAGCAACAGACCACATTCCCCCCAGCCGACCCTACAACCATGAGATCAACCTCAATGACTCCTTCACCCCAAAAATTGGCAAACTCTATCCCCTCTCCCCAGATGAGAAAGCCGCTACAGAAGCCTTCCTTAATGAAAACCTCAAGACAGGAAAGATTCGTCCATCCAACTCCCCTCAAGCATCCCTTTTTTTCTTCATTAAAAAGAAAGACAGTGGCCTTCAACCCTGCCAAGACTATCACTATGTCAACGAACACACTGTCCATGACACCTACCCTCTTCCACTTATATCTGACCTTGTTGATAAACTCAAAGGTGCCAAAACCTTTACCAAATTCAACGTTCATTGGGGATACAACAATGTCCACATCAAAGATGGTCATCAATGGAAAGCTGCATTCATCACCCATAAAGGACTGTTTGAACCGACAGTCATGTTCTTTGGCCTTTGCAACTTCCCTGCCACCTTCCAATGATTCATGAACGACTCCTTTCACGATATGATCACAAAAGGATAGTTAGTCATTTACATGGATGACCTCCTCATCTTCTCCCCAAATGCCAAAACCCACGAGGAACGAACTAAACGAGTACTCCAACGCATGACTGAGTTAGATCTTCACCTCAAACTCAACAAATGCAAGTTCGCTACCAATGAGGTTGAATACCTTGGCATGATTGTTCACCCTGATGAGCTCGCCATGAACCCAGTAAAGCTAGATGGCATTCATGAATGGCCAACCCCTGCCAAAGTCAAAGACATCTGATCCTTTTTAGGATTTGCCAACTTCTACTGATGATTTATCCCCAACTACTCCAACATCGCATGACCCCTCCTTGATCTTACCAAGAAAAACCAACCCTGGGACTGGTCTCCTAGTTGCCAACAATCCTTTGACAAACTCAAATGACTGTTCCTCAGTCGACCAATCCTCCACCTCCCAGACCCTGCCCACTCCTTTGTCATCACCACCAACACTTCCAAATATGCCTCTGATGGAGTCCTCCTCCAAACCGACGCCAACAGAGATTGGCATCCATGTTCCTACCTCTCACAGTCCTTCTCCTCCACTGAACACAACTATGACATCTACAACAGGGAACTCCTTGCTGTCATTCATGGCCTCAAAGCCTGGTGCCACTACCTCCAAGGATCCCCCTTCCCTGTTGAGGTCTTCACCGATCACAAAAACCTCACATACTTCTGCCAACCTCAGAAACTCAACCAACAACAGGCTCATTGACTACTTGATATCTCAGATTTTGACCTCCACCTAACCCACATCCCTGGAACTTCTCTTGCCATACCGGATGCCCTCTCTTGCCAACCAGACCTCCTCCCACCTACCGATGAGGATAACGACAACGTCACCCTCCTTCCTGACACCCTCTTTGTCAACCTCATCGATACCTCCCTCCAAACCAAGTTGGCTGCCTCCTCTGCCTCCAACTCCCTTATCCTTAATGTCCTACATGCCACTACCAGCAATATTCCTGCTAAATTCCACTTCTGTCTTTCTGACTGGCAATATGATGCTGGCATCCTCACCTTTCAAGGACGTGTCTATGTTCCTCCCGACCTTCGATGCTCCATCATTGAACGACACCATAATCATACCTCTGCCAGATACCCTGGATACCTTAAAACTCGTCAACTTGTCACCACTGAATTTTGGTGGCCAGGCCTCACCCAATTTGTACACAAATATGTTGAAGGATGCGCCCCTTGCCAATCCTCAAAAGCAAACACCCATCCCACCACTCCCCCCCTCTTCCCCATCATCTCTTCATCCCCAATTCCTTTTCAGCAGATCTCATGTGACCTCATCACGGATCTTCCTATCTCTTGTGGCTTTGACAGTCTTTTGGTCATGGTCGACCATGGGCTTACTAAGGGGGTGATTCTCTGCCCTACCAAGAAATCCATCTCTGCCAAAGGAATCGCCTCTCTCTTTTTCCATAAAGTTTACACTCAGTTTGGCCTCTATGACAAAATTATCTCAGATCATGGACCCTGTTATGCTTGGTCTGGGTAGGAATGAGCATAGGCTCAAAGAACTAATAGTGGATCAAAGGTTCGAGGGATTTGGACAAGGGAGGCTTGCTGAATAACAAGGGGGTCGTCCAACGATAGAGTTGATGAAGGGGTTCAAGGGTAATCATCCAATGATGAGGTCAACAAGGGTTTCAAGGGTAATCATCCAATGATGAGGTTGACGAAGGTTTCAAGGGTAATCATCTGACAATGAGGTCGACGAGGGATTCAAGGAGGTCAAGGTAGAATTGAGCAGGACTAAGCTGAGGATACATCGAGTAGAGCGATAGCTTAAGTACTGCGAAGAATAGAAACCGATGGAAGGTCATGGAAGAGTTATTACTAAGCAAAGAAAGATAGAACCTTCCATGGGAAATAGAAGCTAGATAACAAGAATAGGAGAGCGGAAATGAAAGGTGTGTGATGAACACATTGCATGTTCTAGAGCACTCTAAAGAAGGTAAAGATACCGGGTCAGGCTGGTCTATCATATCAATGAATAACTTGTGAAAAGAAAAGAATTGTAACATTACCCCTGGAGTACATTTGAAATCACTAAGAATAAAATCAAAAGAAAGAATTTAGAAATCCATGCACCTATCTCCACCAGGGGAACCAGTCATGTTTGCATATGCCGAGGCATCATATCCTGGGTCGTCATCATTCAGATCAAGGTCAGCGAGTTCGGGGTCAGGGGAGGGGCGACGATGATGTTGACAAGGGTAAGGGGTCTGACGACAACGATAGGAGGGGGAAGGAACCAGTCTGGGGGCTGAGCCAGAACTAGTGGATGGGGAATTGGAGAGCCATTCAACAAGGAGTTGGGGTGGTCCAGAATGCCTAGAACATGTGGAAGAAGCTGAAGAGGAAGAAGAGCCTACAGGATTAAGGGTACAGGGATGAGGATGGCAGGGGCATTGATGTTGGGTGTGACCAGGATGGTGGTGGGCGCAGTGGGGGCAGACGTAATATGGACAATTGATATGGATGTGGAAGAGTCGGTGGCAGTGGAAGCAAGCTCAACTGTAAAGGTAGTGATCGGGGGAGAGAGGTATATTACGCTGTCCATCCCAACTGACTTCAGCTCATTCCATGGCGGCTAATTCCTCGAGGGTGAGGGATTCTTTGGAAGCTTGTGGGGAGGGGTTCTGGTGGAGGTGGCGTCATTCGTCGAGTTCTCAGGTGTAACATAGAACGTCCTTAGCTAGTTTGTCCATTTCCAGCTGATGCATGACAGAAAGGACGAGGTTAGTGAGCTTGGTGCGGGTTTCATGGAGGGTGGCGATGTGTTCCATGGAGTGATCGGACATCTGGTTGGCGAGGGGGTAGAGGGTATGGATTTCTTGGAAGAGGAGAAGAAGGGTATCAAGGGGGGAAAAGGGTTCTAAATGGGTGTGAAGGGGGGTAAGGAGGTGGGGGGTTTCAAGGAGGAGCATAAGGGAGGACTGTTCGGTGACAGGGAAGGGGTCTGGGCAGATATGCTGGGCATAGAGGGGTAGTTTGATGGAGACTACTGGGTTAGGATCAAGAGGGGGGAGATGCAGAGGAGGGGACGTAGACCTGGGAATGCCTGGGTTGTAATTAGTGGAGTTGAGGCCTTGGATACGATAAAGTAGGGGGGTGGTCCAGCTGGTGGTAGCATTGGTGGGAGAGGGGGATCTAGCAGGAGCGGACATGTCTGGGTTTTGTTGGTGGTATGGGGAATGGAGAAGGGAAGACATAAGGGTGGAGAGTCTTATATTCAGATAGGATCTCCTTGGCATGGTTAAATTCCGATTCAGGTAACCAGGAGTCTTCTTTGGCCGAATATCCCTTCCAACAGACTAGGAATTTTCGGTTGCTCGGGGTTCCACAGTGTCAGATAATCTTATCCATTTCATATTCCTCTTCTCTGTTGATAAGGTCAGGTGGAGGGGAAGGAAAGTTCAGTCTGTGTACATTGTTTTTGTGATAGGGTGATAACAGGGAAGCATGGAAGACTGGGTGTATTTTCCAAGTATGTGGGAGACGGAGTTTGTAGGTAAGGGAAGAGAGGACCTGGGTAATGGTAAATGGACCTTCTTGCTTGGGGGCAAACTTTGGATGGGAGATAAGGCGTTTTAGATTTTGGGCTTCTAGCCAAACCTTATCGCCTTTATGGAAAGAAGTGAATTTTCCATGGAAACGGGATTTCATGACTTGTCTGGCAAGTTCGTGAGCCGCCAGGGCTTCATCTCTAGCTGCAGAGAGGAGTTTCAGTTGTTCTTCGACTGCGGGGAGGTTGGTCTCAGCAATGATAGTGGGGAGGGGGCGAGGTTCAAATCCCATCATGAGGAAGAATGGGGACTTATTGGTGATGGAGTGGGGGCGGTGATTGTGTGTGAATTCGGTGTGGGAGATGAGGTCAGACCATGTGGAGGGGGAATTGCTGCAAAAGATCCAAAGATAGATTTCCACCTCTTGGTTTACCCATTTGGTTTCTCCATCAGATTGAGGATGGTAAGCTGTGGAGAGGGAGAGGTTGTATCCAAGGAGTCATCTGAGTTCTTTTGTGAAGGAGGAAGCGAATTGGGGTCCATGATCCAAGATGATTTTGTCATAGAGGCTGAACCGAGTATAGACTTTATGAAAAAAGAGGGAGGCAATCCCTTCTGCAGAGATGGATTTCTTAGTGGGACAGAGAATCACCCCCTTAGTAAGCCCATGGTTGACCACGACCAAAAGACTGTCAAAACCCGAAGAGATGGGGAGGTCTGTGATGAGGTCACAGGATATCTGTCGAAAGGGAATGCAAGAGGAAGAAACAATGGGGGAGAGGGGGGGAGAGGTAGGATGAGTGTTCGCTTTAGAGGATTGACAGAGAGCACATCCCTCAACATATTTTTGCACAAATTGAGCAAGACCAGGCCACCAGAACTCAGCAGCAATGAGTTGACAAGTTTTGAGATATCTGGGGTGACCAGCAGAGGTGTGGTCATGGTGTTGTTCAACAATGGAGTGGCGGAGGTTGGGGGGAACATAGATACGCCCTTGGAAAGTGAGGATGCCAGCATCGTATTGCCAGTTGGAGAGGCGAGAGCGGAATTGGGCAGGGATATCACAAGTGGTGGCGCATAGTGCATCCAAGACAAGGGGGTTGGAAGTGGAGGAAGCAGCCAGTTTGGTTTGTAGGGAGGTGTCGATGAGGTTTACAAAATGAGTGTCAGGGAGGAGAGTTACATTGTCATTATCTTTGTCAGTTGGTGGAAGAAGATCTGGGCGACGAGAGAGGGCATCCAGTGCAGCAAGAGAGGTGCCAGGGACATGGGTCAAGTGAAGGTCAAAGTCCGAAATGTCAAGCAGCCAACAAGCCTGTCATTGGTTGAGTTTTTGGGGTTGGCGGAAGTAAGTGAGGTTTTTGTGATCAGTGAAGACTTCAACAGGGAAGGGAGATCCTTGGAGGTAGTGGTGCCAGGCTTTGAGGCCACGAATGACGGCGAGAAGTTCCCTATCATAGATATCGTAGTTTTGTTCAGCGGGGGAGAAGGACTGTGAGAGGTAGGAACATGGATGCCAATCTCCATTGGCATTGGTTTGGAGGAGGACTCCACCAGAGGCATATTTGGAGGTGTCTGTGGCGATGGCAAAGGAGCGGGCAGGGCCCGGGAGATGGAGGATTGGACGACTGAGGAAAAGTTGTTTCAGTTCATCGAAGGATTGTTGGCAACCAGGGGACCAGTCCCAGGGTTGGTTCTTCTTTGTAAGGTCAAGGAGGGGGCAGGTGATGTTGGAGTAGTTGGCGATGAATCGCTGGTAGAAGTTGGCAAATCCTAAGAAGGAGCAGATGTCCTTTACTTTCGCAGGGATTGGCCATTCACGGATGCCATCCAGTTTCACTGGGTCCATGGCAAGCTCATTGGGGCGTACAATCATGCCAAGATACTCAACCTCGTTGGTAGCGAATGTGCATTTTTTGAGTTTAAGGTGAAGATCTAACTTGGTCATGCATTGGAGTACTCATTTGGTTCGCTCCTCGTGGGTTTTGGCATCGGAGGAGAAGATGAGAAGGTCGTCCATGTAGATGATGAGCCATCCTTTTGCGATCATATCATGGAAGGAGTCGTTCATGAAACATTGGAAGGTGGTGGGGGAGTTGCAAAGACCAAAGAACATGACCGTCGGTTCGAACAGTCCTTTGTGGGTGATAAATGCCACTTTCCATTGGTGACCATCTTTGATGCGGACATTGTTGTATCCCCAGCAAACATCGAATTTGGTAAAGGTTTTAGCTCCTTTAAGTTTATCAATGAGGTCAGATATGAGGGGAAGGGGGTAGGCGTCACGGATGGTGTGCTCATTGACGTAGCAATAGTCCTGGCAGGGTCAAAGGCCACTGTCTTTCTTTTTAACAAAGAAGAAGGGGGCAGCCTGGGGAGAGTTGGAGGGACGAATCTTTCCTGCCTTGAGGTTCTCGTTGAGGAATGCTTCAGTAGCGGCTTTTTCGTCAGGGGAGAGGGGATAGATTTTGCCAACTTTTGGGGTGAAAGAGTCATCAAGATTGATCTCATGGTCGTAGGGTCTGCTGGGGGGAACATGGTCGGTTGCTTCTTTCGAGAAGACAGAGGCAAAGGACGAGTATTCTGGGGGAAGAGTAGCTTTTGGTTTGGCCTTTTCAGCGGCCATAGCTAGCTCAGTGGCAGTTGTAATTTTAGCAATGGTGGCGGAGGGGATGAAGCGAGATCCGCAGCGCATGATCTGATTGATGATTCGGTTGTCGTTGGCCTGTTGGAGGTATCGGGCTTCGGTGTCTTTCTTCATGTAGTCATAGAGACATCCATCCCAGATGGAGTTGATTTGTACATGTCGGGGTGGGCGAGGGGTTGGTGTCTGGGGGGTAGGAGTCGGTTTAGTATGATTGTAATACAGCTCCTGGGATTGATCAGAGTTGAGGGAGATGGACAGCTCTCGCTTGGTCCAATCGATGGTAGGATTGGCTTGCCTAAGCCAGGGGAGTCCAAGGATTACATTCTCCTTTCCACAGTTAAGGATGTAGAACGTGACATGGTGCATGAGTTGTCTGATATGAACATAGAGCATGGTGGAAAAATGGATAAGACCATTCTTGTTCAAGGATTGGTCGACGTTTTTGATGGCAATGGGGGAAGGGAGTCGTTCTTTCGGGAGACAATGTTTTTGAACAAAGTCCCAATCGATGCAAGAGATTTGTGCTCCAGAGTCAACAAGAGCATGAGTTCCAACGGCTTTTAGGTGCAACGGTTTGATGATTTCAATAGGGATTTGCATGGATTGTTTGATAATCGACGATACAAGTACAGGAGCCACGTAAAAGAGGGAGAGCCTTGCGTTGGGGAAGGTCTCCGTTCTAAAAATCCTTGTTGGAGGGTACAAAGGAGATTCTTGCTATGATTTCTTCTTCGTTATCATCCTCGACTTCTACTAGCCTGGGGACTTCTTCGACCTTTCTAACCTTCCTTTCTCCAGTCTTCTTCAGCTGGGAGGGGAAGTTCGGGCAATCGCCTGAGAGGTGTCCAGGCTTTTGGCAACGGAAACAGAGTCCTTTAGTGATACAACGTTTTCGCTCTTCTGGGGTTAACTTTGATACCTTGATGGCATCAACGTCCATAGCATCAGGGTCTTTCTGGGGGCGGGAGGAAGAGGAAAACGAATGGTAGGGGGGGGGTGGTCTTGCCTCGTTTTGCCATGTCGTCAGCTCTTCCCCATTGGGTGAGGAAGTGGGTGGACTTGGCATACCATTCATCGATTTTGGTGGGGATGGTGTCCATAGACATGATGCAATGCATGAGTTTGGTGTAGATGCCAGTGGAGAAGTATCCAATGAGGACATTTTGGTCGGTGATCCTGCAGATCTGGACATGATTCCGGAATTCAGAGATGTACTTGGTGAGGTCAGAGAGGGAGGGCTTTCCTTCCATTTTGGTGGATGAGAGCCAGGTGATGGAGAGGGTGACGGTGTCCTTGTGTTCAAAGGCAGTGTTGAATTTGGTGATAAAATCTGCATAGGTACCGAAGCCCTTGTTTGTGTTGAGAGCAGCTTTTCGGAAGGAGGAGGCCCAGGTAAGGGCAGCTCCTTTAGTTATATATGAAAGAGCGAAGGCAATCTTCTTGGCATTGGTGGTATAGACTTCTTCATTGACGAGGAGGTAGGTTCGAACAGAGTCCAACCAGATCATAGCTTTGGCATAGTCGCCATTAAAGTTTTCAGGGGTACCAATGTGAAGTTCGACTGGTTTCAAGGTCATGGTGGAACAGGGTGGTTGTGGGGGAAGGAAGGGGGGAAGTGGGTGTGAGGGAACGAACTGACAAGGGGGAGTGGGAGTGGAGGATGGGAGGAAGTGGGTGTGAGGGAATGAACTGACAAGGGGGAGTGGGAGTGGAGGATGGGGGAGGGAGGAGGAGAGGTCTAGTTACAGTGGGGGTGGGGAGAGGTGGAGTTGGTTTCCTAGGATAGACGTCTGGAGCAGGAGTGAAGGTTTCTTCGTCAGAAGGTTCAGGAGGGGATTCTGAGTCATCTGAGTGTTCAATGGAGGGGGGGGATTCTGAGGGGACTCGGTAAGAGCATCGTAGTGCCCTTTCAAGGGCTCCTGGTGTTTGAGGGGAGGAAATGGTGAGAGACTACAGCAATGGTAGCTCAAAAAGAAGAGCTTAGTCCTTTTGTTATGCTTGGTCCAGGTAGGAACGAGCATAGGCTCAAAGAACTAATAGTGGGTCAAAGGTTCGAGGGATTTGGACAAGGGAGGCTTGCCGAATAACAAGGGGGTCGTCCAACAATAGAGTCGACGAAGGGGTTCAAGGGTAATCATCTGACGATGAGGTCAATGAGGGTTTCAAGGATAATTGTCCAATGATGAGGTTGACAAAGGTTTCACGGGTAATTGTCCAATGATGAGGTTGACGAGGGATTCAAGGAGGTCAAGGTAGAATTGAGCAGGACTAAGCTGAGGATACATCGAGTAGAGTGATAGCTTAAGTACTGCGAAGAATAGAAACTGATGGAAGGTCATGGAAGAGTTATTACTAAGCAAAGAAAGATAGAACCTTCCATGAGAAATAGAAGCTAGATAACAAGAATAGGAGAGCAGAAATGAAAGGTGTGCGACGAACATGTTGCATGTTCTAGAGCACTCTAAAGAAGGTAAAGATACTGGGTCGGGCCGGTCTATCGTATCAACGAATAACTTGTGAAAAGAAAAGAATCATAACAGACCCCAGTTTGCCTCCTCCTTCGTAAAAGAACTTGGACAACTCCTTGGGTACAACCTCTCCCTCTCCACCACATACCATCCTCAATCTGATGGAGAAACAGAGTGAGTAAACCAAGAAGTAGAAACCTATCTCCAAATCTTCTGTGGCAATTCCCCTTCCACATGGTCCAACCTCATCTCCCATGCCGAATTCACACACAATCACCACCCTTACTCTGTCACCAATAAATCTCCATTCTTCCTCATGATGGGATTTGAACCTTGCCCTCTCCCCACTATCATTGCAGAAACCAACCTCCCTGCAGTTGAAGAACAACTCAAACTCCTCTCCACAGCTAGAGACAAAGCCCTGGCAGCTCATGAACTTGCCAGACAAGTTATGAAATCCCGTTTCCATGGAAAATTCACTCCCTTCCATAAAGGTGACAAGGTCTGGCTAGAAGCCCAAAATCTGAAACACCTTATCTCCCATCCAAAGTTTGCTCCCAAGCAAGAAGGCCCATTTACCATTACTCAGGTTCTTTCCTCCCTTACTTACAAACTCCATCTCCCACATATATGGAAAATACACCCGGTCTTCCACGCATCCCTGTTATCGCCCTATCATGAAAATGACATACATGGACTGAACTTCCCTTCCCCTCCACCTGACCTTATCAACAGAGAAGAGGAATACGAAATGGAAAAGATCATCTGACACTGCGGAACCTCAAACAACCGAAAATTCCTAGTCTGATGGAAGGGATATTCAGCCAAAGAAGACTCCTGGTTGCCTGAATTGGAGTTCAACCATGCCAAGGAAATCCTCTCCGAGTATAAAACTTTCCACCCTCATGTCTTTCCTTCCCCATTCCTTACACCACCCATGAAAACCAAACATGTCCACTCCTGCTAGATCTCCCTCTCCCACTGTGGCCATCACTGGCTGGACCACCCCCTTGCTCTATCGTATTCAGGGCCTCAACTCCACTAATTACAACCCAGGCATTCCCCGACCTTCGTCTCCCCCTCTACATCTCCCCACTCTCGACCCAAACCCAGTCATCTCTGTCGAACTACCACTCTATGCCCAACGTATCTGTCCAGATCCCTTCCCCATCATCGAACAATCTTCTCTCATGCTTCTCCTTGAAACTCCCCACCTTATTACCCCCCTTCATGCTCACTTAGAACCTTTCTCCCCCCTTGATACCCTCCTTCTCCTTTTCCAAGAAATCCATAACCTCTATCCCCTCACCAACCAGATGTCCAATTACCCCACAGAACACATCACCACCCTTCATGAAATCCACATTGAGCTTACCAACCTCATCCTTTCCATCATGCACCAATTGGAAATGGACAAACTAGCCAAGGACGTCCTACATTACACCCAGGAACTTGACAAACAATGTCACCTCCACCAGAACCCATCCACGGAAGCTTCCAAGGAACCCCTCACCCTCAAGGAATTAGCTGCAATGGAACGAGCAGAAATTAGTTGGGAAGGACAGCATAATGTACCTCTCTCCCCCAACCATTATCTCTACAGCTGGGCATGCTTCCATTGTCACCAACTTTCACACATCTGCATCAATTGTCCATACTACATTTGCCCCCACTGTGCTCATCATCGCCCTGATCATACCCAACATTGTTGCCCTCATTGTCCTTGTCCACATACCCTTTGTTACGATTCATTTCTTTTTACTTCTTACTCTTCGGCACAATAGACCGGCCCGACCTGGTATCTTTACTTTCTTTAGAGTGCTCTAGAACATACAACGTGTTCGTCGCACACCTTTCATTTCTGCTTTCTATTCTTGTTATCTACACTTCTATTTCTCATGGAAGGTTCTATCTTCACTTCGCTTAGTAACCAACCTTCCATGACCTTCTATTAGTTTCTATTCTTTGCAGTACTTAAGCTGCCGTCTTACTCGATGTAACCTCAGCTTAGTCCTGCTCAATTCTACCTTGACCTCTTCGAATCCCTCGTCAACCTCATTGTCGGATGAATTCCTTGAAACTCTTTGTTGACTCCATCATCGGACGAATACCTTTGAATCCCTTCGTCGACTCTATCATCGGACGATTACCCTTGAACCCTTCATCGACTTATCGTCAGGCGATTACCCTTGAACCCTTTGTTGACCTCATCGTCGGACAACCCCTTTGTTACTCGGCAAGCCTCCCTTGTCCAAATCCCCTGAACCCTTGACCCATTGATTAGTTCTTTGAGCCTACACTCGTTCCTACCCGGACCAAGTGTAACACCCTTAACCCCATAAAATCCTCCTCCTCATCCTCCGCTTCTTCCACATGCTCCAGGCATTCTGGTTTCACATCCTCTTCCCAACCCCTTGTCGAACAACTCTCCAATTCCCCATCCTCTGGCTCTAGTTCAGCTCCTAGACAGGTTCCCCCCCCATCCTATCGTCATCACCAAACCCCTCACCCTTGTCAACATCATCATTGTCCCTCCCCTGACCTCAAACTTGCTGACTTAGACCTGAATGACAATGACCCAGGATACGATGACTCAGCATATGCCAACATGACTGGTTCTCCTGGCGGAGACAGGTGTATGGATTTCTAATTCTTTCACTTGATTTATTCTTTGTCATAACTTCAAATGTACTCCAGAGGTAATGTTATAATTCACTTCTTTTCTTATGATTCACTTCTTCTCTCATTGATATGATAGACCAGTCCGACCCAGTACCCTTTGCTTTTCTTAGAGTGCTCTAGAACATACAACATGTTCATCGCACACCTTTCATTTCCATTTTCTATTCTTGTTATCTATGCTTCTATTTCTTATGGAAGGTTCTATTTTCAATTGCTTAGTAACGAACCTTCCACGACCTTCCATTAGTTTCCATTCCTCACAGTATTTAAGCTGTTGTTCTACTCAATGTATCCTCAGCTTAGTCCTGCTCAATTATACCTTGATCTCCTCAAATCCTTGACCTCCGTCGACTTCATCATCAGATGACTCCCCTGAAACTCCTTTGTTGACTTCATCATTAGACAACTCCCTTGAAACCCATCAACGACAATCATTGACCAACCCTTTGACCTTCTGGCAAGCTCTCTTGTCCGAATACCTTGAACCCTTAACCCCACAGTCAGTTCTTTAAGCTTACACTTGTTCCTACCTGGACCAAGTGTAACACACCAGCAGAACAGGCATGCAGAATGCCTAATCTGCACATTAATGGACAAGGCACAGGCGATGTGTTTACACGCTTGCCTACCTCCCTCCTACTGGGAATGGGCTCTGCTCCACACAACCCACATTTATAATCGGACCCCACAGCTTTGGCTGAAATGGGATACCCCCCTGACATTACTTAAAGGGAAGAAACCATCTGTTGATCACCTTTGGGTATTCAGTTGTGGTGCCTATGTGCACATTCCTGCAGAATGTCATGGCAGAAAGCTACAGCCAAGATCACAATTGATGATCTACTTGGGCATTGCCCCTGGTAGTGACTCAAATTTTATATTTATGTCACCAACAAATGCCGTTGTTACATTGGCACACATGATCTTTGATGAAACTCTCTTCCCAAGATGTTCTCGATCTGCTCCACACCATCCTCATGTGGGTCCCCCCAAACCAACTCATATCCATGATGAGGTTCTGGAAATTCTGGTTCCAGCTCCCACTGGTTCCGATGAGAGTTCCAAGTCGGAATCTGATTCCAGTGAAGAGTCCAGTGAGACTTCTAGGAATTTGCCCTCACCTTCACCATTGCTGAGTCCGAGCACATCGAGATCCTCTTCTCTGTCTCTCACTCCTTGCACCCAGACTCCCAGTCCAGCCCCTCCTCCAGTGACACCTCCATCACACCAACCACCTCCTGCCGGTCCCCTGCCTATCCCAAGGCATAGTGAGTGTCTCTGTAACCCTCCGACATGCCCTGGAAACATCTTTGGTGAGCGCTGTCATCCATTACGACAGCTCTGGGACCTGGAAAGTGAATCATGCTGGAAGGATCTTACTGGCAAAGCTGGCCTGTCCCAAGTCCCAGACTCTGTTCTGGACTCACCTGCAGTCCCTGGTGGACTCCCCCCATCTCCTACTTCTGAGGATGATGTTGACCGTCTCACATGGGAAGGAGGAGATGCTTTGGTTTTGTACCTTTGCAATCGTGCCATTCCACATGATTCTGCCTTCAGGACATCCCCAAATCTATGTGAGTGGACTTTCTGCAACATCCAGAAGCTTCCTAAATCAGAGCAGAAGGATTGGCTCAAAGCCTGCAAAGACCAGCTACAAATGCTGAAGGACCGAAAGGTCTACAAAGTAGTTCTGCACCCACAACACCAAAAGGTGATTAAAAACCATTGGGTCTTCAATCAGAAGTTGGATGGTCGTAAAAGAGCCCACCTGGTAGCCAAAGGCTTTAGCCAGGTTGAAGGTTTAGACTTTGACCAAGTCTTTTCCCCAGTTGTATGTTTCGAGACTGTGTGATGTATGTTTGCACTCTCAGCCCTGGAAGGATGGCACATTCCCAAGCTTGACGTATGCTCTGCATACCTTTATGGCAAACTGGAAGAGGAAATCTATATGGAATTTCCTGAGGGGTTCATGCCTCCTGACCAAAAAGGCAAAGTCCTCCACCTATTATGCACACTTTATGGACTCAAGCAAGCCAGCTTAGCCTGGTGGAAAGCGCTTGATGCATCCATGGTGGAACTCAGCTTCAAACGGTTAAAAACTGATGCTGGACTTTTTATTTATCGCAAAGGCAAAGACATCTGTCTAGCAATAGTCTACATAGATGATGCCCTCTTCTGCGGCCCAAATAAGATCTTTGTAGACAAGATCAAGGCTGCATTCATGAAGAAGTGGGAATATCGTGATCTTAGAGAGCCATCCAAATTCCTCCGAATGAACATTCATCGAGAAGGTCATAACATTCAAATCGACCACAAGGATTACCTCGACAAGGTGCTTGAGCAATGTGGCATGACCAACGCCAAATCCATGCCTACCCCACTCCCACAGGGTTATTACCCAGTGAAGAACGATGCACTGGTCCAACATGAATTATGGACACATTTTCAGACCGTGATTGGCTCATTGCTGTATCTTATAATCAGCACCTGTCCAGACATCGCGTATGCAGTTACCCAACTCACACACATGTCAGCCAACCCATCGCAGGAACATCCTGACAGAGCTCTGTATATCTGCCAGTACCTTATTGGAACCTGGGATTATTCCCTTTTATATAACAGTTCCTCTGGAAAAGGCATTCTTGCCTGTACCAATTTGGATTGGGCACAGGACGTTAATACCTGTTGAACGGACTCTATGTTACATACATAGTAATTAGTTCACACATGTTATGTATTTAGCTTCAGACTCAGCAGAGCTGAGATCTAATCGATTCTTTACTCAATACCACCAACACCCGTTGTAAGTTACTCAACCCAACCAACCAAAGGTATGTGAGAGACCTTCCCGTGTATGTAACACGCATACTCACAACAATACCGTGCACTCTCAAACTGGCTTCTATCTCAAGATGGCCGATGGTGTGTTTTTGTGGAATTCACACTTACAAAAAACCACTGCCATCTCTTCCACTGAAGCAGAATACATGGCGCTGAGCGATTACTCACATCAATGTATGTGGATCCATGAGATGATGGGTGAGCTCAGCTATAAGCTGAAACCTATCCCCATCTGTGGTGACAATCAGGGTAGTTTATTCATTGTGCAAAACCCTGTGACTAAAAAGTGCAACAAACACATTCGGGTGAAATACCACTTTATCTGCAATGCAGTCATGGTCCACAAGCTAGTGGAGCTTTTCTATATCCCCAGGACTGACAATCCCACTGATATGTTCACCAAGAACCTCGGACATGTCAAGTTCAATGAATTCTGCTCCCAGCTCAGACTGGAGCTTAACTCCACCAAGTAAAAAGTACTGCCCTCCATTTTAATGCTTTATGTATCTATCATATACTTAGCAAGGGGGAGTGTTGAATGGACTCTGTGTTACATACATAGTAATTAGTTCACACATCATATGTATTTACTTTCAGACTCAGCAGAGCTGAGTTCTAATCAATTCTTTACTCAATACCACCATCACCCGTCGTAAGTTCCTCAACTCAACCAACCCAGGTATGTGAGAGACCTTCTTGTGTGTGTAACACATGTACTTGCAATATGGGTAGCTAATACAATAGCTTGAGAGGCTGTTGCAACCGCTGCAATGACAAGTTCCACCACCTGCTTCTGATATAGGACTAGCAGGGTCCATACTTGCTCGCTATAGGCCTGTGCCTCATCCTCATCCTCATCATCAATGGTAAAATCTACACTGATCAGTAGTACACTAAGAAATGACTTCAAAACCAACCTTCTTCATATGCTTTATCCATTGATGCGTCCTTTGGGGGCTTACAAGGTGTCAAGCTCTGCCTGAATAATTGCTGAGACTCAAAAAAACATAGTACCGAAAACCATGGTTTTTTTGGCAAGTTTTCACCATGGTTTTGTATTCACTCTGGCCCTCAGCATCCCATGTTTGTGAATGAGGCATGCAGCTTGCCATGCCATCCTTGGACCCTTTTCAGTCGGAGATGTACATCCAAACTTTAATGCCTAGCTGTCTGTCAAAATTTTACAGACTGCTCTGTTATTTTTTTTTTGGCATGGCACACGCTAGAGTGTCATTTTGTAGCAACTGACAGAGGCCTATTACACGTAATAGACAGTCTAGCCCTACTAAACTCCACGCCAAGGCAGCTATAGGTAGCTGAGCCGGGAAAAATGCACTTACGCACGCCCCAGATATCCGGGGGGTGTGGGACTCCGTGAACTACCCGAGGGCCCCGGTGACTACAGGGGATCGAGGCAGGTTAATACCCACTAAAACCGCAGAGTTTGTCACCCAGTTCGGGTGGGAATGGTTAGTTATTATCATATTCCATGTGTGGTACACTTTTTGGGTGAAGGGCTCGTCTCGTTTTGTTCGTGCGAGGTATCGGTCATTATTAAGTCGGGTGGTGATTTTTTTGAGCCATCTGGTGGTGATGGCTCGTGGTGTGTGTCTGATATTACTGATCGTGCGCTCGCAGCGGAGTGTCCATATCAGGTGGGCCGCTTCTGAAGTGAGGATTCGCTTCAGGCGGGCTGCGCCGGATTTGGCGGCTGAAGTGGGGGTGTTTGGGTTGGGGTCTCGTGGGGAGATGCTTCCGCAGCCGAGTATGTGGCCGAGTGCGGAGGGGGATGGGTCGTTTGCGGGCCATAGGGAGTAGGTGAGGCGCCAAATTTGGGCGCGTTCTGGGGCTGTGCATCTGCAGATGATGTGGTCGAGGGATTCATTTGGGTCTTCGCAGTATGAGCATGTTGCACGGGTACCGCTCTATTATTGAGGGATACTATATAGTATACGCCCGAGCCCAAAAACGCAACGTTCAATATACGATGTCTTCTCCCAGAGCTTCTCTTAATTATCCTCGGGCATATCTACTATACGCCTCTCGGAACTCCCGATCACACTGCACTTGCCAACTGCGCGCTCGTATGTGTTTCATGGTCCCCACCAGCCCAGGCGCTACTCTTTCGCAAGGTCCATTTGCATTCATACAAGACTCCGTTGTTTATTGCCGCACTCGATTCATCTACTGTTCGTGGGCAGCCCGTGGCCCAGGCCGTCCGATCTCTTCACATATCATTTGGACTCAGGTTGGCCCCTGATGGTCCGTCCCCGCCTGAAACCGTTGTACGATTAGTACAGGCCTGTCCCAGACTATACGAGCTCTCGTTGTCCATCCCCTTTCGAGTGGCTGCTTTCAACCCGACCCATCTCGTCAGACTGCAAGATTCGGGACACAGCATCAGAGCACTCAATCTGCTGCAATGTAGTTCGAACTCGCCGGTATTGTTTCAGATGCTCCACATATGGCCTCACATCCAGTTTTTGAGGGTCTGGACCCGACTAGATGCTTTCCCATTGCCAGACTTGGGCCAGCAGGAAAGCGACGGGAACCTGTCTGTGCGCGCCTCGTTATACGAGCTTAAACTCGCACACACTCCCAGTCCGTCCCTTATGTCTAAGCTTCTTGGCTCCTCGATCTCGTCCCTTTGTATCCTGGACGTGCACGATCTCCCTAATACAGACGTCATGGACATTCTGGGCGTGCATGCTCCACATCTTCGTTCGCTTCGCTTGGGCACGCTCACGCCCGCCACCTTGGGGTTTATGCGTCAATTCACGCGTCTCGAAGAGTTCGTTGTCTATGTCCTCGCCGGTCACGTTCCCCTTGCACCGCATCTCCCACCCTCGCTTCAACATCTGTCCTTTCGAAATCCGATGCGTTCCAGCAGTGCGGTGTCCCACGTGCTTGATGCTGTGGCAGTTCTGCCCAAACTACGCGTCGTGACATGCGACGACTGTTCGGCGCGTATGTGTGGATTGAAGATGACATGCGCGAGCAGAGGCATAGCAGTGGTGATCGCGGGGGTTCCATCCTTGATCGTGAGTGTGGAAATGGCGTTGCGTGCACGCATTGCTCACGTCCCGTTCGCGTCAAGGATTTGTCCGAAGACCAAGTGGTTGTTTCGCGCTTTCCTCGACGGCGTTCCGTCTCGAACTTTGACCTGATGACGAGTTAAGGCGGTAACTGACGTCAAGAGAAACGTTGGACAAATATGTTAGGGACGATGCCACTGTCCAAGTCTGTGATTCTCATCCCTTTCCTCTTCTGACTCGAACCAAGGGCCCTCAGGTGGTGATGTAGTTGTTGCGAAATTAGGCGGCTCTAACGCTGCCTTTTATCCTAGATGAATTCCCTTGTATTTGTACAATGTCGTGCTCGTATCCACCTATACCTAGTTTGTTGTCTTTTCAGGTTGTCACTCTGGCGCCCCTACTTACTTGCGACGATAAGTATACCCTTTCGGCACTCCCAGCATGGTAATTCAAGCCGACATCGTCCGGAATACGTGGAACCTGCCAGAACTGCGTGTCTCGGAGTTCCCTATTCTTACGATCTCACTCCCACAGTTGTTTTCTTGTGCCTGGTGCGTCACGATCGGATCTGTTGTATTCGTCATCAATCATCTCAACTCAGCGCAAGTACACAAGGTTTTCAGACATAATGAGACACGGGAGAAACCAAATCACACGTCAAACGCTGCGCTCTCCCAACCCGTCTTCTTTCTTTCATCCCTCGCCTTGTGCCGGACGCTCTCTTTGAACGTCTGCACCCGCCTCGCACCTTCCTCGGCGACCTCCCGCATACCTTCCGCAACCAACCTTTCTTCGGCGGCGGCTGCCATCTCAACCCCAACCATCCTCTCGGCCAATGGCTCTGCACCGTACGCGAACGGCCCATGCTTCTCGCCAGAAAGGATCTGCGGTTCGACGCCGACAGCAATGCTCGGCTCGCCTTCGCCCCCTTCCTTGATGATACCCGTGCTGGTCGCCTTCCACCCCGTCAACATGCCACCCTCCAATTTTCGGAGATGGCCCATCTCGCTCCAAATGGCGGCAGCAAGGGACGCGCCTGAGCCAAGACCCGTATCCGCAAACACCTCGGAGCGTTTCGAAACGTCAAAGGCGATGGCGTCCGCAAAATCAAATACGCCCCTAATGTGCTCTTCGAGCGCTCGCTCGATCGCGTCGCGGAAGCGGTGTACGAGCACCGGCTTGAACATGGACGCATAGATGGGGTGGTTGGACTCCTTAATGTCAAACTTGATGTCGTTAGCCAGCCGAACGTCCACGCGATCGATCTTGAAGAACCGCCTGGCGCGATCACGTTCGGCCAGACCCTCTTCGGTGTTGGGGATCAACCTAAACTTGAAGTCGACATCCAAGCCCTGAGTAGGAACATTGAACTGCATGATTCCAGTAAACTTGCTCGGGCCGACGGTGGGTGTGTTGTCCTTGTAGTAGAAGGAGACATCCTTGAGGGAAAGCCGAATAGCTTGGAGGTGGATGTGGGTGAGTGTCCCGAATGCGGTCTTCGTACGTGTCTCTCCCGGCGCAGTGATTTCGATGTCGGTAATGTTGCGCAAGTACGCGTGGCCGGGTAGAAGACTGAGCGAGGAAACGTCCAGGTTTTCGAGCACGAACTCAACGTCTTGGTCGACATACTCGGTCCTGTAGGACAATCAGATTGCGTAGAACGGTTTTTGGAAGACTCACCTAGGTATGGGAATGTTCTTCAACAAAGCAAGGATACGCTGCGTATATACGTTGAACAAATCTTGCCAGAACCAAGAGGCTTGCTCCATCGCAAATTCCAAGCCGAGCTTCCCGCCAGAAACAATGCCCGTCTCCAGCTCTCGAACGAACCTGGTGCGTGCCTCCTTAGCACGACGTAGGTCGGCGTCACTGGAAATTGCTTGCTGGAATTCGCGAAGTTCGGTACGGAAGGTCTCAAGGTCTGTCTTCCACTTCCTCGCGACCTCCGTATTATTATCGAGTTCCTTCCAGCGACGCTCGAGCTGATCACGCTTTACCCGAGCTTCCTGGCTGCGAGCGTAACCAGGGGTTTCAAGCCCGTTGTACACGTAAGCGATGAGGTCGTCGAACCATGTTTTGAGATCCTTATCCTGCTTGATGTCGAGAGCACATGCACGGAGTTTGAAAAACAAGTCTTCCAGGGATCTTCCGCCGGCAAGTCGTTCGCATAGAATGCGAATGTTGGTGAGGGCGCGATGTATATGTTTCTCTTCGGTGGGATCGTCAACGAAGGTGCCAATGGACGTAGCTTCCTCGACGGTAGCAGCGGTGTCAAGTGTCCGATTCATCCACTTGGAAGCAATGCGGAAAACGGTGGACAGAGCACGCTTGTATTCGTCGTCGCTTTGGGCACGATCACAAACCTACATTCGCAATCAATATGGGGGAGTTCATGGCAGGTTCTCGTCCTCTCACCCGATAAAAGGCTTCGTCAAGCCGGGCGCGTGTCCTGGCAACCTTGTCTTCAGCGGAAGCTTTGGCAGATTGACCAGCACCGATAGCCTTTGAGCCGGCCTCTTTGACGGTATCCATCGCCTTCTCAAACTTGACCTGAGGTTCCTCTTCGACACCCTCATGCCTTCGGCCAAAGGGATCCCTCTCGCCTCGCTGGACCTCACTCTCGGACTCTCGAAGGCTTTCCTTGGCGTATGTGGCCTGGGATTCGAGAGCCTCTGCAAAGTCGGCCAATGCGAGCCGAATAAAGGACGTAATGTCGCTGAGGAGATGACTCCCCTCGCCACTGATATTTGCCCAGAGAATCTTGAGAAAATTTCTCAGAGCGGTACGGAGGGCGTTCATGTCGGTAGACACCTCCTTGACATCGACGGCTTCGATGCGGACCGAAGACAAGTCACCCTCTGATAGGTGCCAGAGGGTGTCTTGGACCAAATTGTCATCTAGAGGAGTCGATCAGGAAAGGACGAAAAAGAGGGAACAAATGTACGGACAGTTTTTGTTGGTACCCAACTGTTTGTATGCGGCCAGCATGTCAACGAGCCCGCGGGCAATGGCCTTACCCTGTGGGGTGAGCTTGTCTATTTCGGGGAGCTCAGTCGGAAAGATGTCGACGATGAGCCAATCAATGAAGGCATTTAGCTGGCCTTGACTGGGGAGCTTTCCGGCGTCAAGAGCAGCGATAATGGAAGATAACTTATCCATGGTAGAGTACTTGGTTGAGAGAGAAAACCGACGAGAGGGGCATAGTACTAGGGAGATATTCGATGTCGTCATAGTGGCCTATAGGAGATGTATGACGTATACATCACGTGATATATACGAATCATTAGGTACTGTACCCGTACATGCATATATGCGGTCAAGAAGTAAAATAACAGGCATCTCTGGACATTGTTAGTGGGTTTTCTTCTTTACAAGGAAACATTCGCACCAGTCGCTCTCCTCACCGATGTCTTCGACGTCACTCGACGGTGCGAGTGGCTTTTTGGCCGTTTTTTTCGGTTTGTCTGCAGTAGCCTTGGGTTTCTTGGACTTGGATTCCTTTCCGCGATTAGGATTTTCTGGAGAATTTTTCCACAAGGCACCGATCTAGTGTGAAAGTGAGACGAGTAGAGAGGTGGATGTACGCGCTCTACCTCGATCATGGCATCCTTGTTGGGTACGCCGGGATTGTTCTCTTTCCATTCCTTCATCTTGGCTTTCACGAAGAGATTGTACGCCGAGGGTGCGCGCTTGGGCTTATCCTCTTTGTCTATACGTCATTCCAGCGTGGCGTATATCGTAGATGATGCATACACTGACCTTGTTTGGAGTCTTTGGACGTCTTGGCAGTGGCGCGTTTGGTAGCTGTCTTTGTGGAAGTGACTAAAACAGAGTTCAATCAGTTCTCGCTGGATGCAAGACGAGGACAGACCGGTGGTCGACTTGGCCATGGCAGGAGAGAATGAAGGAGAAGCAGGCGCGTCGTCGTGTTTATGGGTCGCGTGTGGATCACGTGCAAAGCAGTATTACATAAAGAATTAGAGTTTTCACTTGACTTTAACAGATTGACTCGACTCGAGGGCAACAAAGGCGTATATCGAGCCAGGCCAGCGCCATCATGCTTATTTCCAGCCCTCCTGCGGATGACTATGCATGCGATCCCGGTCAGCCCAACATTTCCTGGCTCCGCACAATTTCTTCCGAATCAGCGCAGCAATCCTTCGACGGAAGACAATGCGGAACTTCCATTTGTTAACACGCTGGGTTCGTATGACATTTGCCTTTTTGCAACAGCACGATACTCCCACTAACTTCCCTGGCGCAAACTCTGACTATTTAACCCTCTACTTGTCGTCGGATTTAGGAGCTGATGGGTTTGGGGATTACATGGACGGATATAGTTAGCATACCCAATCGGAATAGTCTACATTGGCTAATGTTATTACAGAGGGTCGCCTTTGCTGTGCTGATCTCATCTGTCTCTGTGTCTTGCCTTCCATGATTCCGCCCGTCCCCAAGAAAGCCCAAAAGATTGGCCGCGCACTCAAATCTGCAGCTCGTTTTCCTGTGCGGGTCTCAGGTGGCCGCGGAAGCGGGCGGAGTGCTCTCTCACCCTCCCCCGGCGAACAGCCCGTCGTCCTTCTTCGTATACAAGTTCTCAGTTGCAAGGATCTCTGCGCCCGCAGCAAACACGGCTCTTGCGATCCGTAAGACACGCTCGCCACTCCCACCAGCTTCATTTAACCCTTGCCCAGGTTCGTCGTTGTCTCGTTGCTGAATACCAGACATCATACCCCTGTCATCAAACGCAATGCGAACCCAGAATACAGTGTCAAAGATGCGACGTTCGATTTTCCCATTTACCTCTCCCTCGCCGATCGCCTCGGTACAATCGAAATTGTGGTTTGGGACAAGGACAACATGCTCAGAAAGGATTACCTCGGCGAGGTCGCCTTGCCATTGGAAGACTGGTTCAGCAACGGCAACGCTTTCGGTTTCAATGACGATCAGAACAAGGTGCGTTTAATCGTACAGCCGGCACTCCCCCTCACGGTCTTGCATCATCGTAGTCGTCATCGCTATCGCTTGTGTCCACCCGGGCAACCACACTCGCCTCTGGCTCCGTCCAAATCAAACTTGGATTCGTTACGTCTACGAACACCCACTCTTTAATGGGCTTCAGGGATGTCTTTCGCGAACTTTCCAGACGTTCCCGTCCCAGTCTCGTATCTGCGCCTCCCGTAGTGTCTTTCAGTTCCTCTTTTGGCAGTGACCCTAAACAGGTTCCATTTTAGACGGAAGGTATTGGTACCCTTCGCTCTCATCTCTCAGGACCTGCCTTTGAAGACGACGGTGGCATCAGCTCCGATGAAGACGACCAAGATTCCGAAGAGGATGACGACGACGATATTACGGTCCCCCAGCTATCCCGTCTCTACATTCCTCCGCCCGCGATCCATATCGATAGAAGCCCTGGACTGGACAGGACCCCGGGCACTGCCCGGCCTTCTCCTGCCGTAGAATCGACGACGCCCACTCCGGTCACCCCAACGGCGTCCCGCAGCAAGCTACCCAAATTATTCGTTCGGAGACCACCATTGTCGACGCGCCCATCGTATGAAGGTGCGCCTACCCCTATACCACATGCGGGGGATACGTCAATACCGACTCTCTTGGTTCCCCCGCCACCCGCCACGGCTTCGGGAAATGTATCACCAGCCGCCCCTGCCTCACCGATCCTGCCTCATTTCGGACATCGTCGCTCGGCGAGCGCCGGCTCCATTCCGACGATGAGTACCACTTCCAAGAAACGATTCAAGCGATCCTGGGCGGCGAGTAAAAGTGCCGACTTCAACTTTTCCGCGGCCAACGATGTCGTTGGCATTGTCATGCTTGAAATTCAAGGGGCAACGGACCTCCCGAAACTGAAAAACAGTGAGTGGCATCCGGGGATCATGTTGCGCTGGCATTGACGGCGTTCGCTGAATGGGCCAGTGACGCGCACCGGCTGGGATATGGATCCGTTTGTCGTTATCTCGTTCGGCAAAAAAGTCTTTCGTACGCGCATCATCCGGCATTCTCTGAACCCGATCTGGGAGGAGAAGCTCCTCTTTCATGTCCGGCGTTATGAAACGGCGTTCAAAGTCCAAATGACTGTGCTCGATTGGGACAAGCTTTCATCGAATGACCACGTGGGCGATGCTCGGTTTGATGTCTCGGAGCTTGTCAAGGATGCGCCACAGCCGGATCCAAGGACCGGTTTGTACGGCGAACACAATGACGGAAGCCATCCCATGAAGGAGTTTCATTTGCCGCTGGTAACAGGCAAGGAGATGTCTTGGGAAGCGAAACACAATCCGGTGCTTCATTTCAGGTCGGTGTTTCCGCCCCATTACGATTTGACTGTTAACTGAACCTTGTTGTGCACTAAAAGAGCCAAGTTTCAGCCATATGATGCGCTGCGCCAGCGGTTCTGGGCTCAATACCTCAAGCAGTATGACACAGACGATACCAACGCGGTTTCACACCTTGAGATTACGTCCATGTTAGATTCGCTCGGATCCACGCTCTCGACACAGACTATCGATTCGTTCTTCCTCCGATATGGAAAGAGACCATTGGAAGATGAGTTGACGATACCCGAAGCGATCATGTGTCTCGAAAATGAGCTCTGTCGACCCAGAAGCGAAAGAAAGAGACTGAACACGGAAGAAAGCTTCGAGAGCACGTCTTCGGCTACGCCAGGTGAAGAGGTTGACGGTCGTGGCACAACCAAGTTCTTTTTGGAAGGTTTGGACTTTTGTGGACCGTCTCTGGGTGTCATGTTGGCCGGCGAATCGCCGACAGAGCATTCGTATATGCATCCAGGTCTACCAGAGCCGTACTTGACGGAGCCGTACGAGCGCCCATTGATTCACGTCGCAGAGCCGCTGTCAGCGTCTTCTACGGCCTCGTCGATACTGACGTCGCCCCGCAAGTTCAGCCTAGCGTCGTCCGACTCGGAGGATGTGTCTGCTGGCGGAGGTCTATTTGGCTTGGCTGCTCACGACGACGTCCATTTTGAGCGTATCATCAACATCAAGAACTGCCCGTTGTGTCATCGACCACGGCTTAACTCCAAGGCCGAGTTGGACATCGTGACGCACTTGGCCATCTGCGCAAGTCAGGACTGGGCCAAGGTGGACCGGATCGTCGTGGGCAACTTTGTCACTCCGAGTCAAGCGCAACGGAAATGGTACACCAAGGTAATCACCAAAGTGTCCAGCGGGAACTACAAACTTGGCGCGGTATGCGACTTTCCGGCAGGGCTAGGCTGTCGCTCAACTATTATCCTCTTTAGAACTCGGCGAATATCATCGTACAGAACCGGGCGACGGGACAATTGGAGGAAGAAAAGATGCAAGTGTATGTTCGATTGGGAATTCGATTGTTGTACAAGGTTTGTTCGCCGTATCTCTGTTAGGCGGCGCGGTACGGAGATGATGGTTGATGCATGCCTGTGTTACAGGGTGCACGAGGACGGATGGAAGGTGCGCGGGGTGAGTGAACTACTCGTTTTTATTGGTGTGGTGTTAAGGTCCGTTTGTGGTCGATAGCGCGCCGACTACTCAAGTCAATGTCGATCAAGCAGGGGATCAAGTACGATGCGCACGAATCGACGCGGAACATTCAAGCGTTTATCGATTTTTATAATCTTAAGGTGGAAGAGTTTTTGGATCCTATCGAGTCGTTCAGTGCGTGGTGATTTTTCATGTTAGATTGAGAGATCCATGATGATGATATGATAGAAACATTCAACGAGTTTTTTTATCGGTGAGCACATGCATCGACGTCTTTGTGATTCATGTTGATTTCGTTTCGTGCCTCTTGTGTGCAGGAAGCTGAAACCAGGTGCGAGGCCAATTGACTCACCGGACGACCCCACGCGCCTGGTTAGTGCCGCGGATTGCCGGTTAATCGTCTTTGAGACTGTCACGGAAGCAACGCGTCTGTGGATCAAAGGACGTGATTTTACTATTGAACGTTTGCTGGGCGACACGTACTGCAAAGAAGCGGAACGCTACGTCGGTGGGGCGCTGGCGATTTTCCGGTTGGCACCCCAGGACTACCATCGATTCCACGTGCCGGTCGACGGTGTGATTGGACGAATGGTGGATATCTCGGGGGAGTATTATACCGTCAACGTGCGTGTCGTGTTTCTCGAGGTCGGTCGAGTGCAGTATTGACAGGTATGGTGAACAGCCTCAGGCAATTCGCAGTGCGTTGGACGTGTATGGAGAGAACGCGCGCAAGGTCGTGCCGATCGAGAGCGTGCAGTTCGGACACGTCATGGCGGTTTGCGTGGGTGCGATGATGGTGGGGAGTATCAAGATGACGGTGCAGGAGGGGCAACGTGTCGTGCGTGGCGAAGAATTGGGGTATTTTGCGTTTGGTGGGTTTCTGGCGTTGGACCGGCTCGTACGAGGCCATTGACACTGCATTCCGCAGGTGGCTCGACGATCGTGGTGTTGTTCGAAAAGGGGGCAGTGGAGTGGGATGAAGATTTGGTGGTGAATGGCCGTGCGGCGCTCGAGACGCTCGTGCGTCAGGGGGCGGGGATTGGGCAGTGTCGGAGTATGACGAACGGCGCACAGGTTTATTAACCTTGAGATGACATCGATACCCATGCACGAAGTTTACATGCAACATGGAGCAACCCGCTACGGTAGGCGCTGCACAGTACTCAGTAGTCAACCAATAATAGGAGCCGTGTTGTGGCTGTACATTATTGCATCGCCCCTTCCAAATCGTTTATCACCCCGCAGTCAAATTTTTTGTGAATCGCCATCTCTTTCTCCAAAGACATGTCTGGTTTTTTCGATAGCATCGTCCGTTCTCCTCTATCAGAGCCGTCCCATTCCATCTAACTCTTGATCCAGCAGGAACACCATCAGCAGCACAAGGACCGACGCGAAGAGCGCCGTGAAGAGCGCCGTGAAGCTCGCCACGAGCGGCACGATCACGGCGGGCGCCGCGATGAGTATGACAATGATCCGTACGACGGTCGTCATCGCCGCGACGACGAAGCCCCGTATAGCCAAGGACGCTATCAAAGCCAAGAGCAGGGACGATATGCCCCACCTACGGGCCCCCCGCCGTCCGGGCGCGGTCCTTCTGGGTTCGCATCGCAGGGCGGCCTTGACCGTGACGATTTCGCATCGGACGCCGACATCGAGCGCATTATTGCCTCTGGCGAATTTGAACAGCGGCAGGGACGCCAGGGGTATGGTTCTGGGTCAGGGTACGACGGAGCGAGTCGGTATGATGCACCATCTGGGTGAGCTACGATGCGATCCATCATCGTTTTTCTTTTTTCTCACTGGGCCTCTTGGGTCTAGACCACCTCCTGGCCAGGGATACGGGGGGCGCGGGAACGACCACGGACGATACGAATCGCCATCGGGGTGAGATGAATTGCATCACGTCGATCGCGTTGTGTATGTGCTTACTTGGCTTGTTAGACCGCCTCCGGGGCAGGGGTATGGGGAGCGCGAGCATGGCCGCTACGATGGGTAAGGCGCATCAAGATGAGTCGTTCTAGCGTCTGATCTGCCTTATCCGTGTAGACCTCTACCCGGTCGGGCTCAGCAGGGCTATGTGTCTGCGCCGTCTGGCGGCGAAGGATACGGCGGGGGACCGGGCCGTCAGAATCAGTACGGGTCGCAGGGCCGTTCTCAGTACGAGTCTGAGTCAGGGCCTCAGTCTGGTTATGGCAAAAGCCAAGTTAGTGGGCCTGCTGGCGGATTCACTGCCTCGCGGGATGACGAAGATCTGTACGGTGGATCGCGAAATGAACCCGCGCGACGAGGGGAAGCTGCCAGTTACTACAATCAGCAAGGTTCGTCTGATGAGATGCGCTTGGGGATGCGTGTATGACTCATTGTTGTGCATAGGTCAAGGCGATCATTATGGACACCTGGCGGGAATGGCGCAGGAGCATGGGGAGGATGACCATGAGGTGTACCGCAAGGCTACGCAGGGTTTGCATGGCAGGATCCAGGCACAGGCACCGTCCCAGGACGACGATATCGTGGACGCGCATCGGAAGGCTTATGGGTGAGTGGACGGTGTGCGACAAGTCGGATATAGACTGAGCGCGAGTGTTAGGGGAGACGACCATGGTCCAATGGATACCGACGCGATTGGGGCAGCAGCGGCGATGGAGGCATTCAAGCAAACAGCTACCTCTACCGGATCTTCGAATGCGCCTGCGGGCGGATTCAAGGCGGGCAGGACGAGTGATGGCACTTCAGCAACAAAGCCTGCAGGCGTCGTTGCAGAGGAGGAAGAAGAAGAAAAAGAAGGGGCTGCGGCACGTGGTGGTGGTGGTTTGCAAGACAAGCTGGTGGGTAACATGACGTGAATTGGATCCCAACACGACTCATGGGAAGGCAGATGGCTCTCGCGATGTCGCACGCGGGCAAGTTGTTTGATAAGAAGAACGCGGGATCAGCGGCGAGTAGTGGGGATCAGTCCCAGAACAAGGCAGAAGGTGGGTCCACTTTGACAGGGACACGAGCTGGATGCTTACGCTAGTGCTGTTCAGCGATGCAATCCGCTGCTGCGACGGCCATGCAGCTCTTTACGCAATACCAGAGCAAAGGCAAGCTCGATTCAAGTGACATGTCCAAAGTGATGGGTCTGGCCATGAATTTGTTGTAAACAAACTAGCCGTTATTTGGAACGTTTTGTGCTTCTTCGTGTGAATTCCGTTGATAGGTGTTAAAAATAAATCCTATATAAACCCACCCGCTCCGCAACGTGCATTAGCCTAGCTTTTTTTTTTTCTTTTTTCCCTTCCTCGCCCCTACCCGCGTTTCTACTTTTGAGATATGTCTCGCTCCGCTCTTTCCGCTCTTATCTTCGTCGCCCTCGCCATCGCCCAACCCGACCCTGCCGACCCTACGCCTCTCACTGACAAGCACTATGCCTACCCCACCGGCATTGCAAGTATCTCCCCCCTCTCTCTGACGGCCTTTGGACCTGACCTTGCTCCAATTTTAGCCCTACCAGGCCGATCCTGTCACCTCCGCCATTCGTGGTCCTCAGGTCGGTTACAATATTTGCAACTCGACGACGCAGAACCAGCAGTCAATGTGCCAGACTGCGATGACAAACAACATAGACAGTATGTCGTACAGTTTGTGTTTTTTCCGTTGCTCCTCATCTGTCTCCCTAAAGACTTCTGTCTTTGGGCCCCTCCTTCCCCAAACTCTACCATCGGCGACACTGAGGCATACGAAGTTGCCTGGTGCACCAAGCCAGGTTACGGTACCCGTCTCATTCCAGAAGGTGCCCTCACGGGCGTCCAGTTACTCCGCACTTCCAAATACATCCAGATTGCCGGGTTCATTGACCAGACTCAAGTCAATCTGCAAGCGGGTGACTATGGAGGAGAGCTCGATCCTCACGGTGCCGACTTGGTTTGTGTCTATGCGGTATACTAAACTGTGTTCTTATTCAGTCTATCTAGCGCGGCAACCCCCTTGGCGGCCTGATGTACTCAAATGCCTACCCCGGCGGTCTCAGCTCCAACAACGGTAGCTACACTCAAGTCACTGACTGGAACCAGTGAGTGCCTTCATTCTCGTTGTGCACACTTGTTCTGACTTGACCACAGATTCATTGGAGGTTACACGTTCTGTCTGACCATCTGCGACCCGTCGTCTTCCTCGTCGGACCAATCTGAGTACTGCCAAAACATTTATGACCGGTTGGGTTGCACTTACAACATGCCCAACAATGCCAAGAACGGTACCTTTGAAATCTGCGACTCTGATCTCAAGAGCCCTGTCGGAATTTACACCTCTGGCGGCGCAACGTTGACTTATACTCAGCCCTACTCTGGCGACCTTACCCCTCCATACACTCCTACTCCCCCTGCGTCCTCCAACTGTGTGACTTACCAGTCCAGCGCACTTTACACTGGCCTTCCTACGCCTACCGGCGCGAACGCTAGTCCATCTGCTAGCGGTACTAGTTCTGGCAAGGCTACTGGCTCCACTTCTGCCAATTCGCCTGGGTCGACGTCCAACGGCGCTGCCACAATTGGTGTCTCCTCCGTCGCCGCCATCCTCGGTACCCTCTTTGCCGTTACATTCTTGGGATAAAGATGTCTTGCTTGATCCATTTGGTTTGCTACATTTATGATACACATGAGCATTGATGTCCGTACTGCTCGGTCTCGGTACGTTGATGTTGTGTCGTGATTGTTCCATGGAGATTTTGCACGGACATTTTTCTGCATGTTTTGTGTGCATGTGTGTTGAACACTGGCACTAGCCTATCGCTAAAGTAAATACCCTTGAGCATCGTACGATTACCGTATAGCTTTTTTTTAAACAAAAAGGCAGTTTCATTTGCATAGGATGAACAGAACGCTATTTTTATGCTTGTTCTGTTGAGGTGCCTACCGAAGTCGTGATCGATGCCAAGTTGGTTGTCGCGTATCAATTTTGTGATTCAACATGATGGAAGTATATTTTCTTCTTTGGCGAGCCAGATCAATGTGAGACACTACTAAGAGGCTTTCAAGTTGCTTGTTGGAATTCCCCCTACCATGAATTGATGGGGTCATTACGGTGTGTATTTGCTACGTTGTATTCTGTGTATCAGACATGTTGCACACCACGACAAATAGATGCAATGGAATCAAATCCAGTTCTTAGGCTGCACTGCAGCCTAGACCTCAACTACATGCCATGCCGAAGTTTGAAAAATTTTAATTCCCGTCGCCAACGACTTGAATTGATTCCACTCTCCCAGAAACTCAAGGACCGTTCGGATCGTCCCTACAATGTAACATCTGAGCCGGACAACACTTTGCAGCGGCATACGATCAACTCTACCCTCCTTCAAATCGCCTTGCTGATCATGTTGTCCGAGTTTATGCATTGGTGTATGAAAACAGACTGGACAAACTTTCCATTTCCTTTGACGGTGAAAGGGTATGTGCGCCATCGTTTTCGTTCCAAAAACGGGTCGTAAGCTGTGCTTCAGGCTACCACCTTGTGCCGATGCTCTCGACGGCCGAGCGATATGTCATCCATCGAACCTCACAGAAGGACGTATTCATCGTTCGAACTTGAACGCGATATGTATTCCCTTGTCGGCAAGCAACCCTCCACATAACAATAAACGAACTGTGGATCAAGGGCACACAGACCGTACAGTGGCGGGGTTCCGCGAGACGCTCGTAACTAAAAACACACACACACTCAAAGACAGCCAGCGCGAATGCACAGTACCAGGCTGTGTGTCGCACGCCCTGACGAAGACGCACGGTGTCGCCGACTAACGGCAATAAGCCGTCGGTTTAACTTATGGTTTGAGTCACGGCGCAGTTTAGGCTGCGCTCTCTGTGGACAATTCCCATAGCAGCTGCCGTTCGCCATTTTCGAGCACGGGGCGACGGTGCTCGCTTAGCGGGAGATGGCATCGTCGGGAGGGGGCAACGTGCGAGCTCGTGTTCTGACAGACGAGGATCAGATCGTTTCGGCATGTCAACCTTCCACCTTTTTCCCTCCCCGGCCTCGCCACGAAAGGCGTCGCCCAACGTCATCTGCCAAAAAAAAAAGGCTCGTTTTCCGCTGTTTGCAAAAGGGGGGGGGACATCTCTTGTGAACTGTGTTCTTCCCCAAGGAGACGTATCGGACTCGATGCGATGCGATGGCGGTCCCGTGAAAAATTGGGTGAGAGTTCGTAGTGCTTTCTCTACCGATGTCCCAGGGGTGCGTCGCGCCCGAGTTGGTGAGTAAATTATCCGCTTCCCGGACAGACCAGCATGTTCCTCTCGCCTGAAAAAAAAAAAGTTACAGGACGCTCAACATTTATTCTCTGATCGTTTCATCCCACAATCTGTACATGGTGCAAACGGTGAAAGGTATCCATCCACTTTCGTGAGGGTTGCTAACTTGGTTGCCAGGGACCAGTCTATAATCATTTGTCGCAGGTGGTTGAGCAATCAGTATCAAACTCTCGTTTTCAGGCGTCTAATGGATCCGAGAAAAAAATACGATGCATCATATCCTGTGCATGTTATAGTACTTGTACTTCCGACGACATTATCTGTACGGTCTGGTGCGCGAGGTACAACCCGGTTACAAAGTAGGGAAGCAACGAACCACGTAGTGTAGTAACGTCGAATTACATTTTGCGTTCGTTCATGATGAAACCATTCAAAGTTGCAAACTAACAACAAGAGGTATATTGTCAACAACATACAGCACCTCGAACATTCTGAAGGAGTCGACGCGAAAGCACCCAGGTCTTTCACATATCGTTAACATCTGCCACCACAGGCATACACATGCACTCACTTCAAGTTTTCCGTTTTGGTACCCTCTCGTATGCGTTCTTGCTCGAGTCCGAGTCCAAATGGTGCAGCTCGTGTACAGTCCCACCTTGCCCTTCTTGTCGCGCAGTATGTCCATGAGGTACATGGCGACAACGTCTCATCGGACGGGCACGGTCATTATCGCGGTGTCGTCCATCCGAATCCGGGTCAGACGTGGACGACGAATCAGATTCGGACGACGACTCATCGAACGGTCGTGGTTTGTGGTATATACAACAAACTGTTTCGCGTGCAGAGGCGTGAGCATCAGATCGTTGCATGTGGGGAGTCGCCAAATACATACTCTTGGACTTTTTCTTGCCACAGCCCTCGTTGTCGACGACGTCTGCGTCCCAGGCAACCCGCTGGCTGGCACGCCGTTGGGCACCGCGGAGCTTGAGAACGCCTACCGCCGTGCTGGGTTCTCCAGAGGATCCAGGTGCGTCGTCTTCTTCGCGTGGTTGGGCATCTCGAAGAGTGATTGTGCGGGATCCGTCGGTAGGTGCGGACGTATGTGGTCTTCGTTGTGCAATAGCAGTCATCAAGAGAGGCGATGTAGGCCAACAGACGTCGATGACGAGGCGTCAAGGAAAGATCGGAGCTTGCCACATTAGTCAGCAAACTTGGTTTCATATTGATATACCATCTATGGCACATTTTCAAACCCCGCCACTTTCTCACCTCCAGGGCCACTATCCTCGAACAACCGCCCAGTGGGAATTCAAAGGAGCGTGTTGGCCTCTGCGATCCCCAGTTCGGCTCACCGGCATCTCGGGTGCATCCTCCAACATGCCACCAGAGCCAGAGAACATCAACCCTCTAGTCTCTTCACCATCCGCTTGACCATTCCATCAGGATCGGTGACCTGAAGTCTTGGTCTCCCGAAAATGAAGGATCGTGTGATGACTACGCGTGCCCTGGAAGCTTTTTTGTGGCTGCTTCAGGCTCATTCGAGTTTTGCTTGATCGCACCGGATGGTGTTATCACAGGAATCTAGTTCGTATATTGACGTTTTAGTGTTACAAAGGCATAATGCATGATAGTACAAGTGTCCGAAGCGATAAAGATGCGAGTTAAAAAAGATAATAATGCAAACAACGATCGACGTTGGAATCAAAGGAAATCGAAAACCGGGAAAGCGCGATCGAAGACAAAAGAGTGCGCTCCGTGGTGAAGGGAAGGGTTTATCCGTAGACGACCCTGTCCGAGTCAGAAATTAGATTGGGTGGAGGGGGCGTGCGAGGAGAAAGGAACGCACCCCCTGGCTGTCGTCGATATCGGCTTGAAATCCGTTCGTCCGGATTCGACAAAGTGGCGAAGCACATCTGCCCAATCGTCCCTGGAATCCCAGGTAATTTTACTCGGTGGGTCGACCTCCACGGGCATCACCTGGCTGATACCACAGCACTGCACGAGGATGACGAGTGTCCCGATGCCGCCACTTCGGCGACACCGTTCCTCTCTCCGATCAATATCTGCGGCAACGAGTGGGTCGTGGCTGGTCACGTATGATCTTGGCACGATGTGCGTCCCTGCCACCGAGAATCTGGACAGATCCGAAAGTAGGAGGTGAAAATTTAGAAAACACGAGGCGCGGGAACTAAACCACGTACCGGAAGAGCGATTCGGCATGAGGATTATAACTAAGTTCAATGAGAAGAGCATTTTGCCGGATGTTGGCAGGGATACGTTTCAGCTGAAGCGCCTGGAACCCTGCCCATCCCAGTAGAGGCGAATGTGTCGAGGTGAATTTACGCAGGTGCTTGACCAGATTTTCATCAGGACAGGCAGCACTCGTGGCTTGTTGTTTTGCCCCGGAAACTTGCGCAGCAGTGTGCTGGCATATGGCCTTGTGGGAAGGCCAGTGCGCTTTTTGGCAGTCAGGGGACTATATGGGGAGAATGTGAGTTCAAAGTCTCGTTGGCGTGATAATCGACGTACACAATACTGCGTCGTCATCTGTAGGGCGTATGGTCAGATGTGGATGTGGATGCGATCATATCGCAACTCACACAGCCGCCACAATAGCGGAATTTCTGTATCGATGGGTTCTCGGCTGCACCACAGGTATCGCAGATGCGGTACCCACGTTGCTTTGCAGCAGGTTGAGTAGGAGGGGTGTAATAGTTAGCTGCAGCAGGTGCCATTTGATCAGATGGGGGGTTGTCAAGCTGCGAACGAGTCGACGAGAGAGATGTCGGACCTTTGCCATTGTCTCGAGTATTTTATAGCTGGAGGAGTGATCGCTGTACCCATCTTGGGCGACGCCGTCAAGAAGCACAACTAAGACCATGGGTGGAGAACAAAAAAGCCACCCGAAGGTTTTTTGTTCTGAGAATGTTGAAGCAAAACACGGCAAAGTCTTTTGTGTCGGTAGTGAGGGACTACATTATAGAAGGTCACAGACAATCGAATACGCGGCTTCTCTTGGAGGCAGAACACAATAAAGGAGGGAGAAACAGGGAAAATACAATTAGACGAAAAAGGAAATCGAGTGGGTCAGGACACATTCTCCGATCCCACGTCCCACGTTGCCGGCACACTCCAATTGTTCACCAATTATTGTTGAGCAGCTGCTTGTCACGGGTCTGGTTCAATCCTGTCCCTGTCCTGGAGTTCTTCGCATCAACCGGATCTATCATGGCCTGTGCGCAGTCTCATATCATGGCTGTTCCATGAATTTACTCTTGCGCCCGTCCGAATAGAGAAACTTGAAAGAAGATGCCCCACCCCCGATTTCGGATCGTCCAAGTTGGTGGGTGTCGTGCCCCGTTTCCGACCTTCCAAGAAAAGCCTATCTCATCCCTCTTACAAAGTCGTGGCGCCGGTTTTATTGTGCCCGTGGCTGTGAGCGTTAAACTTTATCCACCGTGCGACAACCCTTGGATTACCCCCGCACTTTGGTCGCCCACCGGCACCTCTCAGCGAGCAGATAGCCATTTCGGTGAAGCGACCGAACGCTTCATTTCGCCTCTCGACATGGAACGTCATGTTGCATCAATGGATTGACATCGTCTGGTCGCATTTTGATCGCAAGCGTGAAGGAGGCCCTCGCACGGCGAAGCAAACTTACCTTGTTACGCTAACGCGTCAATCTCAACGTTACTCATTTGCGAGACATTACCGATCAACTTCCCAAAAAGCAACCATCCTTGACCATGTAGGAATAGGAAGCAAATCAACACGATCGACATCGAAGCCCGTGTCAAATTCTATCTATCACCGTCGAAATCCGATCCATTGTGGAGAGCCACGCGTTCGAATCTTGTTGGCTGTGCCATCGCGTGCCTTGAGTAATTGTTTTGCGACGGGAGAAGAGCCTATAAATGTTTGCTTCCGCCCGTGAGTTATTCCTATTTTCCAAAATTTCCTTACATCGACACCTCTTTTGTTCTAGCCACCGTAGTTAACCTTGTGCTACACATGGAAAGCTATCGCCTGCCGAGCAGTGATCTACGCACGCTTCCGACCGAGGCGCAGTAATCTAAATTTCGTCATCAATTGCTTCGTTAAATACCCGGGAGCATCCCTCTTAGGCGCGAAAAGATTTCTGCACAATGCTTGCCCGAGAACATATGTCTGGTGGAAACACACAATCAGTAGACGGTTGGGGAACGAGCTGCTTGGTCGAAACCTTGGGCTCCGGACCCATTCAGAGTCAGGTCAGTCTCTAACTGTTGTTGGAATGCATGCATGCCAATGTATCGTCATTTATTTGATCTTGCAGGAATGACCAAGCGACGTATGCCGCTCAGCCTCTCAGGCTGTGGGTGAAATGTCGACTTTGTTTTGCTGAGGTTAGCTGTAGTACAGCACACCTTTGTATGTTAATTCATTATACTGGTTTTCCGAATATCGGGCTTTATGTCCATTGCGTCATATCACAATCGCGAGCTTTTGCAAGCGTAGCACTGAATTTTGGCAGGCACTGGGAGAACACAGCCACGTTCGCTGACACATACGGGTCGTCGGCCCGGACTATCCGAATTTGGGGTGCCAACTTTGTCATCGAAGAGACGGAACTGGGGCCTCGCGATACCTCTTTACCTACGGAGATCATCTTTGCTCGCCCATAAACCAAATTCTATCTTGTATCGTCGATCATGGCAGCGCCTCAGCTTCCTCTCGAACACTTTCTTAACCAACCTCGCCCAGATCTTTCCATTGGTAGGGGGAACTCGGATGGCTTTGTTGACACAACCACTCTTGCCGCGCATGATTTCGACGTCGATACGCGAACTGGCTTCATGCCTCCTGATCCCCCCATTGAATGTCTCCCTACTGAATGGGAACCATGGGAGGCGATCCTCCAGCAAGCCATGTCTGCGAAACTGCAGCTCGCGGTGAAACCTGACCTGACGAAGGATGAGGGTGCACGTTCTGCTTCATGGAGGCTCAACGTGCGCAATAACGTGAGTCATCTTGCCCACAATTTCATTGTCTCTTTCTTACATATTTGGTTTCCAAATACACCGTTCTGTTTCTCGCTCCGTGCATTTTTTTCCTGTCCAGTTACCTGTACTCTCGGCGGTGGGACTGGCTGCGTCCGAATTATTACTCCGGCGAGCGCATCATGTGCTCACCTTCATCATGCATATATATATCCACACGCTCCCTCTCGAGTGTGAGATTCGCGTTCCTCCCGCTATTTCCATTCCCCTCCTCGAGGTCGCGGCGTATCTGGAACTCCCACCTGTTGCGACCTACTCTGACACCGTCCTCTATAATTGGGCTCTCAAATCTCCCACACAGGATGCCGTTCCACCCGCGCTCGATAACCTGCGCAGTCGGGATCTTTTTACAGGCACGGACGACGAACAGGAGTTTTTTCTAGCATCATCGCGCATCGAAATCAGGGGTGTGGAAGCACTCGAACTCATGCGTGCTACGATGGACGAAATGTTTGTCGGCGATGAGATTGCTCGGCGACGGATCACAGGATTCCTCCACAAGCTTGCCACCGTCGTCGATGACCTAACGGGCATACTGCTAGACGTCAGAAAAGGCTGTAATCCCCACTTCTTTTATCACAGCATACGGCCTTGGCTTCGTGGCGAGGATTCAGACCCGGTGAATAGGAAATGGATATTTGAGGGTCTGGAGGAACACCCAGAGATGGAACCGCCAACGGACTTGTCAGGGCCAAGTGCTGGCCAAAGTGCGCTCATCCATGCCCTTGATATCTTTCTCGGTCTGGATCATTTCGGTGTCGATGAAAATGTTATCCCCGACGATAGACGGACATTGCTCCGCCGCATGCAGATCTACATGCCGAGACATCATCGCAATTTCTTACGTCATTTGACGGACAATCCAAGGCCAGTACGGAATATGGTTGTCGATGGCGATCCAAAGCTCGTGGAGGCGTACAATGAGGCTGTATTCGCCGTCAAAGGGTTTAGAGACGCTCATATTCGGATCGTCGCAGTGTATATTATCGGACCAGCAAGCGAGGAGAGAAGGGCGGTGCAGCAGGAAAATGAAGCGGGATTAGAGGAAAGGAGACTACCGTTGCGGGGAACTGGCGGGACTCATCTGATGCAGTTTTTGCGGGGCGTGAGGGACAAGACGGCAGAAGCTATGGTCAGTTCTGCGACGGAACCGGCCATACGCGGGTTAGATGTATATGATAGTGCTCGGTCTGCCACGTAAAAGTAAAAGCAATTAGATTACTGTCAAACCTTTGCATACGACCGTCTAACATGCCTACACCAGCTTGTTTGCCTGATGGTCATTGTGCCACCACAACTATCTATATGTAATCTTCCCTCTAACATCGTCCCTCGACAAATTTTCACAGGTCCCCGCATCCTTCACACGATCTTCATCCTCACCGCCAAACCGGCACCGTCATATGCCAAGCCTCGGACAGCCATATTCGAAATCATATTTTGGTAGAACCACCTCACGTTCACATTAAGTGAATTGTTGACAAGGTATATTCACTCTATTATAATGATTCAACAACAGCATCGCGCCATCCTGACCATAATACGAGACGCTGCATAGCTGGGTGAGATAGAAATCGAAAATCGACGATGGCAACGTTGGGTACAACGGTACGTGGTGTTGATGGTGCACCATGTACTCGAGTACAGTCCAGACAAAGGTCAACCAAACATGATGGCAATTCGCATAGAAGGGTACGTTACATCTGGGGTAATGCCATACGTATGCCGCACTATTTTTAACGCAGGTCCTAGAAGCAATCGTCATTCGTATTTTTACGTGTCTGGGTGCCAGCGGATCTGTCAGTGAGTATTGTCACGAGAGCCAGAGACTCACACGAGTAGACGGGTTACGGATAGCGTTAAACTTGAAGATGTCCTTGGGTCTGCATTGCGAGTCGGTGATGGGAAGCAGGGGGAGGCAAGACGCAGACGGTACGCTACCCCACGGAGTGGTACATAAACGACTCAGAACAGAATGCGAGATTGAATCTGAAGTTTGTGTCTTCCATCAGGAATTTGACACTGCGGTTAACCGTGCTTATCCGAACTTAGTCATACTTTTTCGACAAGCAGGCCAAGGATGAAACAAGCCAGGTACTCAGCTTAACTGATGCTTTTTCATACTTGGGACAGTTGATAGAAAGGGTGAAAGGCGCTTTTATTGATAGTATCACGGCCGTATCGACAAGTAGAAAAAGTAATGAAAAGCAGATTTTGCTCGCTTTCCTGGTACCTTACTGTTCCCTCCCACACCGCCCGTGCCAAGTTCGATGTCCAGCACCTCGCCAATCTCTTCGTTTCCATTGGATTGTGCCCTCGTCTGGTGATGGTTGTGGTCGGTCATGGTACCTTCGCCCATCGTTGTAGTTGGGTGGTGAGGAGGCAGTGGCAGCGCGCCCTCCTCGCCAT
>JBBPLE010000026.1:4512-64707 GCA_038089675.1 Boletales sp. KT-2023b
AGCTGTCTGTATGACGTTCACGCCATTCACCGAACCACTTTGCAAGACCACGAACAGGATCCTTGAATTCGACAGATCGCACATCAGATAGAATTTCTTTGCCGTCTGCAAAGATCCTTTCACGAGCTCGCTGATAGTCGAGAGCATCGGGCTGGTCCAGTGATGAGTCGGTCGAGTAGCCTTCATCGCGACTGTCAGGGTCCGATAGCATTTTTGCAGCTTGTCGACGGTTGCGTCTTGTCGCTCTGGCCAAGCGCCGCTCGACTCTGAGCGCGCTAGAGTTCGATACGCGACGATCAAGGATGTCCGTTTCGGTCGAAATAGGAACCGAGCCATATACAGCAGTGAGATCGTCCTCGTCGTCGACATGCCGCCGCTGCGCGATCATCGCTGCTCGCTCCTTTAGTATCGAAAGATGTTCCTCTTCCAGTTTTTCGAGCTTGGGGAACTGCAAATGATGAGTTGACCATCCCGCAGACTTGAAAATACAGCACAACCTTTTCGTCAAGAAATGCAGCGACACTCTCCACCCGGTCCTTGAGTTCAGCGAACCAGGCCCTTTTCGACTCTGCACCAATAATCATTGAACGGAGCTCGTTCTCTTGTGCATCGAGTTCTGCACGCTGTTCTGCGAGAGATATGATAGAGCCAGTGTTTAAAGCGTGAGAATCGGACAACATAGCAAGTGATTGCTGAAAACATTCGATAGACGGACCAAGGACAGGTAAATCAGTTGCGGGAGGAACTGGAGAGGGGGTAAGACGGCATATAGTGAAACAAATAGCTAGCATACTCGGTGCAGCCCTGTAAATTTCCTTGGCTGGGGTTGGCTCTGTGGCCGTCGCACCATCGCGACCCCCTCTCCGTAGTTGTTCTTTCTCCCACTCAAGAGTTTCTTCGTCCTCATCTATCCTAACTCCGGGGTCAAATCACGTATGAAGACGAGAAAGTACATACGCCTCAGCAATCATCTCCTTCATGGTATCTCTGCGCTTTGAGGCCTCGACTCTACGTGCCTTTTTTCCCAAAGCGATCCTCTCTTGAGCGCTGGTGTATTCCGCGTATTCTGAAGATACGGATACGGATGAATATGATGGCGCACAGGGGAAATTGCACATACCGTCATCTCCCTCGCCTATCTCATCCTCTTCGCGCACCAAGCGACTTTCAGGATGAGGCCCTTGCGGAACATCGGTTCGCTGTATAACAGACAAGGAAATGTAGTCTTGTTCTGCAGCGCCAACGCGCAAACGTTCTCGTCGCTCTTTTGCAGCGATAATCCTTGATTGGGAAGGGATCTCGACTTCAGTATCCTCTGGGACAACATAAACAAAGAATTGCCACGGCATGGGTCGCAGATGGCTTACCCGAGGTACCCAGCAGCTCTGATGTGCCCTCATCTACAGTCACGGATGCATCTGTACTGTAGATGTCATAGTTTGTTGGCGGTCGTGCGGCGTATGTGCTGGCTCTGAGCTCTGAAAGATGAGCCTGATCGTAAACCGGTGCGCCATTGGAATGGGTACTAATGGTAGCTTGATCTAGTGTGGCAGGTAGTGAACTTGGAACGATCAGTATGAAGAAGACGGAGAAGGACGAATGGAACGCACGCTGAATGCGAGGCAAGGGTGAGTTTGCGACTGAGGGTCGATTTTTTGATCTGAAACGGTGGCCCCTCGGCGGCCTAGCACAGGACGGATCAGGCTTGAAGTAGGGTGGCATGGAACGTGAATACCTCGTCGTCAGCGCCGAAGCTTAGTCGAGACCTTGGCTGCGCACGCTTTGCCTTGGACTTGAGTTTCGACGCGAGTGTTATAGGCGTGTCCGTCGCGGGCTGTTCGGCGCCGTCGTTGTCGTTGTCGACGTCGACGTCCCTCGCACGTTGAGCACGCCGCGACGTGGATTTCTTGAACACAACCTTGTCCTCGTCCATGAAGGGGCGTGTGACGTGACGTGACGCGAACGGGTCGAGTGATGATAATTCCCACGGGGGTACACCTAATGTCGCAGCCGACGCGCCCACGACCGCGACCGCGTCTGGTGTCGAAACAGACAGCGAGCAGCGACAAGCCCGACGCCGTCGTCGACGAGGACGACCACTTTCGCAGGAACAGGGGGAGAACTGCCCAGCATTGGAGGCAGCTCAAAGAATCCGACGCAAGTAAGCGTCACCGCATCTCTCACCACCCCAACCTCATTCCCCCGCCAGAGGCAATACCTTTCACAGCATCCGACGATGACTGGGATCTTGCAGACACACACGACGAGCTTTCGAACTTTCGGAAGAAGAAGAAAAGACCGATCAAGAACGACATTCCCCGGTGGCAAGGCACGGGCGCAGCTAGAATGTATGTGCCATTGCTCAGATCTTGTCTCCCTGGTTGTTATATGGACTGACGTATTCTCCCCAGACTCTCCTCGGACGATGAAGACGATGAGGAAGTCCAGATCATCGAACCCACTCCACTCGGAAGCAGGTCGCCAAGCAAGCGCAAACGAGAGAGGAGTCGCTCTAAATCGATTACTCCACCACCGGAACTGCCGCCCCATCAACGCGCGAATGCAATACACCTTGTCAGGTCCGCATTTTGTCGTTGGGTCATCCATCATCTTTGCTTATATGTGTACGTGAACCCTCAGACAAGCGTTTGGAGTACAACCTCGTCCACCCTCTCCCAACTTCTTCCTGGATGATTCAAACGATACGATTGACCTGGACCCCGAGCTTGCAAAGATCGCTGAGACTGTCAGGCAACAAGTGAAATGCGCCAGCATAAGCACAAACCCGGAACACGCGGGAGGGCCGGAGACCGTGAATATCAAGGTTCGTTGGCGTCCACACCCACTCAACACCTCCGCCCAAGAACAATCATGGTCGTTTAAAATGAAGCGAGTGCGTCTCCCCCCTTTGGCTTCATTCAACCCATTTGTCACCAGTTCTCCTCACAGCATGACACTTTTCGAGAGCTGTTTGATGCAGTTGCCGACCTCGCCGGGGTCATGACAGATCAACTTGTAATCAATCATGATCAGAGGCGCATCTTTGCCTCAGGAACGCCTCATAGCCTTCATATATGGGCGGCGGGAGAACTGGGTCCGTTTGGTTATTTTGAACGCTGTCAAAGTCGCTGATTGGTATAAATAGAGGCATGTGACAAACACACGGCCGAGTATATTCGTACGCAACGGAGCAATGTCCGGTTATCACCCCATTCCCCCAGTACACCAATATCCCCGCCCACGGCGCCACAGTCTGATGCTGAATCAGAAGCCGAGTCCACTGGAGAGGATACCATCAAGCTCGTTTTCCGGTCCGCGGCTACCAAGGACAAGACATTTCCTCTCACCGTTCGCTCGACTGCAACCTGTGGCGCGATTGTAAAGGCATTTCTCAAAGCAGCAGGGTTGCCTGACAACTATTTTCATGCTGCACGCACGAATGAAATTGGAAAGCGCCCTACTCCTTTTCCCCAGGTCATGATAGATGGAGATAAGATGGAGTCTGAAACAGAAATCGGGGAGGCCGATTTGGAGAATGGTGACTTGGTGGAAATCGTTGGGGTCTGAGTCGCTGGGTTGCTTTATTATGGTATTCCATGTTCGTCGATGCTCTGGTACCCTATGTGAAGGATTAACTACAAGCATTTTTGGTCATTAAGCTATATCATCCATTCGAGCATACTATTGTGCTCAGTGCCATCCATCACTGGCATTCTTGACAAGAATCCGAGCATTGTTCACAAACGACCGGATCAGTTCATCGAATGCGCTCCGCTCGTGTTCTGGCACGTTTGGATCGCCCCGTTTTGACGCTGTTGACAATAGTAGCGCAGGTCGTGCAAATTCAACCTCCAATTCGTGCAACATCTCAGCCTGGTTAACGGACTAATTGAAGGAGAGGGGGATGCTATAAAAAATGCTACACTCACCGGAGTGTTGGGACCAGGGTTAGATACTACCTGCGTGAGGTCGATATTGAATTCTTCGTGCGAGTAGCATATTCGGTCCTTTCTCCGCGTGTGTGTAGGACTCCCTACGGGATGGGGCACTGGAGGAAATCGTGAGCAATGGGAAACGCAAGTTAGGAGTTCGACCTACTCGGGACTTCCAGACTCACACTGACTCTCCAGTCGGCTGCCCGCTTTGGAGAATATATATTTAGATCACCCAATCTCACCTTCCTTATGATCTCGATGACAGTTCCAGTTTTCTCCTCACGGGTCACCCGAATCTTTTCACGATCGCGGGTATTTTCGGGTGTGTAAAAGGAGTCTACCAGCTTGAAGTGCTTGTGCTCTAGCGGGGAAGTCGGGTGCGATGGCTCGGTAGATCTGCGTAGTAGCTCGTTAAGCATCGTGTTAAAGTGCTTGTGCTGGGCCTGCAAAGACCGCAATGAGACCGTTTAGTCGCGTCGCCACCCAGAAACATGGACACCAACGCCCGACATGTTTGATTCGAAACGCAAGTCAAGACCATCTGGGACTAGGACTGAAGCATCATAGCGAGGTCAATATCACGCGTAAACCGTGATGACAAGCAATTACGCACTTGTTTCCACTAGCACGGGGAGGGATATCCTTTTTCCACTAACTCGATCTCTGAGGAGGCCAAGCTTAGCCTCTACCTCCACTTTTGCGTCGGGACCCATGTTGGGCCTTGTCGTGACCATGTGATGCACAAAGTCCGCAATCTCCTTGATGAACTCGTCGAGCGGTTCAACGCCCAGGATCGAGACGGAGAGCGGCGGTAAATTGGATCCAAGGATGTTCATTATTGGTGAGGTAGAGGTAGAACCAATGGTGCCTGTCTGGAGGGCCTTGACATTCGCTGACGCGCTGGGTTCGGATTGACGAGCTCGCTTTGGCGGTGGAGGTGTGGCCTCCCTTTCGCTTTCAGAGCCTGTTCCCGGCGACGACATGGTCGAATGAACAAACTACCAATCACGTTCCGATTCGTGGGCTGCGAGTATATGCATGCAGGCCGATTTAGTATAAGCGTTAGAAGCGTCGGTTGCAGTATACTCTATTCAATGTTTGTGCACGACCAGGCGACTAACTACGACAGGAAAAAACATTCCCCCTACGAGGACTGCAGTGCGGACTGTCTTCTTCGCTTCGTTTGTAGTCGAGTCCGATGGTTGACCTGATATAGGCTGTATCACCGAAGCTACATACAGAAATGTGCCTCCCTGAAACCAGAACTACATGAAGCAGCGATTCCCGTGTACTAGATTTCCGACGACTCACGCTGAACAACAGTGCACTTCCTGGCCAACTACTGCCACTCTCGGAATAGAGGGCATGCAGACCGTACGACCATATCGAGCTCGCCGGAGTTGCGAGGCTAAAGTACAACAGGTGCTTCTTGCACTCCGTCACGGAGAGCGAGTTCGCAAGAAGTGCAGTGGTCAGAGAGAGCGCAGTCGGTGCTGTTCCAGGGCTTAGTAAACGAACCATGGAAAAAAAGTTACCATGCCTTTGTGGATGATAATCGCGAGGAATACGATGAGCGACAAGTTGGGGGAGTGCGTATCAGATGCGGAGACACCCAATACATACCCATCCACAAGTGCATGTATGATCAAACCAAGAGATAACGGATAGGCCCGCGAGGTGTCACTAGTTTTAGATTGTCGGAGACGTGGACTCTCGGCATTGGGGGGAAGCCCTAGCTCCTCTAGGTCAACATCAAAGGCTACCTCTTCAGGCCGAGGAGCTGAAGAATGGGCCACTGGGTGCCCATGGGAAGTCACGTACTCCTCCAAAAGAAACATGAAGGCGAACCCCAGTAGGATCGGGATCCCGATGGAGAAAGAGTAGGAACTTTCTTTCTGGTCAGTGTCAATCACGAGTTGCTCTATTCCCCTGTAATAAAAGAGTATACCAGACAAACTCCAGGCGGATAATGCGACTCACTCAGGCAGGATTACTCCAATGGCCGTACCGATGAGCAGCCCAGTACCCATACTGGATAGTATAGAGAGATGTTTTTCTTATGACCTATTAGAATGGTTCGTCGTAGCAGTAGAAGGATACGCACTGGAGAGTGGCATGGATAGTGGGGCAAGACCAACTCCATAGGATGCCGCTCCCAGAACGAGAGACATTCCGACGACATTCTGAAACCCACTAGAAAACATGCAAACTGTAAGAATTCGTCAATGTGGAAGAATCACAACGCTACTGCGAACACTTCCCAATGGCGTAAATTTTGACCCGCTCGCGGTCGCTCGCGGCGGAGACCGTTAAGCTTTGGGGCTCATCCTGGCGCGTATGTATGCACAACCATCGTCTAGATCTGAAACAGTCATCATGTAACGGCAATATTATTATTTTGGCTTCAAGCACAAGCTACGCTACAGAAATGGGGACAGTACTAGCGGAGAGCTCACGGACCGTGAGCCTTCCCGAGTCGACGACGCAGCAAACTCTGCGAGCCCCTTCATCTCTTGTTCCAGCATCCTCTGTTGAATTCTTACTCTCTCGGGTACAACCTAACCTCGTTGACTAGTAATTTGGAAATCGAGTCGGTCAACACCGAGGGCCTTCAAGGTCTTTCTCTCCACCAAACCGTAGTCCTCTGGTTGAAGTTGAACGGTGTTTAATCGTTTCTCTTATGTCCTTAGCGGCGGGCTTCCGTCCATTCCCGCCCCTTGGGTCACAGTTATCGGGACGCCTGTGGCTACTCTTTTTGAACCAGTACTTGACCAATACTTTCCCTGATCTTGTGACCTTGCCAACCATATGACTGATGAAATCCGAGAATCCACCGCATTTCATGTTCATATAGTGGCACACATCGAGCCACTCAGACACCTTTCCTTCCACTCGATCGACTGTGAATTGACTGCATTTTGTACAGAATGGCCCGGCAGAAATTCAAGCATCTGACCTGTTCGCTCTTTTCGTGACTTGCCTTCAGCAATGCGCTGATACATCTCCCGTTAGCTGAACAGGTTGACTCCTTTATGGAGGACGGTTTCATCATTGTCAAAATGGTTTTACCAAGGAGAAGGCCGCCGAATGGACTGGAGTGTATGAAAGAACTTCTTGGATGCGAGGACCGTATCGATCAGTCCAGCAACACGTGGGGAGACTCTTTCATTGTGAACTTTGGGACGCGAGAAAATCGATGGTGTCGACCCAAAAACTCTCGACAATTGGCACGTTGATGGCGATTTCTTCGTGGGTCTCTTCTGAAGAGTGTATGTGTGTCAGCATTTAGATATGCTTCAAGGTCCACTACCTTGACTCGCCGGAACAAGCACTTCTCGTTATTCCTGTTTTCTCAGACATCAAACCCCGTGGAGGCGGCACGTTCATTGCCCCGGAGGGCATCGACATGGTCGCAAAATGTCTCGCTGCACACCCCGAAGGTGTCCTCCCGACGGTCATGTCATTCACTCCCGTCCACGTCTACATATGAAGACCCCGAGGATGACCCTGGATACTATTCTCATCTCTGTGAAGTCAGGAAACGCAGCAGGTTCTTTGAGATTACAGGCGAAGTTGGAGACGTTATTCTGCTTCATCCCCTCATGCTTCACTCAGCTTCAAAGAACCTCCTTCGCATTCTGCGTTTGATCACCAATCCTCCCGTCTCATTGAAAGAACCCTTCAACCTTAATCGAGAGAATTCTGATGACTTTAGTTTGGTCGAGAGGAAGACTCTGAAGGCCCTTGGTGTCGACAAATATGATTACAGGATAACCACAGAACGGAGAAGGATAGTCCCAAAGAGTAGAGGAGTCAAAGATAAGTTGCAGCCGGAGGAAGCGAAAAGAGTGGCAGAATACGAAGCGAAGAAGCAAATGGGCGTGGTTTCATTTTCGCCCATGATGATATCTGTGGCTTGATTGACCGTTTCCATCGATACTGAGACTTGTGAAATTCGCTTTTGTGAATTATGCTATCGATAGGCGCACTCTTCCACCTTCATTCGGGTTGATCAAACAGCGGAGTCCTCGGGACACGGCAACCGAGCAAGGTGCTCGGTCCGCTGGTGGAAAAGGCGTGTCGGAAGTCGCTCGGCGTGGACTACACTATACCTCGTATGTCGATGACCCAGGTGACCAAGCGCACGCCATGATAATGCTCCATTTCTTACACATCCTGTCTGGCCAGTTGGTCGCATTGCAGCTCGGACATCCGAATTTTCTCCGCGGGAATTTAAAGGCCTCCCGTAGTCGCTCACGTTTTCACGGTGTCCCCCGAGAAGCTGATCGTAATCACAGCTAGCGGCTACGAGTATCTCACCCGTGGGTGATATTCATTATCATTCTTCTCGCCAGATTCGTGGCAATAGGATAGTTGACCAAGTGAACTTTTTTTGTTACCGAGAATGGTTACGTCGTGATCAAACAAACCTTCAGCAAAGAAAAGTCTGATGAGTGGACCAAGGACCTTTGGGTTCGTCTGGGATGCGATTATCCCGACGACAAATCAACGCAGCCCAACGACAAAGATCGCATTCATATGCCTGTGCACAACCGGGAAACTGCCAAGACGTTTGCTCCAGAGGTACGGGATAAAGGCATAGAGATGAACCCTGTTGCAAGGCTTGAAGGGCGATGACGGAACTCCTTGGCGGCGAAGAGCGTATCGCTGAAAACAGCGGCCGGTGGGGGGACTCTTTCATTGTCAACTTGGGATCAGACGAATTAGCACGTCAGAGGGAATCGTTACACCCGCACGATCTGGATAACTGGCACATCGATGGCGACTTCTTCGTATGTTTCTATAGCCAGGACTACTGTCCTGGCAGGTTCACTTCCTCGACTCGCCCGAGCAAGCACTCCTCGTAATCCCCATTTTTTCGAATATCAAGTTCCGTGGAGGAGGTACTTACATTTGTCCTGAAGGAATTGATATGATTGCAAATGTCCTCATTGCACACCCCGAGGGTATGCTTCCTACCCCACGGTTGTGCATGACCCCCTCAAATTCGACTTATGCAAATCCACGAGAGGACCCTGCCTGCTAGTCCCATCTCCACGAGATAAAGGAAGTGCAATAACTTTACCGGGCTGACTGGGGACGTCGGCGATGTCGTGCTTTCACATCCGCTAATGCTCCATTCTGCGTCAAAAAACCATCTCCGCGTCTCCCGAGTTATCAGTGGCGTTAAAGGAACCGTACACCGGACGCAACAACAGAGTGAATATAATGATACCAATCAGAGTCTCAATATTGATGTACGATACTTGTGTCGTATCCGTAAAGGGTGGGAGAAACTGCGACGGGTCCGAGGACAAGTGAGTGGGAGTGAGAGAGTGAGAGAAATTTCGATGGGAGTGACTCACAACTAGAGCCACGAAGATGTTTGGCCAATATTCAGATGAGCCGCTTCGAAACAGGATCCAAAAACGGATCTCCAAAGTCTGACCAGAAAAGGGTAAGGAATCTGGTCGAAGGGCAAACTTGAGTATCATCGAAACCGACCTTGCCTTAGTTGCTCCACCAAGGCTAGATCAATAAGATCCTCTCTGTCCCGATGAGAAGTATATTCCCCTCTCGACCGGATTGTGTTGCTTCCAAGTGCACTACCGCGCCCCGGACCCGTCTGCCCCTCGATGACAACTCTCATCGCGCCACTTGCAGAACCGAAAGCGTCCTCTCGTCTCCTCGATTTCGGGTCCCGACGCTGCTGGCCTTCTGAGGATGATCCCCCTGGAAGACGGCGTTTGGAAGAATTCGACGTCGGTGTAAATGAGGACGAGATGTTCGTGAACAAACGAGCTTCGACCGCACTCAAGATTTGCTGTTGATCACGATTCGAGAACTGGAAGTCGTCTGGAGGTGGCGATCCAGATGTATCTGTGGAAATGGGGGAGTCAGGATCAGGTGAATTCATCGCAAGGACCGTTTGACGCGATGAACGGGATGCGTGAACTTTCGATCAAACTTGATCACGTGCGTAAGTAAGGTGCCAATCACCACAACCAAGTGTTAGACAACGTGGCAACCCTTTTTCGCGGATGCTCGGTCCGCCACTTGAAAACCAACGATGATGCGCATCATTGCACTTCCCATTGCCAGGCTCAAAATACCACGGGATCCTAAAATCAATCAGTGCACGGACTTCAACGCGAGTAATATGCTGATTTATTATCATTTCGACTTGATTTCTTCGTCTGGTGGGAATCAAGACCTGTCGTGGCACCAAAAATCTCTCAAGGGTCTGAAGGACAAAGCTGCGGATCTTTGGACTAGTCTTGGGCAAGCACCAAAGGGCAGCTGGAAGGTGGGCGCGCTCCTCCTCAAGGTTGCGGGGTCAATTACTTATGCAAAGTAGCTATGGACTTATGGATTGGGAGAACGCATAGCTGATCGAATAGACTTTGAAGAGTCGGCACTCAGAGGTGTTGACCCCTCTATGGGACCTGCTGTTTCCTCGACCGGGCCTCCAAGTAAACATGCCCACGACAGTCACTTTTCACACTCATTTCCGAAAGTACGCCCTTTTCAATTTGGTTTCGTGGGTTCACCAAGCCTTACTCTGCATAGATACCGCTTATTTATCCTCCTTCTTTGTATCCAGGCTTCCTAACGGCTGGAGCAAACTGCGCTGCTTTTGCTCATTTGCAGACGCTTCTGTCGACTCGTGGGCCACGCCACCGAAAGGGCTTTTATTTATGGATGCTCCTCGCCCCTTTCACTCTTCCGATCGCACTAATACGTACGCATTCTACTTCTTATTGGTATTTTCCCCTTAACCTACCTATGGCATTCACAGCGGTAATACCCAATCTACCACTTTTTTTCTGTGTCTGGAGGTCATGGTCACATTACAGAGGTTCGTCAGTCTGGCGCCCTCGAATGCGATGCGCGATGTTGACGTGCCGTCCTCTTCTACCTTTTGCGGTGGTCACCGATACAGCTTATAAAGCTACGCAGTATCTATCTTCTCTTCTCGATCGTCAGTTGATCGAGCCAGATCCAAGCATAGAGCTCGATAAACTATATACATCATCCAAGAGCCTCTCAGCACCTATCCCATCATCATCAGGCTCCTCGGATGATCAGCTAGCGACCGGAGATGGTGCCACTGATAGGAAATCAGATACCGCGTCAGGAATGGGAGAACCCTTACCCAAGCGCGTCCTTCTCACTCATGAGGCGGTACCCCATATTCTTGCAATGTTCCGTCTTCCCGAATCTGCAGCAGTAAATATGTATCGTGCCGTGGACCAAGCACGCGGACGCCAAGGGGCATCGTCATAGCTTACCTTTTCGTCAAAGTGTCGTTAAAAATAAGCCGTGAGTGGCTCAGACCTGCGATGGATTGATCTCAGGTGGTCTCGATCTCCGAGTAGCAGCCAACGGTGTGGAAACGATTACGAATGAACCCCTCTTCTGTGAAGGCGATAAGAATATACAGCCTAGGAACAAAAAGAAGTCTTTTAGACCGGTTATACGATCCGAACTTGTCGATATCGATAGAGTATTAGTGCATTCCACCACCACATTGCAACCTTCTTTCTCTGATTGTGATAAGTGATCTATATTTGAAAGTATCATGGGCTAACTTTGCTGCGGTTGGAAATGAGAACTTTCTGTCGGACAAGCGACGGGCCAAGGAACAGCAGTCGAACCAGTTCGGCGGAGCAATGTGCAGTGCAGCCGTCGATAGAAGCTATACCGAGTACACCCAGGCATATTTTCTGGGCTGGTCCGAGGCAATTTAATGCATGTCGTGTCGTCTATAATTACAACTGTTCGGTCTGTCAGCTCCCCCGTCCACAATGGAGCACAAAACTCTCACACTAGCACCGTGTTTGCCAACGGGTGCCGCTGTGACTAACGACGATGGCATCAGTTATTGGGCTGCTCAAACGAATCAACGCTGTGAGTAGTACATCTCAAGTTTTTACTGTACGATGTAACGTTTTTTCTTCTTCTTTGAAATTCAAGGCATTCTTTAACCCACCAGCACCCACTGGCTCGCCGAATGACATTCTGCCACTCAAGTTTGGTATTCTGGGGGCTGCCATGATTGCACCTCCTGCTCTTATAACACCTGCAAAGAGCCATGCGGAAGTTGAGGTGTACGCCGTTGCCGCTCGAGACATCCAACGGGCAGAGAAATTCGCAAAGAAACATGGAATCAAGAAATGGTACGGGGGACAAAATGGTTATCAAGGTACGTTTGGACCAACGACACCGGTCTCTATTGGCTGATGGCATCCACAAAAGAGTTGCTGGATGATCGAGAGATTGACGTCATTTACAATCCGGTATAGAAGCATCACCAAACCTTTATACGTACAACTCAATTTACTGATTCGTTCTTGTCCATATCACAGCTCCCTAACGGATTACATTATGAGTGGACAATGAAGGCACTTGCTGCAGGAAAACATGTCTTGCTTGAAAAGCCGAGCGGTGACGTCGCGGAAGAGACACAGCGCATGTTTGAGTTTGCTAATCAGAAGGGACTTGTGCTCCTGGAGGCGTTTCATTACAGGCAAGTCGCGTGCATCTGAGATGTGAGTCATGCCTGATGTTGATGAATACTTCGAGTTATCAGATTCCATCCTGCTATTCAACGTGTCAAAGAGATAATCGACAGCGGAGAGCTGGGGAGCATAAAAGAATTATATGCAGCTCTATGCTTTCCTAAAAGTTTTGTCACCGATGACAACATCCGCATGAATTACGACCTTGGGGGTGGTTGTCTGATGGACTGTGGATGCAAGCAACATCTCTCTCCCCCTAACCGATCTGGGTCTGACATTCGCCCATTAGGTTACCCACTCAGTTGTGTGCGTTACCTGGCGAAGAATGAGCCAACAGCCGTCGTCTCTGCATCCGCCGTCAGATTTCACAAAGACTCCCGCATAGACACTGCGACTTTGGCTGAATTGGTGTTTCCCCCTTCGAATCCTGGGGGTGAACCCGTCAAGGCTACCGTTAAATGCGATTTCGCGGAACCTTATATGCTCGGGCTCATTCCTCGGTGGCCCGATGTGACTGTGCGAGCAATATGTGAACAGGGCTCAGTTGAATTACTCAACTATGTGTCGCCAACAATATTCCACACTATCAAGGTGTCCCCCACCGGAAGGAAGGCCCGAACGGAGAAGGCCTACAGGTTTTCCCCTACCTCTGGTCACAAAGGGGAGGAGTGGTGGTCAACATACAGATATCAGCTAGAAGTTTTTGTTGATCAGATCAAAGGCCGAGCACCCGATTCGTGGATGACGTCCGAGGACTCGGTCGCAAATATGGAGTGGATCGAGAAGATATACGAAGCGGTAGGCATCTGCTACGTTGCCATGGATAACCCTGACCGGGAACATTGCGTAGAGCGGTTTGGGGTCTCGCCCACAATCCAATTTTCAGCTCTCTTCTGAGTCTGCTGCTTGAAGGACAATGTCTTGGGTGTAGCTTTCTCCGTTGCATATATACTATGTTTTACTACTCTGTTCGCAAGTTGTTTCCAAGAATCTGCCTGTTTTTTTTTTTTACAGACTGCATTGACCCAGTCGTCTTGACGTCGCGTAAGAAAGCAGTAATCTGGTTCAATACCAACTACTCATCTTCCGACTAAAATGTCATCTGCGTCAAATCGACCTTCAGAATCCGGAGAGCCATCGGAAGATTCACGACGACCAATCTTCAAGACAGAGACCACTGGCGATTACTGGCAAGACTTGTGGACCGCATTCAAGGTGCGAGTGTTGTCTTGACGCACCCCGACGAACGGCGGCCTAAACTGCCTACGAAGCTAGCGAATATCAGTGGTCGATGACTTTCAACGACTTCCGGAGATGCCTTGTGCGCGAAACAGCTTGCTGAGCGGGATTGCCAGCGGGGCAGGCGTAGGATTCATTCGGGCGATGAGCTCTAGTATGCGTGTTGCCTTTACTGTACAGCGCTCGTTCTCACTGCCCATTTCTACAGGCCCGTTTGTAGCCTCTAATTGGGCAGTTGGGACGTTCATGGTGATTTCCTTGGGAACGTGGTACGTATCTGGAGTGGAGTGGTCTACGGTAGTACTGGCTTACTCGTTCCAGGACGGTTTGCCAAAAGAACATGGAAGCCGAACGTCGCAGACTGGCGAGGGTCGTGGAGGAGATGCCGAAACGATTTATCAAGCAAAAGGATGGGGTTTCCGACGAGCCTAATGCTGCTTAGCGGGTCGACGTCGCCTCACACCTCCATTCTGACAAACTCCATCACCAAATCACTGGATTTTCCTCCCAGTTTTCTACCAGCAGAGGGTCGTTCTGTAGTTCACCAATGAGCAACCAGTTGCACCATGGCAGTCAGGATGACCTTGAACGCAGCGGCAAACATCTGGAATCCCCCCCGGAGGACATACACTTGCTGATTCTTGTACTCCTCCGCTTCTTGAATGGCTCGTCTTGCATCGTAAAGCTGTCAGTGTCATCCACATCTCAGTCATATACCACACTCTGCAATTTATGAGAAAAATCACGCTAGCAGCGTTTGGTCCTCTAATGGTGGTCAGATCGAGGGACATGGACATGGACTTGAAGGGCACGACCCGCACCGTTCTTGACTGAATCTGCAGTGAAAGATGATCATGGGCACGCCTTTGGTCTTGCTGATGAACTCGTCGACGCCGGATTGAAATTTCAAGGAAGGAAGATTGTATGATCCCTTTATGTTTCCGCCCTTCCAATCGCTGTCACGGACATCGACAACGAGATAGTCTGCGAAATTCGAATCAGTTCAATAGAAAGCGTCACGACAAACGCACTGACCTTGCCATGGCTTTTTCTCGCTCTTGATAATGTGGGCCAGCTCCTACCGGCGCTTGGCGTCGGACATCGTCCTGGCAAGGAAGAAGAGAAGAGTTCGTACATCATTGGCGATTCGTGGAATGTCCATCTTGCTTGCGGCGTTGGATGCGAGAGCGCAGAAGTGTCTGAGCATGTACACCAAACTCCGTTCAAGTTCCCAAGCGTCCGCTGGACCAGTCGATGTATTTCAAACATTGTCTGTACCTCATCTACTATACATACTCTGCTATTGACGGCTAAGCGACTTGCCCCGTGATACATCTTTTCGTCTCCCAGTGGGTGGCCCAGGTGTCCGTCCCCTAGAAATCTCCCGCGGAGGACTCTCTCGGTCTTCTAAGCGAAGGGTGTGGTCGAACTCTGTTACCTTCTCCTTCCCCCTTTCTCGTCTTGCTTCAAGGATCGACGGGCGGCTTTTTTGCCCGCTGCGGTGAAGTTCAGATTGTATGTTCCCCTCCCGATTGATGGCAACTTTCCCGCTGCTCAACTCAAAGGACACTCGCCTTGCTCGAGATTTACTTCGTCCTTGACTTCGACCATGTCGCTCTTCGACTGGAGGAGAGATCATGGATTGAATTGGGGACGATGGAGGCAGAGATATACTCGATGACGGGGTATGATAAGCATGCGTGCCATGGAGGTGGGGAGCATGAATGGGAGTGCTGTACGCAGGGTGTGGTAGAGGGGGAGGAGGGTGCCACGGTTGGCCGGGACTGGATGCGTATGGAGTATATGGCATTGTAGCAGATATTAAGTAGGAAAGCTGTTGCATCGCCTGAGCCAACAGGTAGTGTGCTTGTTGTGTCTGTACAGGATCCATGGGCGGTGGCGGGTGGCCAGCAAACGGTGGCCCTGGTGTCCCTTGGTTGGGAGAAGATAATATAGACGGTGGATGAGAAAGATGCCGCTGAGAGAACGGATGAGCAATAGCAGTGGGTAGATTGGGCAGCACCCCGTTAGTATTATAATTATGCGAGGGCGGCTGCGCCAACTCGGGCTTGCTGGATCCGCAAGCTTGGTTGATCAATGAAGGTTGTAGGGTTTTAGACACGGTAGAGAGTGACCGTAATGGACGTGAAGGACCTGAAATGGTAGTCTCGAATCGGACTAAAGGAAGGTAAGTGATAGGAACTGTAATTTCCGAAATGCAACTCACCGGGAGTTGGTGCATCGTCCTGGTCCCAGGTCGGTTCGGGGCCATCCAGTTGCGATGGAGTAGCAGATAATCGAGAAGTTGGTCTCCCACGACTGCGAGATTTGCTTTTCGGCTCCTCTGAATGGATGTTTGGCGATATTGAGCTTAGAAACGCAAGGCGATACGGCAGAATAGGGCCCACCTAGGGATTGCAAAGGTCCACTGTTTGTCGACGACGCGATGCGTTTTCGCTTTCGACCACGAGCTACCACTCCCAGAGGCTTGGGTGTTTTTTCCCGATCATTGTCGTCTGTGGGGGAAGGGACTTGCTTGCCCTTCCCCTTCCCCTTGTCCGTCGCGGGAGTGCTGACCACCTCTTGATTTGATCTCCCGTCATCAGACACGGCACCCGTCTCTTTCGAAACGGACACCTTTGTTTTGTGAGTAGAGATAAGCTCAGGTTTTGGGAGTAAAGGTGAATGGCGCCTCCTGCTGGAATCGAGCATTCCATCGGTCTTTGATTTTCTTTTCGGGAGTAAACGTTTCCGAGACACGGGCTCTCCACGTTCGCTATCTGGAGGGGACTGAGGTAGCTGTGGAACCTCTTCGCGGTCGGGGACGGGTATGGGTGACAGCGGGGTGATACGAGGAGGGCGTGTCAGTATTGCTTCAAATTCTTCATCCGAGTCCGAGTCCGAGTCCGAGTCCGTGAGCTCGATCACGTCCCGTTCGACTTCGGGTGCATGCTGTTCAGCCTCGCCTCGAGCGACTGGGTATACAGCAGTAGATTCATCATGCGTCCAGTGTCCGAGTTCGTCGTCCGACTCGTCGTCTGATGGTGGGACAGTCGAGAGGCGCGTAGGGGTGGCGTCAGCTTGAGGTTCCGGAGGGGCCTCTGCACTCGTCACGTCCTGAGCTTCATTCTCAATCGCAGCGAGCTCTTTTTGTGATTCCTCCTCCAGCGCCTTTCTGATAGCGGCGAGCTGCTCCAGTGACAGGTCTTCATCGTCGTCTTCGTCGCCCACAAGCTCCCTTCTCTGCTTTTCTGCCTCCAGAAACTCCCTGAGGTCTTCTGCATCCGTGGTGGCCGACAGGGGCGGCACTCCACGCAGTAACTTCGAGATGGGCACGTCGTCGTCGGTAGCAGTCTCGCTGGGAGGGAGCTCGTTGTCATCGTCGTCCTGCTCGCTATCCTCCTGGTCTTGGTCAGCCTCGGGATCCTCCTGTTCGCCGTTGGGTGGTGCAAAGTGCCCGATAGGATATTCCTTGGGTGCACCCTTGACCACGCCACGGTCCTTTATGATAGCCATGCTATATAGGTCGACGATGTCATCTTCGTCGAGCCGTTTGTTGTACCGTTCAGCAAGTTGAGCCCAGACATTGAGGACGCGGAGGGTCGATGCTCTGCGGGCAGAGTCTACGTCCGCAGAGGAGGTGGACTCGTTTGAAGAGGATGGGGCGGCAGAGGGTGTGCTTCTGAGCCGAGCACGCTTCACGGGTGGACGGTCGGGAGGAGGTAAAGACGGAGAGGCCGAAGGGGTGAGGAATGCACGTCTCGGTCCGTTGGAGGAAAGGGGGCCAACGGGGACAGGCATAACTACGACTAGTATTTGCACGACGCGACCTTGTTGACCACCGTGCGCGTTGATCTTACCAAAACTGGTCACTAACTCCTATGAACTCTCCAGTGACGTACGTCGTAAGCAATCGTCATATTTCGTGCTATGGTACGTGCTACCACGGACGGTATTCCTTGGGTATACATACACAACTAAAATCGGTATGAAAATTACACTGCTGATAGCTCATTAAAAACGGGGTTGGAAACGAAAGAAAAAGCGAAAAAAGAAGGCTTAGCTGCTATAGGGCCTCAGGTAAGTAAGTCATGGCCAGGTTATCGATAGATCGTTTATGACTCACCAGGTTCAGGGGCCAGACACTGCATCTAGATCTCGTCCTCGTCCTCGCAAATATTCGCGAACGCGGCAAAGTCTCCAACGCAGTGGATGTGATCGTTATCGAGATGACGTTTCAGGGCGTCGCGCCTGCTGAACTCCTTACAGCAACCTCCAATCATCTCCTGGCCGTTCCAGGTGAAAGGCTCGGCATCCGCGGCGATCTTGTAATTCTTTGCGTCCTTGACAGGAACACCACAGCAAACCCATTGTGCAGGTCGTTGGAGACGGGTGTGAGTACGAATATGACGCTTCAGATCTGGAGTACGGTGATTACGTTGAACCCATTTGCAGTAGGGGCAGGCCCATGGGTTGCTCTTCGTTACCGGGGACGCGGGTTTGGTTCCCGGGGCCGCCTGCGCGTTGCGAGGGAGCGGGGAAGAACGAGGTCGCTTCCGAGGAGCTCCCTGAGCGGTTCGCTTTTGCGACGAGGCAGCAGAAGCACTGGGAGCGGTACGGGCCGATCTAAGGCGCTTTCTGGAGCCCAAAATGGGTGACGGAATGTATTCATCTTCGGAGCCATTGTCGTCGCTCTCCGAATTCACGTCCTCGTTGAAGTCATGAGGCACAACAGGCAAACGATATCCCGCAGACGACCTTCGAGTGAATCGGGGAGCACGACGCGATGTGGTGGAAGGGATAAAGACAGGTGACGAGTCAAAGGAAACCCTTGGAGGCGTGGATCTAGCCGGAGGGGGGGAAATCTCTTTCGCCGATGCCAGGTATGGGGGATCCGAGGGTTCCACCACGGGAGTGGGATCATGGGGCTGACTGCTGACCTGTCAGATGCATCGAACAAAGGGATACGCAAGAAGACGTACAAAATCAAAGAAGAACACGGAGATGTCGTGCAGGGTAAGTCGAGCGAGAGGGGCTCGAGATCGACATCAGAGTCCGAGTCGGAATCGAGTAGGTCATCGCTTGATTCGGTATCAAAATCAGCATCAGAGATGGAGCATGACGAATAAGACGAGGCTGGGGAAACGGAGGAGATGGTGGACAAAGACAAAGGAGGAGGGCTACGCGCAGGGGGGATATATGGTTCATCGAACTTATCGTCGGGGCTATACTGAGCGAGCCAGGCCATGTCATCATCATCATCTTGGGCCCTGAGTTTCTCATAGAGCTGTGCCATGGACTGGCGACGATAGACAGTGGAGGTCATGGCGGGATGGGAGAGATTGCGGAGATGAAAGGAGGATGGGTACGATTATATAGTTTTGAGATCACTTTCTTTCATGTCTTTCAGCCCGCGTTGCCGACCTCGTTTTTTGTTCTTTGTGGTAACTCCGACGTTGTACCCTCGACACGAATCACATCGAGGCAGCCTTGTTGCAGGACAACGCCGCATATTTGGCCCCGTCGAACCGGCAACTTGGCGCAGCTACGTGAGAATGTGACTCCGTAAAGTGGTGCTTACCAAAGAATTTACACAGCCTCTCATCACATAGTCACGCCAAAGCCATGTATTGCTGTATACACATATACATGTAACTTACCGCGCTCGACGCGACCGTATCGCCTTGCCATGCTGCACGCGCGGTCCACGCCTGCGTCGACAGCAGATTAGCACGGTTCATCAAGTTCTGCCACGGACACTCACCCTCGTACCTTCTTCCTTGGCCGAGGCTCGTAAGCAAAGTCCTCTACTGGCACCCGCTGCCTGTATTTCTCCATGCACCAGAGAATGTATCTGTAGAACATGAGCAACCCTACGATGGTCCGCATCCGTGCACCTGCCTTCGATCCTTGACACCAACGCCTGCCTTCTTCAGGTCGTGTCCGGATGCATGCCAGAACGCATCCCAGGTGTCTATGGAAACCTTGGTTTCCGCTGATCTTCCAATTGCGGTCAGGAAGGTTTGGGGCGTAGTAATATCACCTGCGGAGGTTATTTGCGTGGGTGCCGGGTTCACTCAACTAGCACTCGCCATACCTTGTGGAAGCGGTACAGGTCTGAGAGCAGCCTTATTTTGAAAGGCCCTCACAAATTTCTGACTGACACGTCGAAGCGAAGATTGCAGTGAAATGGACATGGTGTAGCCTAACAAGCTCGACTGTAAATTTCGCTTGCAAAACTCTCCTGCACTCGTCACGTGATCGCTAATATACCTCTCAGAAAACAGGTGCGTCCCGCAAAAACAACTTTGCTTCCTCCTTTTTGACCCACCGAGTAACAGAGTTGGCAGCATTGATAGCGGCTGTCTTGGGTAGTCTCGGCGACAGCACTATGTAAAGCTCAAATGGTTGTGTTATCTACCATCATTGTTAAAAATACACAATGGCTCGAGGCGAACGACTGACCCAACCCATAACAATCTCCTTCTCTGTGCGAATGTACTGCAGCTTGAGTGGCCCGCTCTGACCAGACTTGGCATGGATGGCATCATACACAATTTGATACATCGTGATAATCCTGTAGAATGATCAGCCACTTCGACATGTACGTGCTTGGAATAGTGCCTTCGCCTCTCTTCGATATCCTCGTAAGGGTCCTCGAGAACTGGAAATGTGACCTGGACATGCGGTCTTGATTTGTAGATAAAGTGTCGTAACCCCGGTATCCCGAGCTGCGACACCGAGTATTCTGCATTTCCAGAATTTACCGCGTCCCATATCGAATCGAGAAAACCGGTGCTGTTCAATTTCTGCTAGACGTAAACTTGAGATTAAGAGATAGCGAAAATCACCAACTTCGGCGACCGCGTCACACCAGCCCCGAACTGTCTCAAACTCCCCCCCTCCACTGATACACACGAGACCGATTCCTGCGTCGAGCAGACCAGCCTGTTGAGAATCACCGGCCAGTTTTCTACTCGAATGTTCTTGCTTATTGTCCAAGATGCCAGGTTCAGTATTTAGGGTATCGACTTCCTTGGAATCTGGTTTGCGTAGAAATGTCACATATGCATTTACGAATCCCGCGGGATTGAACTTGGGAAGGCATATAGGGATCCATGATGCAGCCGCAGGTGAATTAAACATCGAGGGGGAATGGATTGTATTGACAATGATGTGGATGTCTATGACAAGAGCTCATAAATTATAGATCACAAGGTGTAAAAATACAAACCGGTAGGATGTATAGAGTGCTTCTTCGGCCGCACAAGAGTGACTACACGCCCATTGGCGACGAGAATAATGTAAAGAGTATCCTGAAAGTTCATGAGAGGCGAGGCACCGATATTCATTCTCGCATACCTTCATCTTCGTGATAGGCACCAGCGTGTCTGCAATTCGGGACCTGAGACTCGGATCCAGTTGGAGACAGTGTAACGCGGACGTCGCGATTGCAAGATCAAGTTCTAACCGCTTAAGCAGAGAGAATAGGAAAGGTTCCGTGCCTGCAAAAAGGCGTCGGCGTTCTACATCGTAACACATAGGAATTCGAAACCATTTAGCAAACGTCGCAAATCGAAATTTGTCCGTCGCTCAAAAATCCGACGCAGCTGAGACGCTGTGACGATGCTTAGTATTTGCAAGTGTAGATATTCAAGATGAGTTCGAGTCTTGCTTGGATGAGTTTAGCCAAGCGTCAGGTCACCACCCCGTTCGTACTTACCACCGACTCTGGCTCACCCCATGTTGATGCGCACACGTAGTAGATTGGTGGTCGAAGCAGGAATGTGATCCTCAACGGGCCAGCATTGATACATCGCAGTTTGTCTCCGTCATCAATGAACACGGAGATGAGGGCCTGAATGATGCCCATGGTGGAGGAGAGCTCATGTTCATTTCGAGACCCGCTGAGGGTGTAATTGAATGATCCGTTCCACCAGGTCTCACACTGTAAAAGGTAACATACCCAATGAAGACAGGCTTTCCGGCATCAGTCAAAACAAAGTATTCTCTTGGTTTAAAAGGCCCTCGTGGACCATCTTGAATATGCACGAAACATTAGGGCTCGATCAAGTCGACGGTATATTTGAATGACGGACCGACGGTGGTTGGGACCTCGCTGGCGACAGACACCAGAGATTTAAGGGAATGTATATCTGGGCCATGTTAGACACGACTTGCTGAGAACAACAGAAAGATACCTGGGTGGTCCTTTTTATTGAGGGTGCGTCTTAGCTGATCACGCAAGCACTTCCTGGACTCCCCGTCCGCAATATCATCAATCCAACCAACTGCTGTTGTCTCTTCGATGGTGGTTGTCTCTGCCTCTGCATCGACGTCGTGCACCAGAATGCCATCACTGATATCAAGATTAATCACTGACGATGCGGAGCTTTCGAGGCCAGTAGCTGGCTGGATACAAGGGGACTGAGTTGCGGAGGTAGAACCGTGGGGCTGAATGCTGGGTATGGATGGTGCATGTCTCGGTGCAGGAGGTATAACAAGACGGGGCGTGCTGCTTCTAGACGGGGTCGGGCAAGGTGGAGTATCACACATGGCGATGCAGCAAGCCAGTAAAAGCACGTAGCTATTCCGACGTCTCGTCATATACAAATACACCTTCACGAGGCTAACATGCACAAACAGTCATGCAAGCTGTCGACCTCGCACCCAAACCCCTGTCCGGTTCCGCGTGTCTCCCATGCACCACCACTTCTCAATCATGTCCATAGTGAGTTCGCCGGGCTTGGGCCCCAGATCAAAGAAATCAAGTGCGCCAATACCCGCTTGTTTCCCCCAGTCGAAGACAGAAACTATAGAGTTCGATTCGTTCGAGCCATGACTTGTAGGGCAAATCTCCACTCACTGTGCTGAGCATCAAAAGACGCTCCAACCCTAAATTCCCCGATATTCTCTAGACACAGTGCCAATGCACCACCACGTGTCGCAAGGAAGAGTGATTCCTTCCATTCGACGGCAAGCGATTTTGCCTCAGTGCCCGTTTCGGACTTGGATCCAAGTGAGCGAGCTCCTTCGCGCATCCTGGAAGTTGCAACGGCATGCCTCATGCTACTCAGTATATCAATGCTGTACCCTCCTGCAACATCTGTGCCGAGGCCGACTAGTACGCCCTTGTCCAGGGCTTCGCGCAAAGGGAAGGGCTTTTCCGAAAAGTATGCATTCGATAAAGGACAGTGAGCTACCGCCGTTTGGTGAACGACAAGTTCATCAAGTTCTTGTGAGCTCAAAAACGTGCAATGTGCTTGGACGGTGCCTTTTTTCAAAAGGTGGTACTGGAACCCTCGAGTGAGTATGGTCTCTGTCTAGAACGAGAACGTTACCTTTGTGAAGACCTGTATATCCTCGATCTGACGTTCATCTCTCACCCATTTCGCTTCGTCGAACGATTCAGCTAAATGACTCTGCACACGCGTCGATTCCCTTTCGGAAAGCTCCCCAAGCTTTGCAAGCAGTTCATTGGAACACGTTGGCACAAATCTCGGGGTGATCACGGGTTCCACCAGCCGTTGGTATGGACCAGTTGCCGCTGTGGAGGCTCTGCACCTACGTATAAAGTCCTCGGCCGATTTGCACGACTCGTTGACACCAGACTCTTGATAGGTTGGCCGCGAGGATTTGTCCATGGACAGTTTGCCGACGAACGCTCGTAAACCTGCAGCTTGCATCTCCTGGGCAAGAATGAGACTGGGGAGCTTAAATTCACTGAGGCCAAAGAGAACACTAGTCACATACTTGGTCTCTGTCTTGATCGTGCCGAACAGCAAAACGGCGCCCGTCCCAACTTCGATCAGGCGCTGCGCGAGTCGATGGTACACTTTGGAGGCAAGATCGAGATCTTGGTCAAGAGCTTCCTCAGACTTGTAGGCATAATTATCGAGCCATTTCATAAGCGGGAGATCAAGACCAGTCCCCTGGTACATGAACTGGGGGGCGTGGAGATGCAGGTCGCAGAAGGTGGGGAATAGAAAGCTTCCTGGTGGGAGGGTCTTGAGAGAGGAGCCATAGTGGCTAATATATTTCTGTGAGGATTCTGACGAAGATGGAGATAGGTGAGTAATGAAACCGCAATCATCAGTTACTGGACACGATAGTCAGACACAGCATTTAGTATCACGAACGTGGACAGAGCATACGGAGAAGGTAGTCGTGCAGGGCTTCCACTCGTCCAAGAGCTGGGCAATGTACGAGAGTTGCCCGCAATGCCAACGGTGAAATTGCCATCGATGATAGCAAAAGGCAAGGTAGAAGTGACACTGATAATCTCGGTTGATGAATCTTGATATCGCTAAGAATTCAGCCAATATTTATGTCGGATGGTCCCTAGCACATTCTACAGGTCTTGAATGTTACATGCATTGTTCCGCAACCAGTCTATCGTCACATCCTCCAAATGATCGTCGAAATCTCCAAACTTTTCGTGCACGCGGCCCTCCCTAACTAGCGATACTGCATGCAGAGGTGATTCTGGATTCGCCAGCGCGACTCGGGCACCTGGGGTGAAGGCGGGGGGTTGAAAGGCTTGTGGGCGCCACGTCGTCAGGCCCGACTGGGGAAGATATGGCTACCGAAGCGGTGAACAACAAAAATCGTGGAGACGGTGCAACTCACAATCAACGCAGCCGCGCCCGACCCCAGCAAATCACCATCGATCTGACAACGCCGTGAGATGACCCGACGCGAGATAGAGACCAGATTTACTACAAATGCGATGGCATCGCTAAACTGGGCGCGAATCTGCTCTGCGACGCGCTCTCCCACCGGTGCTAGCGCTGTATCATCTATCCTTTCACAAGCCTGGTAGTATCCAACCAGAGAAAGGTCGAGAGACTCGGCATGTCCTCTTGCCTGCACATTTTGCAGCAAGGTAGACGGTCAGTGGAATACGCGCGTACCAAGTCAAGGCCGATCTCCATCATAGGGCTGAGGGACGTCCAGTGGTGGAGAAGTGGGATGACGTCCTGGATGATCACAACATCCGAGGATAGTTTTCCGAGTAGCACGCCATTCACCTGCCTGTGCGGGTGCTTGGCAGCGTGAAGAAAGATCTTGGCGTAGGCTTTGTGGGCGACGGTGTATGAAACCATGGCAGCGCGTGGCAAGGGGTGAAACGGCACATAATTTAATATAATATAATCACGCGCTTCTGCCTCCACAACCACCATGAGCTCCATGGATGCAATGTTCAACCTGACCTCTGTGGTTTCTCTCGCGTCAGTAGCTGCCATCGCTCTCTTCGCGACTTTTGGCGCCAATGTCCTGTTACCCAAAAATGCACGATGGCAGGACAGGTTCACGTTTATTTGGCTGGTGAGCAGCGAGCAGATGAGACTCGAGCTTGAACACCCGATTAATCTAGTTGTCAAGGCTTTCGATGCAATGATTCACTTTTCGTTTGAGGGCTCCTTCCTATATCTTTCAACCTTTGGCAGGTCCGTCAATACCAGCACCGGTTTCTTTGCCGACCTTTGTGAGTACCTATTCTGCAGCTAGCGACCATCCAATGCGATACTCTTGTATACTTTCAGGGAAGGAGTATACCCAGGCAGATGCTCGCTGGGGTGTTTCAGACCCGACTGTTGTCTCCCTTGAAATATTGACTGTCCTCGGTGCTGGTCCGGTTTGCTGCTATATTCTAAACCAGATCGTCAAGAATGACCCGTCTCGTCATTACTGGATTATCGTATTGAGCACTGCTGAGTTATACGGAGGGTGAGTTGTTTCTCATTGCTTCGGGTTTAATCTGAGACGTGGACGACTTAGATGGATGACATTCTGCCCTGAATGGTTGACTGGAAGTCCTAGCTTGAATACCTCCAACCCCCTTCATCTTTGGGTATACCTCGCGGTATGACTTTCCCGACGATTGTTAGCAGGTGGAACTGACATGGATGTACTTTGAATTAGTTTATGAACCTCATGTAAGTGATACTTGCGGAGCAAAATCCCAGTCCGGTGACCTTGATCACAGATGGGTTTTCATACCACTTTGGTTGATGTGGGATTCATACGGACACATTGCCGGGTCATTGCGGCAGACTCAGGCCATTGCTCACGCAAAGAAAGAGTGACAAAACAAACATTAAAGTCCTTGGTATCGAAATAATGTACCCAACATGCAGAGTGCGATAACTATGCAAACGTATTGTCCATAGAACGTATTGTCCACAGAATGTCCGGAGAGAATTATACACGAGGTACAATATCAACTCGTGTCATTTAAGTGAAAGTACTGAGCACGTTCTGGCGTGATCAAGTCAAAGTGGCAGTTCAGTTGTTGGTTGCACAGGGTGAGTCGGAAGGACAAATGGAGAATAGATCACTGGCATCTCCGGAAGTACCAAGTACTTTGAAACGCATGAGCGCAAATGCGACTGATGGAATTATAGGTACTCACCGACGATGAGGTAGTTCGAGCCGAAAGGCGTGCCGGGTGGAATGACAACCGAGGCCATTCCCTGCATAATTGGAACATAGGATGCCAACGGATGGGCTAACCAGAAGTTATAAGTAAAACGGGTGAGCTGGAGCTAAGCGACTTACTTATGTTCAAGTGCTCATTGTAGGGGTCGTTAGAGGTCTTAAAACCAAGTAGAATGGACAAAGTATAGTTCTGAGCCTCATGTGGGATGTTGTCGGTTCTCCAAGAGACCTGCTCCGAGTTGCCAGGGATCCAGATAGAGGAAGCTTTGGGTTGGACAATGGTAGGACTAATAGCGAGTAGTTCGGTTGGGTTCGCGGCGGACGCGAGGTTGACAATGCCGAGAAAGAGTGCGGTAAAGAGATAGAACATGATGAAAGGAGTGACAGCGCTAGATGGTCCCGGAAAAATGGGAAAATTTTGGAGCGGGTTTATATATCGTTCTGGCAGGCTGTACGTGTTTGCGTAACATTAAATGCTCGCTTCGCGCTGCCAAGACGGGTCTAGCAACTGAGATCAGTCAGAAATTCACAACGCCATTTGGACGTTGCGTGGGGTCGGAGGCTCCGAGCTCGGGTTTCAAGAAAGGCTGCTGGCAAGTAAGACCGGTCCCTGGGGGCAGTGATTGAGTGACTGGCTTGCTCGATATCGTGACTCACACTTAGGCATATTTGTGCACGTGATCCCTCATGGACTCGGACAACCCCTTCTCCGGAGTGATAGACACACTCGCCGATTCTCTTCTCGACCACTCCTCCGTCTCCGCCCACGACATCCTCGATGCCTATGCGACCTTTGCCAATCGCATCCGATTCCATGGATCTTGCGACGCGTCGCTCACCGTGCTCAAGACCCACAAGGACAGCTTTATCAGGGCCTTGCGACGCGATGTTCGTCTGGCTCATGTCGACCCACTCATGACGCGCGAAATGTCTCCCGGAATTACTACGGCCACAAGGCAGTATGCAAGGGATTCCTCTTCTCTATGCCTCCACGCCTTGTGCGTGCTCTCCACAATATTTCGATTCCCAGCATTCCATTCCGTATTCTCCGGTGTGTGCAGTCGGATCACAACACGGGCGCGCAACTCACTCCATCCAGAACACGACCTATCGACATTGCTTGGCGATGTTTTGGATATCACCCTCGCCGACGAGCTGCCATCCCTCAATGAGGCCAAGACGTACTCTTTCTCATTCTGGACCTTGAGTTGTCATCGCCTCCCTGAAGCCATTCTCAGTTCCCGCCGTGACGACGTGTTTTCTGCTCTTCAGCGCAGTTTGGATAGTACAAGACACCCACCCGCCGTCATTCTCAATGGCATCAAAGTAGGGCCATATCCACATTTACTCTGTCGTCGCACTCATGTCTATCTACCAGTCTATTTCACATACACTAGAACACTACCCATGTGCCTTTCTTCATCTTCTCGCCCCGCTGCTCCCAAACTTGATGTCAAATCTACGTGCCGAGTCATCTGACCTTCGCTTGCATGCTTCCATTGCACTGGGTAAATTTGCACATGCATTGGTCTCCAACTCAGATCTCTCCTTGACGAATTGGAAATACCTGTCCAATCACCTCATTCCTTTTTTGGAGTCCAACTGCGGTGACTCCAAGCCCGACAATACGAATTTCCAACATGTCGTTCGTACCGCTTTTTCCGTTGATTCGCACGCACATCCTAGACATCCTCCAACATGGATCCTTGCTGTCCTCGCTTCGTTGATACTCCTCTGTGGTCCCACTTTGTATAGCAAGCCCATCGTTTTACATTTCGTCCTACAATCTCTCGCTTTGGCGTTGACTCACAAACGATCCGTCATACGCGCCCTCCATCCCCATGTCTGGAGATGCTTTCTCTCGACTTTTAGCCGCATGCTCTTTGAGCGTGTGGATCCAGCACTTGTTTCCTCCGCTTTCTATACGATTAAGCAGGAGGTCCGCGGTGGCATTGGAACTGCACTGGCAAATGTCCTTTTGTCTCACCGAATCCCAATGGTGCGGCCTGATGAGCGTAGAGACAGGGTATCTCGAGCTTTATCCGTCATCATGGCCATGACCCAAACGGATTGCAAACACACTCGTCGGGAGGGCTTCATGTTTCTTCAAGCGTTTACCAATGATGCGCAAGCTAGGCATCAAATCACACAAGACATGTGTGAAACTCCTGCTTCGATCTTGCTCGATGGCGCAATTGTTGGTGCCCCGTGGGACGGCCTTCCATCGATCGTCCACTCTATCCCCAAGATTCCGGTCGAGGTGCATTGGCTGGACGAGAAAGAAATCGCACAACATTACAGGATGTTATTGGACATATGGAAAATTTTTGCGACCAAGGTAGATAAAAAAGATTCGGATGTGAGTCTGGTTCCTATCTGATTCATCTGTTGAGTACTTACATATTCAAGTCGAGCCTCGTCGACGTATGGTTGGCCATCTTGCTTGCTTGCTCGCATCAATTGGGATGTGGAGAGCATGTCTCCATAACGACGGAAGTATTGATACAATCAGCCGCGATGATCGCCGAGTTTTTACCGCCAGTGCCTTCGGCAGAACATCAACCGGATTGGGGATCTTGGAGTGTGCACGATCAGCTCTCCAGACTCGCCTTTATCGAACAATTATGGTCTGCAATGCGAAAGGCATTCATTACTAGCAGTCTCTCAGAAGCAGCCGAGCTTATTCTGGCATCAGTTCTAAAGTATGCATTTCACGTTCTTGATGTTGATGTTCGGCCGTTGTGGGGTGGACTCTGCGCCAATCTCATGGTAACGGCTTCACCTTCGTTCCTACGTGATGCACGCGATCGCACGGCGTCGCAAACAGTCATCCGGGACCAACGTGAACTCTGGGGAGTCATCGCGACATCGTTGTCCTCTTCCGAGCACGGCATCGAATGGGAGGGCCTTGTCAAGTTTCTTTCCATCCCGATCTGGTAAGTTGTCCGTCTACATTTATGGACCGGCTACTGACTTGATCAGTTGTTGGGTTTTATCCAAGCCTGAGTTAGAAGTATGGGAGGCGTTGTTTCGAAATGCTATCTTAGTATCAGGGAGTTCCGCTATTGCCGCTTCGACTACAATGCTGTACTACTTTCGGGAAAAAGAAGCCGAAAATTGGTATCGTCTCTTCACTTTTCTCCTTTGAAATTACTTACAGTTTCTAAAGGGAATCGATCATACCCGTGCTCAGTTTCTTTTTGATGTATGCTCGTGGGCAAGATGTATTTCCAACTGAGGAGCTTTTTTCTTTGCTTGACTTCTGTTTGGCAGCCTCTTATAGCCAAGCGCGTCACTCCCCGGAGACACTGACACGTTCCCTTGGGCTTCTCAGTATGATCCGCGGTTTGATAGTCTCGACCCCAGACAAAGTGATGCGCATTCTCCAAGCTCTTCGCAATAGTCTCTGTCTGTGGATAGAAGACCATTTGGAAGTCATGACTACTGACGAGTTTAATTCTGTGGTATGACTTCGTTTTCACTGTTGTTTCGATGTGTTGATCCCATTCCAGGCCGTCTCCCTGTACTGCGAGACCCTTAAGACTCTCGAGGTTCTTCCACTGTCGATTCAATCCCTCCAGGGGATGGAAACCTTTCTTGCATCCGCCTTTTCTCGCATTCCGACTCCAGCCATCGCCCCTTTTGCTTTTGAGAAGTTTTGGAGGGCAACTTACCATGGACACAACCAGTTTTGCAATAACCTTCCACCGAAAATCAAGTCCTGTTTGATTTGTTTCGTGGCCGCATATGGCGGCGATCTTGCAGACGGATTGTCATTGACCACAGAGTCACAGTCACAGAGTATCGTGAGATGATTCCTTTACAAGTTTCAACACAAATACTGATTCGTTTTGAAGAGCGGCAGCTCTCAAGCTCGCTTTCCTACGAGCCAGCAACATGGTCCAGGCAAGTGTGTTTTTAGTTCGACCGGTGTTGGCAGGCGCTGGAACTCGCCCAGACGCGTTACATGTGGAAGCTGTCGCACCATGCGAGCGGCAGGAAATGTTTACTGGCCAAGAAGACACCACATTCCTTTTGCCCTCTCTTGATGATGATGTGCATCACCCGACAGCGCTGCGTCGTCTCCAGGAGTACTCCAGCCGGATAGATGCGTCTTCCCAAGATGAGCCAGAGCGATCAACGGGAGGCTCTCAAATACGTACTCCGTCGGACCTTGCTACTAGTGACGCGGTGCCCCGTTCTCACTCTCGAAGAACATCTCGCCCGGTCACTACACATGTGTCAAATCAGAAGCGAAAACTTGTACACAGCGGTAATCATGGCGACTTTGGAACGCCCGCCCGAGTTGATTCTTTCTCATAGTTGACGCTCCTCGAAAGCGAAGCAGAACCTCACGGGAAATCCTTCGTGCCGTTCGCAAATCGGAATCTGAGCCTGCTACCCGCGATGTAACGCCGATGGACGTCCCACGTACGAATTCTGTGCCACTCAGAGAAATGGTGGTATTTGGTGGCGTGCAGATATCTACTCTCCGTGCGATCACATGGCGTCGGAAAAAAGCACGAGGGGCGGGGACGAGTCAGAGCAGGGCGTCGCTGCCCCCATCCACGAGCTCCAGCGAAGACAGCCTTGACTGGGAAGACTATCGTGTCGCACCATCATCAGGCAAGTGCATTTTCTGCATAAAACTCGTGCATCTATTTACCCATCGATTGTACTCAGAAGTCGATGTGGACCAATCTCTGTTGGACGCTCAGCCTAGCTCTCCACCGCCGACTCAGGCTTCTACATCGCGCGATACGTCGGAAAGACTGTCACCCTACTCGATTCGAACATCAGGGTCCGATCGCGCGCCCGATATAAGCCCTGAGTCGAGTCTGGCCAAGGCCACGTCGCAAAACGAGATCACGCCGTCCGCGCCTCCCCGTCCGACCTTGCGCAGAGCCAAGACGACGTCCGCGAGGTTGGACGCCCTGCAGGACGTGTATTCGGCCGTCGCGAACGGTGGGTCTCAAATACCCATGTCTGAGCTTGTCCATGCGACCAGGCTGGTTCACCAGATCGGCGCAACGTTGACGGAGCAAATGGGGAAGAAAATGGGCGGGCCCAAGTGATGTGTTCCGCGTGCCGTTGTTGTCTAAGAATTTTATGATTATGATATAATTTATCGAATGAAATTAAACGTTTGTTGGCGACATTTGCCACATCCCCCACGGAAGCTTCGGCAAAAGAAAAAAAAAAGTACTGGTTGGCGACACAGTTGGGTTCGCAGCGACTCTTTGTAAACATCAAGCCAATCATTTTACGTCCGATTCTCCATTGAATTGATGAGTAAAGGTTATGCAACACGACAATGTATGTAGTGATATAATACAATTGATAACAATGCCCACTAGGTTAGATGATAGAGCGAAGAGATGCGAAAAGGTCATCTACAATTTGTTTGCAAAAGATGTCCAAAACGTTGCTGGCGTCGGGAAACCAGATCCCTCGATGGGCTGGATGACGGTACATCATCGTTTGACAGGTCGTAATCAGGATCCATGTAACGTCGTGGAGCAGGCGAAGCCAGGTGACGGGGCGACACTTGGCCCAGATGGGGGTCGTCGTCGGAGCCTTGTGATTCGGATGTACCCGCCGTGCCAACGAGCATGATCGAATCGTCTGCCATCAATGGTTAGATGAACGTACGAGTTTTTAATCGATGGACGACTTACCACTTCCTGCAATGACTGTCTCTTCCAGTACGGCCAACGAGGGAGTGGGGCTGGTATCAACTTCGTCCCAGTGCTTCATCCGTTTCCTCCGTGTCGCTACAGCTTCGTCACCACAGAAATCGCGAAGCTTGGGCATCGACGACGAGCGCTGGAGACTCATCGCCGTCGTCGTAACACTGATAGTTTCGATGCTGGACCTTCGCTTGACATCCCGCCGCTGTTGAATCTCTGCCAGCGACGGAACGACGACAGCTTCCATGACGATTCGTTGGCGTTTCCGCTTTCGAGAGAGTGTGGTAGTCGGAGGGATCTCAATTGGAAGACTGGACCGCTTCTCGTCTACTTGAACCTTTCTCGCAGGTGAAGAGAGAGAGGCTTCTACTGCCAGCTCATCTTCCAGGTCACTGTCACCAGTAGAAGGAAACTCGATAGAAGATCGAATGAAGGACATCCGTCCTTTTTTGGTTGCGCTTTCTCGAGGCGATTCGTCGTCCATCTGACGCTTTCCGAGGACAGAGGAAGGCTTCATCCTGATTGGTGTAACGGACAACATTGCCAGAGGAGAGACATTTTCTTTGTCATCAAAATTACGGCCTTTGCCAGGAGAAAGATTCGATCGAACTGAGCGTGGCGTGGTCGGGGTTGTGGGATGAACAGGGAGAGTTCCAGAAGACGGTTTGAGCAAGATGGACTGGAAGGATTCAGGAGTGCTCGTCGGCTTCTGGGGACGCGGCGGGGTGATAATACGAGAAGATCGTGAACCGGAAATAGGAGTCGAAGGTTCTGCAATAGCGCAGGTGGAAGATGGAGAGAGACTTCCAGGGCGACTAGCGGGTGATGGCGTAGAAACGACAAACGGATTGAAAAGCGCTGGTCCGAGATGGCCAGTGAATGGCGACGTCCTTTCGTCCACCGAAGCCCGTGCAGTTCGTACGCTGCATATCGGACCGGGCCGTAAGGCAAGAGGTGTTGAAGGTGGTGTGCATAACAGGCCGTCACTTTCACTGTGCGCGGACGAGGATGCACACATAGTAGTGTTTTCCATTTCTTCAGAATCGCTAGAGGGCTCGATGTCGAGAGCTTCTGCATCCTTGGCAGGTATGAAACAGATTCGAAGATCCTTAGGCCAACCGCTCTTTGGTTCCTCCATGTTTGCAAATGTCGTCGTCCAGAATTCGGTAAATGCTTCCCGAGCGACCATAGGTTTGTCGTCCCGGCCGACGAAAATAGACTGAAGGAGAGGTGTGACGACTTCGAGAACCCTGAGCGTTCGAGGGAGTTCTCGAATGCCCAACAAGGCAGTTTGATAGAGGGGCAGTATGTCCAGAGTGTATTCATCTCGTGTAAAAAGACGATATTCATCCGACAACCAGGCGCAGATGCCGTCCTGAACGGCCTCCAGTAGGCTTAGGCGCAAGACCACAGGACATGTGTCAACCGCGCGCGTGAGAGATGCAATGAGCCACATAGATGGTTTCAAGTTGTGCAACTCGGGAGGATATGTCGAAAGCAGGGTCTCGTTGACAAATTCGAAGACGTTTGCAGGCAGCTCTCTCACGTCGTCCATCTCGCAGTGTGATAGAAGGAGGTCCGCGACGCGAGTCAAAGACACGAAGCCCGGAGAGTTAGATCGTGTTACCAGACTGGCAACATGGTCCAACACGTCCATCCCGTCCATCCCGTGATCGCTGGCCTTGTTCATTGTGTGTCTGAGGAAGCCATCCCATACGCCGAATTCATCGTTGCTGAACTCCCAAGCACTGCGGTTGCTATCGATCATTGGTAAACGATGCAGATGCGGCTCGGTCAGACAGCACTCACTTGAATGGAACGCCGAGGAGAACAAGAGCACCCTCCCACGAGGACTTGCGGTCCGCGGTCCATGCCTCGACAAAGCAACGCCAAACTAGGTTGCGCACTCCAGGTTCATATGCCATACTGGCGTACGATTGCGACCTTTGTGCCCAAAACCTTCCCAACTCTACAGTGTCAGAGACCACCAGAATTTCCGAACACAACTTGGCCCATTCCTCCCTGGCAGTATAAGGCACATCAGTCTCCCACACAAGATCCGATTCATCATCGGCGAGGCATTCCAACAACTTTGCACCGCACGGATGAAGTGAATTGCCCGGGAAGGTGGTCCGCATGCATGCCCAGAGTTCCCTGACAGCACCGAGCTTCATCGCAGAGTTGGATCGAATTGGCGTGCCGGTAGTTGCTTTGGATCGTGAGCTAGGCTTGGAAGTATGACTGGTGGCGATGGAGGCCAGGTCCAGTTGCGAATCGGAGAGAATCTCTACAAGAATATGGGTGACTCTATTGCCGAATTCGATTAGACAGCCTTGGTCATCGGCATCTGAATGTCAGAGAATCAGTGAATGATGGTGACATCCATGCACCACGACTAACCAAGGAGGACTGTCAGATTGGCATTTAGTAGACCACTCCACGTCGCAACCGTCTCGGCCTGGCAATACTCGTGAGCAAGAACGCGCACAAGTTGCGGAGACTTACCGGCAAAAAGCGGTCATCGGGAATCTCCAAACAGCCCAAGGTTCCTTTCCAGATCTCTATGAACTCACTGAATATCCAATCCCTAGAGAGCTGATCACGGGTCAAAGGTCGAATATCGCTCAACTGCGGACATTCATCAAATATCGGTTTCACAGCAGTGGAAAGTGACTTGTAATCAGCCGTCAATAACCCAGGATTTGAAGAAAACAGCGATTGGGGCAACAGATTGGTCGAGGACCAAGATTTTCCATTGTTCTCACAGCTGACGAGAATCTTTGCGATGTCGATCGCATCAAGAGTGGTTTGACCACCTTTATTGAGCATGGCCTTGACAAGCCGTAGAGCCTTCCTTAATCGATCTTCATCATCACTGTCATCCCCAAGCAGTGCCGCCACAGTCGAAACGCCTGTCCCCATATCGACCACGGACCTGACTAACTTCCAACAACTTTCCCGGACCAATACAACATGCTGCTCCCCGTCAATCATTTCCTGACCTTCATCGTCTTCAGAGCAGGGTTCCAAGGGCGGCTGAACGTATGCCCAAGCAACACACCTCCATAGAATTGAGGCAAGAGCACGAACAGAGCTCTTCTTGTTGCGCATGGCGAGAGACAGAAGCGCAGATACGACGCGAGTAAACCGAACATCTGTGCAAACTCGGGAACCCAGGAGTACGATCAGAGATGCAAGGACACTCAAAGCCCACACGGGACCTTGCGCAACGTGTTGGGGATCGACGGTATTGAGTGTGGTTCGGAGAGTTCGAAGAATGGCAGGCTCTGGGATGGGTTTCGTGGGACTGCGACGAGGAGACGAAGCAGCGGGGGTAGTTAAAAAGGTAGAGACGATATTTGATATGCGAACGTGGACGGATGATGATGGGAGACTGACGCAGCCAAGCACGAATCCGCCCAAAGCGTGGCAAGCCTGGGCCCGCAAACTCAGTGTGGGTGCCAAGAGGTTCGCTAGTATAGAGGGCAAGAGCTCGACGAAAGCGGGGATGAAGGTGGTCGGTTGGTAGACAGACAAGTCGTGTACAGCCTATTGCAACGAGTTAGCCAAGAGACAAGCTCTTTGCAATGGATGTGCACCTTGAGTCCGTCGCACGCCGACCCCTTCTTTCCCTCCTTGCCAAGCTCACCTTCCATGCCACGGCGCAAAGCAAATGCAATTCGGTCACGCGCAGGGAGTAAAACGGCTTCAGGGAGGCGCTGAACCTGGAGTAGCCAGATTGACAGCGCACACGTCTTTCGTGCATTCGGAGTAGGCAACTCGTCGGCCATAGGAATGGCCAGTACGTGGGTGAACATGTCGCGCAGTTGATCATCTATACAGGTTTGGGTGAGTTGTGGCAAATGCGAATTGGCGAGACGTACCATCGAATATTTGATAGAGGGGTGGCAAAGTGAACACGGCGCTGAGAAGTCGCAGAACAACATGAGTCGTTGTGCAGAGGTCTCGGGCAAATTTGACTTGGGATGCTGACATGCCCCGCTTTTTTTTCCTGGGGCTCTGCCTTGGAGAGGGCAGCAAAGAAAGTGCCTTTTCATCCTTGCACTCCTCATCACAGTCCGTGAGGATGTCGTCTTCTAGTGCAGGATCGGATTTGGGATGAACAAAAGCCTTGCCAAGATCACGAACGACGGCCTCAGTAAACGCTCCCGCATTCCTGCGGAGGGGCTGGAACAGCGGCCAAGACGCGTCCGCGTCCGTTGAACTGACGACGGCAGCTCGCAGTCGCGCATGCAGAACGGAATACGCCTCGATGAGGTCACGAAGGATAGGGTCTGCAGACAGGATGACCTGGACTGGACTGGAGAGGTAGGTGAGATCTACGAGAGGGTCCTCAGGCTCCGGTGTGATGTGTCTCTGACTCTCTTCTGGTGGGAGGAGACAAGAATGGGCACGCTTCTTGAGAATGGACTTGGTTGGTTGCAGTCGAAGTGGACGAGTGGTGGTAGGTGTGGAACAAAGAGAAAGGGTAAAATACTGGTTTTGTTGTGCCCAGACGACGCGAGAACCAGGAAGGCGGTTCTCCTTGTCGCGGTGATGGGAAGTATGAGGTGGGGTTGGAAGAGACATGAACACCGCGACGACGAGCAGGAAAAAGAGCGGGTCGTCGTCGTCGTCGTGGACCAAAAGAAAGTGCGAAAGCGAGCGGAAGGAAATAAATAAATAAATACCAAAAGTCAATTAAACGCGCTAGTTTACGCGTCGCGTTCAATGTTTGCTCCAATTTACGTTTTATGAGTCATGTGACCAACCGTTCATGCATCCACCACCAAAAGCCATCCGAGATTTCTTTTCGGGATCGGAAGACGAACCAAACTCTGACGAACGCTTGGAGGATGTCGATCCCCCACGGGTTGCACAATGGATTGATGATGACCTACAAGACCTCGAGGGGATCGACGACGATCACAGCGCAAGTGACGTAGAACCTGTACAAAAATTAGTGCGTACTTTAACCCTTGCGTCGATGCACATGCACTCATGTTTGCCGAAGCAATCTCTCCAAGATGGTCAGCTCGCCCCGCCTTGTACCATCTAGGTAAATTGACGCCACACGACAGACCTCTCTACCCTCCCTCTCGGCGCCCTCCGGAGTGCCCAGCGTTCTCTTGCACAGGCCCAAGCACTCAGCGACACCACCTCTGATCTGTCAGAGGATGGTTCTACGTCGTCGGACGGTGACGGCGACTCGCTCCCTCGTCCCTCTAAGATCAACGAAAAGGCACCGTCCAAACCAAAGCATGCCACTACCAAACGAGCGAACAAGCACGCGTAAGCATTCCGTCCCGAGTTCCCGTCATACGTTTCACTCTATATCCATTTTACAGCCCCGCCGAGGTCACTTCTAAACGCCCGGTTAGCCGTCGGAGGGTGGTAGTTGACGACGCGCTCCCAGTGCGTGTTTCAGCTGTCGGGCTGGTTTCTCAACTTTTGTTTGCTATCAGAAACCACGCGATCCACGTTTCACGCACGCTACGGGTCGTTACGACTCTTCTAAATTTAAGCAACGATATGACTTTCTGCCAGGCTTACGTCGCGATGAGTTGTCCGTGCTCCGTGAAAATATGAAACGTGCACAGAAGCTCCTTGCAAATTCCCCCTCCCACCTAAGATCAGAGCGCGAAGAGGAAGTGAAACGGCTCGAACGTGCGGTAAAGACCGCGGAGAGCGCCGTCAACTTGGATAACCGAGAACGCGTAGAATCCAAGGCACTCCAGTCCGCCAAGCAAACGGAAAAGGACAAGAGACAGCAAGGAAAAGCCGATTGGTGGATGAAGCGATGTAAGCCTAGCAGACAAACTCAACCTCCATGCTTATTCAGCTACACTCTACAGCCGAAAAGAAAGCCCTCCTTGCCAAAGCCCGCATGGATGCCGTCGCTTCGGCTGGTGGAAAGCAAGCAGTAAAGAAGGCGGTGGAAAAGAAACAAAAAAAGATGAGCCAGAAGGAGAAAAGGACGCGCCCGTTTTCCCGCAATGAGGGAATGGGATGGTCAGACGGTAAGAAAAGACGGCCCGAATCGGTTGATGCGGGAAGAGGAGCGAAGCGACGCAGGGTGGCATAGTTTCGGCCGAGTCTTTACTTACAACGCGCTTCTTATCTGTCACACAGCTGGGTTCGTGACGTGGTATTATTGGGTTGCCTACGGTAATTGGCTTTGTTGGTTACTACAGCTCAAGTCCACTCTGCGAGTGGACGCCCGACAAGACAGTGACAATGATGGGTATACTAGTGGAGATGATTGGAAGGTAGATGTCTAGAAAATAAGGCAAGGAGCTAGGCCGATGCAGTCGTGATGCTGGATAAAATGTCCTCCTGTTCATACAGTGGTAGGTAAACCCCAAGATGTATTTGTGCCAACCGGGAAAGTCGCTCAGCGAGCGAGCGTATCTCATCGGTGAGAGGCTCCATGCCAGAAGCCAAGCTTGGGAATACAGAAGCCCCATTTTCAGCAGTCTTGATATGAGGAGGTAACGAATCTCGGGGTGGGTAGGCGGCGGCAAGAACCTGACTGAACACTGCGTCGCGGATCTTGTTCTTGAACATCGTGCAGAGTGCCGAATTCGGCCGTACATGCGTTTCGCACCATCGTTCAGCAAGTTTCAGCATGCGTTCATCGGGAGCGTGGACAGGCGGCGCATGACCCTCTGCTGCCGACGCGTGTGTGCGCGCAAAAGAGCCAATCTGCGCTTCTTTGGCTCTTAGCGCGACCTGAAGCACGATATCTTGCTTGATCTTGCTCCATTTCTCGCGGTCGGCATCGGAAATGGAGGATTGTTCCATGTTCCCATATTTGAACCATTGCCCGAGATGTGAGGATGAGATATCTCGAATCTCCTTTTTGAGTTTGAGCAACTCGGAATCGCTTACGCGTGATTGATCCCGTGCAACACCCGGCAGGTCGCCGGCATCCGAGAACACGAGTTGGCGGTACAGCAACAAAAACATATACATGGCTGCCGTATCAGCCGCATCGGCTGCCAGGACAAGTAACCGTGCGCTGTCGAGGTAGGTGGTTTCGGGGTACGAGGGCAGGGGGCACATGGCTTGCAGTGCGGCGGATGACGAGTTCGGCGGAGTTGGTGGTGCGAGAGGTGGGTTAAAAACGAGGTCAGTCAAGCCCTTTAGGACGCTGACATATGTTTTCTGCGTGTGCGAGAGGTTACCATAATGGAGCGATCCGGATGGGAAGCCAGGGTAGGCAAAAATAGGTGATGCGAGCAGCTGGCGATGGGATGACATGATCCATTCGCGTGTGACACCAAGAGATGAACTCAATCCCTTGCGGCTTTTGAAGGCCTTGAGCTCATACTGACCGGAACTGTCGATGAGAAAAGGGCGGAGGGTTTGTAATTGATGGTTGGCAATGTCCTAATTTATACGTGAGCATGCAAAACGAGGAACCTATCAGATGGACGAACGAGTTTCATTAGCTCCAAAATGTCGAGACACATTCGCACTGCTTTGACGGCGTCCGCCTTACTGCCTCCACCACCGGGGGCGCAAGCCATTGCGACTTGGACCATAGCGTCGACGGCACGATCGCGCATGGGAGCGCAATGGCTCTTGAGGGTGTCACCAATGACGATAAAAAGACCAGAAGGGTCGAAAAGGTTGTGTTGAAGTTCCTGGTGGATGAGGTCCGGGTCAAAGACGGATCGTAGATGGGCGGCCTGCGCAGCGTGCCTCTCGATCTGGGATTGAAAGGTGGAGGGGTTGGCGTATGTGTCTGAGATACTGTTGAGAGGCTGTATGACGAAGAGGAGGACCTCCAAGAATTCGGTGAGGAGGAGGCGGATACGGGAGGGCATTCGGAGGGTGAGGGTGCGGCGCGAAGTAGAATAGGTGATGACGGGATTTTGGGAAGGGAGAGGGACACGACGGCAGACACAGACACACTCCGAGGGCCGCCATTGCATGTCGAATGACACGCAGGTGCAGCCATTTTCGAGTTCCTGTGCGAGAGCGCGCCAGTACCTATCTGAGAGCTCGCGTTTTTTGCGACCGGAAGTGGGCCTGAACTGCAAGCCGGCGTCGAAGCGGAGGTCATGGCCTGTTTAAAATGAATGAGGGGTGGAGATGGGCGTGAGAGGAAAAGACGTACGAAGCTGGGGATTGCGCAGGATGGCGCTGAGATCGAGCTCCTTGAGCGTCTGTCGGTTGATCAACGGATGGAGAGACGGGATGTGGGGGGAGGCGAGATCTACGTGCGGGAGGGGGGGTTGCGGCGCGGGGTGGAGGTTGGGAGGGGACGGCTCGATGCTGAGGAGGGGTGGCTGGGGGGAGGGGGAGGGAGGGAGATCAGGGCGCCTGTTGCGGGAACGGCGAGTGGGGGTGGGGGGGAGGGAGGCGCGTGAGTGTCTGTGGTGATGCGACCTGGTGTCGATCCGTGGGCGCTTTGGGAAGCGGGCGTGCACGGGATCGGTGTTGAGCGGGGAGACGGGGGGGGAGTCGGTCGGGGAGTGCTCGGCTGGCCAGACGGCGTGGGCGGTGTCGGTGTCGAGCCAGGGGCTGGAGGGGGGCTGGCGGGGTGCATGGGAGGGGAGGAGGGTGTCGTCTGGACGGTCTACGAGGATGGGATCCGAGTTGGACTCGTTGTCATCGTCTTGGTCGGCCTTTCTTTTTCTGCAGTTTAGCGGATGGTCGAGGTCACTCATAGAGGAGGAGGTTAAGGGACGTCTCGAGATAAAAAAGCACAAGGGGGGGAGTATATAAACTGAGGCGAGCCGAAAGTGAGAGTCAGGGTGGACAGATGGGGGATCAATACACACACCTCGCACACCACTCCACACTGGGACTGCAGCAGTTACGGTGTCCCTGGTTGCCTGGCAGATACCTGGCGGTTCGAGCGAGTGACGGAAGGAGGTCAAAGCGGGCAATCTCGCAAGGTTTGCAGCACTGGCAGGCTGCCACGCTGTCCGGCTCAGGACTAGTCTTACGCTCTTTGGCAGATCGATGCGTCTGCTATTCTCCACCCTGCCAAATCCGTTCCGAAACGTGTTCACAGCTCTACACACACATACACGTTCGCTCTCCGCGGGCGTCTTGAAACGTGAAATTGACTTTGTTATCGATCCAAATCCCCCGCCCAACTCCACACGATTATCTACGCATCAATGAGCTTCGTCTCCTCCTCGCTTGTCCTCTTCGTCGTCCCCTTCCGTACATAGTATTCCGCGATAATCTTCGGGTTGATGCGATTCAGCTGTTCCTTCGGGAAGATACGCAGCAGCGACCACGCGAGGTCCAGCGAGTCGAATATCGTCCGCGACTCGTATGGCCCTGCACGCTTCACGTCAGCCTGTCGCCCATGTCTGTCAAGCCCCTTCCTACCTTGTCCCACAAATTGCCGCTCAAACTTGTCCAGGAACTCTAGCGCCAGCTTGTCCTCGGGCGACAATGCCTCTTCACCGACCACCGCCTTCATCGCAGCCGCGTCTCTCCCTATCGCGTACTTGGCATACTACACGTGGTCCCATCAATGAAATAAAATAAAATAAAATAAAATAAAATAAAAACACCACTCAGGCACAACCTACCAGTTGGTTTGATACGTCACCGTGGTCTTTCCTCGTGAGTTCCTCGCCGATCGCGCTCTTCATCAGCCGCGAAAGTGATGGCAGCACGTTAATGGGGGGATATATTTGTCTGTTGTGCAATTGGCGATCAATGAATATTTGTCCTTCGGTAATGTATCCTGTCAGGTCAGGAATGGGGTGCGTTATGTCTGCGTGATCGGTGTCAGTCAGCGGAGCTTGGAAACCTGAAAAGAACACACCGTCATTGGGCATGGTCAGGATGGGAATTTGAGTAATCGACCCGTTCCTCCCCTCCACACGTCCTGCCCGCTCGTAAATCGTCGACAAGTCCGTGTACATGTACCCGGGGTAGCCTCGGCGACCAGGCACTTCTTCCCGCGCCGCCGACACCTGCCGTTAGCATACATCATCGCTCCACATTCCAATACCCCGAGGGATCAAAAAAAAAAAAAACGCACTTCACGCAGGGCATCTGCATATGACGACATGTCTGTCAGTATCACCAACACATGTTTCTCCAGTTGGTAAGCGTAGTATTCCGCCGTCGTCAACGCAAGTCGAGGCGTGATGATTCGTTCAATCGTCGGATCGTTCGCCAGGTTGAGGAACAACGTGACCCGATCAAGACTCCCGTTCGACTCAAAGTCCTCCTTGAAGAACCGCGCCGTCTCCATGTTGACTCCCATCGCCGCGAACACCACCGAAAAGTTGTCTTCGTGTCCATCATGTACATCCTTCGTCGGTCGCTTCACCAAGCCAGCTTGACGTACAATTTGCGCAGCAATCTAACGTGAGTGTCAGAGATAGGCACAAAGAAGGTCAGCGTTATGGCTACCTCGTTGTGTGGTAAACCTGCGGCCGAGAAGATAGGGATCTTCTGTCCGCGGGCGATGGAGTTCATCGTGTCGATTGTAGAAATCCCAGTTTGTATCATCTCCTCAGGGTATATCCGCGAATACGGGTTGATCGGCGAGCCTAAACTAAACCTTGCAGCCGCACCAGTCGCGGTAAAGGTGGAATAACACGAACCATTGATGTCAAGGTAATCTTCTGCAAACACCTTCGGGCCTTGATCGATGGGATTTCCGGATCCGTTGAAGATGCGACCCAGCATGTCTTCCGCAACGGGAAGCTTCATGCTGCTCCCCGTAAACTCGACATGCGTAGCCTTGACGTCCACCCCCGATGTGCCCTCGAAAACTTGCACGATGGCTTTCTTCCCTTGCACTTCGAGTACTTGACCGCCCCTTTTGGATCCGTCCGGCAGGGTCAATTGGACAATCTCGTTGTACGAAGGGAACTGATCCAGCATTAGCCCCGCCATCGCGTCTAGCGTCGGACGGTCATTACCTTGACGTTATCCAGCACCACAAGCGGCCTGCAAAGCGATCAGTCAAAGATAGACGGTCATGTTCTGATCTGTTTTTCACCCGTTGATGGCAGATACAGTGCGATAATCTGGACATAAAGCTGTCGGACCAAGCGGACGGACGAGTCGCAGTAAACATACCGAGATGGGGCTGCACGCGATATTCGCGTGTCACTGCAGCAGCATTGATGGCAGCAAGCTCTCTGTCGTTAACGCGAGGGTCGACGACCATGACTGGTGATATAATATGTGGTGGCACCTCTCCAACTTGTGCTCCCCGTCTGCCCTCACTGGACGTAACCGAAATTCACACGCCGTACACAGCACACTGCCGGTTTTCTCATTGACAACATATTACAACGCGTTCATTCCTGTCGCCAGTGCATCCACCAGGCCTCGTGCCACATCCTTCACCTTGTCCACATCCCCAGATGACCTGTCAAACACGCACTCAGCTCCACAGCGGTCCTCCACTCAATCAATCAACATACCATTCCGTTTCGAGCAATAGTTCCTCGACTTGCTCGTCCGGTTCCCACCCCAAATCTTTGCTCTGCAGTACGATATATAGGTGCTCGGCGGTATTCGATCGAATCTAAGCAGACACGTATCGCTTTGCCGCCCTCTCTGGTGATCGGAAATGTACTTACTGTGGGGTAAGGGTGCACAAGAAAGTCGACAATTTTGGATAAGCATGCCTTCGCAACCGAAGGAAACGTGAAGAGGTTGACGACTCTGTAGGACCGTCATTTGATAGATCGCTTCGGTATACTCCGTATTAATGAATGTGACTTACATCTTCATTGACTCCTGAAGTCGTTGTACGCTCTTAACACTCGACACGTTTTTGCACGAAATCGACAACAAGGCTTTGACACTGTATAATGTCACTGAGCATGCATGCCACTTGGATGCAAGCTGCTTACCATGCGGCACCTCTCTCAGATCCCGACAGAGATACTAACGCATCCTCCTCAAACAACATATTGAATGTCTGCAGAACGGGTATTACGATATTATTGGATGTTGGGCTTGATTCAGCCAAGCCAACGAGGTCGCTTGCGAACTTGGAAAGGGTGTATTCGGTTTCGGAGACGTCAGTCACAGGCAATGTTTGCGCATAATCAGCGAGACTAGACGACGCAGGCCGTTGCTAAGCCGCCATGAGCTTCCACGCCAAAACCCATTGAAGCGGAAAAGAACATACTGTGCTGCCCGTCCTCGTGGCAACGCTCAACACCAGGCCGCTTAGCACCGGTTTCCGATACTCAGGTATCCGGAGAATCTTGACAGCCCTTGGGAACAACCACCCACCGTCACTCCAGCTGTTCCGGCCACGATTGTTCCTGCGGAAAATGATTTATCGGACATCGCTACTCTTTCAAGACATCACTTGCCCAAAAAATAATTCTTCCATCAGATCGGCCGCTTTCACCCTCCAATTTTCTGCATGTTCCACAGCAGGAAGCTCGAGTTTCAAAATGCGCAAAAAACATTCTCCAGAAATCTGACGGACATTATCGAGTCTTTCCACGCCTTGGCGAAGAATGCGTCCAATCACAGCGTGGTATCTGTGGGAGGGCAAAAAGGACGAAAATTCGGGTAGGTTGCCGGACACACGAAATAGATCCTCGATGATGGAACTCAGGCCGCGGATACAAGCGATACGTATCCACGATCCCACGTCTCCACGTTCGTCGGTAGTGTAATCCTCTAGTCCGTTGTCCAGTGCATCAAATAGAGCGCATACCTCACTTGATCGGAGACCTACAGCACCGTGGTAAGTCATGAAACATATCCACACAAGGGGAACGTACGCTCCGTCAACCTCGATGTGACGTTGGCAAAGAGTTTTGGAATAGCAAGGTAGCAATTTCGGCGTGCTTCGACATTTGTCATTCTAGCTGCAGACTGTAATCACCGGTTAAATGAGGGTGACATGCGGAATCCGTGGGCGGAATTCAATACCCACACTAACGCTGTCCAGCAAGCAATCCACTGCTCGAGGAAGCACATGAGGGTGTGCGTCGTAGTCGAGGGCACCCAACACATGCCCCAGACTCTGCTGCAACGATGGTGACCCATGCCTAAATTCCTCGATCAATGTGCAAGAAAGCAATCTAATTTCAGTACACACCGCACAATGCACGCTCGACATGAGAACTTATCTTTGCACCAATGCAGAGCAATCTACCAGAGAACTCAACTTGGCCAGGGCGGATGCAGCCGCCTCTTGCGCATTGGTACCCCTGTGGCGGAGCCCTAGATCGACGAGGTGGCGCCAATCTAGAACAGGAGAATGGTCCTGGGCCTGCTGTGCTTCTTTTTGGGTAATACTGACGGCGATGAGACTGCAAGTCGCACTGAGAAGTTGCTCGTTCCGAGGCGCAAGGATGATTTTTTTTGGAACATGTCCGATGAGACCGAAAATCTTGTGCAGGGATATTCTGATAAGCAAAGTGTGATATTAACAGTGAGTCGGCTGACCTCTCTCCTTTTATCGTCCCCTTCCGAACCAAGTCGTTGTTCATATGCACCAGCCAGCTCTGCAAGAGCCAACATTGCACCGTGAATATCTGCACTATCTAAGGAAAGCAGCATTGGCGCCTAGCCAGCCCTGATTCAACGCCATCGGTAACGCATAATCACGACTTACTAATCGCGATACGCACGTCGGACCTAGCGAAGCGAGGTCGATCTCGCATATCAGCCTCATGGACTGGGCACCCAACTGCCTCATCGTAACATCCCAGTGACGCAGCGTAATCGAAATTAGGTGGTCAATGAGACCCGATCGGTATTCAATATGCCTACCACAAAGGTAATAAGAATGAAGAGGAAACAAAACCAGTAAAGGAAGTTACTCAGCGACCTGTGGAGCGGCTGAGAGGAATGCATTGCGCCGTACGCTCACAGAGTAAAAGTCCGTTTTACGGAGCACGTCGATGCCATGAGCAAACAAACCCTGAACCCGCAAGAGAATGTCAGGGTGTTTGACAAACAGGAAACATTTCGTGCCGCACCATCCTGCCTACATGTTCTTGGAATGCAGCACTTGCGGCTCTGCGGATGGATACGTCACGATCAAAGAGTGAGACGCAAACAAGGCTTTGCGCTAGCTTGACAGCATGTGGGGAAAGGCTGGATGCGTCCCGGGCCCTTGCCAACGCCCAGAGGACGTAGGCTGCAGCATCTCGCACATTAGAACCAATTGAATGCGCGCCCTTGCGAATGTCAAAGTAAAGGGCCTGTTGAGGGGTAGAATAAGCTTCAGATTCCCACCGAGGTTCGTGTCCTTGCCTTGAATAACCAATCAAATAATTGTGCTAACAATGGTGACTGCACGAGGTCTCTGCGTGCCATCTCGGCGATCGCCAGACATGCACCATGCCAAGTCGCCTCGGCGACAGATGGCACGTCGTAGATGGAAGCACCCGCGATGCTGTGGATGGAAAATAGGTTTAATGCCATCTCCAGAACTTGCGCTGAGAACTCGTTCGGTAGCCGCCCCGCAAGCCTGCCAATACCTTTGGCCGCAGACCATCGAACCACCGTATCCTGCCAATGAGAACCTTAGCTGAGGGGTAAGAAGCGATGGTACTGCATGCCTTGTCTTGCAAGGACGTGAATAACGCTTGTAGAATGACCTCGATTTCCTCCGGAACGTCCCTGTCGTCATCTTCGTCGTCTACTTGGTTTCTCTCTGAACCTTGCCTTACACCCAAAGCGCGCACTGCGGAAGGTCTCAGGTTACACATTCCTTGCGCACAGAAATACACTGGCCGCTGATCCTGGAGTAGTTGGCCCTAGGAGGGATCAGTCGAAGCCCCACTCTTGAGAGCAGTTTTGCGCGGTATTTGCGAATCAACGTGTTGGTCATTATGCCCTCGTTGTTTTCTATGTTTTCTGATATCTCTAATAGTGTAGAAGTGGCCAGGCGGGACTCTTCCAAAGCCCCAAACTTGACAAAGTCACACAACACCTGCAAGACGCCAATTGCCTGGTCCCGTCAAGCAAGGCTAGCAACAACGATAGCACGCCCACCGATAAAGATTGGTTTGTCCCCTGAAACACAGACGCAGACCATGTGAGAAAGGATGACAAGCGTTGTTTGGCGTCTTTTCTGTTTTCACCTTAGTACCCGCTCATCGCCATACCGAGAACATACCGCATGTATAGTCGTGACAAGAGCACTGCTGCACCTCCTCGTTCTAGACCTGCGTATGCCAGGTATTGCTTCCCGATAGCTTCAAGTGTGCTGGCTGTTTGTCCTTTGTGGCCAGGTTCGTCAAATTGATCTAAATCGAACGGAATCCTGCAAACGAGTGAGAGCCACAGCAACAGAGCGTAACGTAAGGACCATTGAGATGGATGGGCTGCGGGGCCGGTCGGCAGGCGAATGAAATCGATGGCGATCGTCACATCCGCGATTTCGTGGGGAAAAAACCTAGCTGCACTTTTTCAGGACCCGGCGTGGATCAAATGAAACGGACGAGATGACTGACTGATTGTTTTGTATCCTCTAAACCTGATGTAATTGTACAGCAAATCAGCCAGTCGGCCCACGCGTGTCCTGGGGGTTGTGATGGATGTATCGGATGTGCACGCCTTGGCATGCGTCCTCAAGCGTTCTGCAACGGGAATAACGAGGTTCTCGAGGTAAGGATCCAAGAGATAAGACTGTTCCTGATACTCTGCCAGCTGCCCAACGTTCGATTGTTGATGGACCAAGGGAGATTATCGGTGAACACACATACTATGAGGTTCAACTTCCGTAAAACGTCGGACTCGGTGGTATTTTCTTCAGGAGTGGGTTCGGCTGTGAGATCGAGCGCGAGCAACGTGTTTTGAAGGGAAACAAACTCATCCTGGCGTTCAAAGGACGCGAATCGCTTTCCTTCTTCCGTGGGTTCGTCCAACATCGACGTGGGTAATCGGTTAGAGGACGTTCATTAGGTCAGCTTGCAACACCATGCAACCAAGTCGCGGTGTAAGACGAAAAAGACGCGACGACGAGGAATCAGAAGTGCTTCAGCCTTTGGCCTACACGGATTACATGCTAACGACATCATCAGGGGGACAGAAAGGCTAAACTAGGCCGAAAATTGGCACGTCTTTCAGGCTAATTCATCAGTGATCAGTGCACCAACTTTCTGAAGCATTATGCACTCAGGGAACTGCGTAAAGTTGTCAAAAAAGCGAAAACATTTGAGACGCAAAAGACACTAAAGAAACTTAAAGATGCCCGGTGAATAGATGTGAACTTGGCTGCAGAGTCGTAAGTGCTGATCTCTTTCGCGGCTCAGGCGGAACGACCCAGATAGCGAGTTGACAAAGGACCTGGGAACGCAAATGGAGGTATTGAAGGTGGGTGACATATAGACACGGATACGATCCAACATTCACCGTGAAACGGTAGGATCTCCGCTGCGATCAGCTTGCCCACTCGGCGCTTGTAACTAAACTCAAGAAGAACAAGACCCTTTGCGCCGATCCGACAATGCAAATTATACTGGCAGAGCTTGCGCCGAATCTAGCTCCCCTGAGGACACCAGGGACCCTGACGGCGAAAGTGCAAAGTCGCGTCTTGAGTTCGAAAATCATTGCATCGGAAGTCATGTCGATAGTGGAACAACTGAGAACGTTTCTGGAACGTTTGGACAGGCCGGAGGACGTTGGAGGGGCCGCGCAGCATTTTTTTTCGTCACGGAACGCTTCAAAAAAGCGGAGGACTGTGATCGATCATGAAAGAGTTGCGTCTTCCAATCTTTCTGGCCAAGGGGGCAACGGGGCACGTGAAGCCACAAGTAGCGACGAAACGGCGGGAGAGACAAACGATGATTGGGAATCTAGGATGGTCGATGATCTGTCGGGGGGGGATGAGACGGTGCCAGCGGACAACGAGGAGGATGAGATATTTGATCAAGGTAGCGATGATTCAGACGGTGCGGCTAACGCCACCGGACAGTGGGATGGAAGCAAGGGCGAATCCGAGTTTCTTCCCAGTCTATCGGTCGGTTTCGCTCGAGGCGATTCGGGGAGTGAAATTAGCGAGGGCGAAACGAGGATGTTGGACGGCACGAAAAAGAACCGTCGTGGACAACGGGCACGCAGGGCGTAAGCTGATATTCTGAGACATGATATGACACTGATGCAGGATACTTGTAGGATATGGGAGAAGAAGTTTGGGAAAAACGCCAACCACATCAAGAAGAAGGAAAGAGAAGGAGGAAGACGTGTGGATGGTGACAATCGGGGGCCCGGAAAGAAAGTTTTATCTAGAGGACAACATGACACGGGAAAGGAATCTGCGTACTACGGCCGAACCATAAAGAGTCGGGCCCGGGAAAAGCAGGAAGAACGGCTACATCCGTCGTGGGAGGCGAAAAGGAAATACAAGGGAGCGGGGATCGTGGCTTCACAGGGAAGGAAGATCGTGTTTACCGATTCATAGCGACATGATGGCGATTATCAGCATGGTGATGAAGACGAATTTATGGCGAGTGGCTTGCATTGGTTCAGATTGCATGGGATATGAAACGACAAGCATGACAGGTATATGGAGACGTGAAATTTACATGTCGCGGGGAGCGCAGAGGTGTTTTGACCCCCCTTGCAGCCTGCAGGCACGGGAGCACCATGTTGCATCGCAACGGGGACATTTTGGAAAATTTGTGCCCGCTTTCGTGCAGGTGGTGCAGACGGTGGTGCGAGAAAGCTTGGACACTGTTTCGACAGCAGCGAGAACGGGATGGATTTTTTGGGGGGAGGAGGGAGATGGTGGGACAGACCAGTCGACATCCGTGAGAGTGCGGGTGATGGACGGGCTCCGTCTGGAACCCGGGATGGACTGGAAGAAGGAAAGGGGGGAATCGGGAGGAGTGTCGTCAAGACTGGGCCGACCGGGGAAGGGTATGCGGAGGGAGAGGTAGAGTGCGGCTGGGGCGGTGGTGGTGAAGGAGCCGTAGACGTTTGTGCGGCCCTCTGCGGGCTCTGCGAGGAGAGGGGAGTGGGGGATGCCCGGGTAGATGGCGGACATGGAGGACTGGGATGCAGTGGAAGAGCTCCGGTCCCTGCGAGAGGACGACATCGTCCTGGAGGGGTTGGACGGGTTTACAGTACTAATATTATTGAGCACGCGACCTAATAATTTATATATCCGTCTCGATTTGCAATCTATGGCCAATGGTAGTGGCATGCCAAACAAGCCACAACAGTAGTGAAAGAGGGCGACGACCAAGCCCAAGCCCAAGCCCAACGTTGACAACGACGACGACGACGACGACGATATCACCTTTTACGTCTTCAATCGAGCCATGGTAATACATCATCTCCTCCTTTTTCGCCTCCGTACTTACGCCCCATCTCTCTCTCTCGCTTACAGGGCCAGACACTTTCATCGCCCGGTCGGTATCCCCGCATCGTCCCCATCTTCACAATCGCTCACCCTCTCTCTCCAGCAACCGAAAAGAAATCCGAGTCCGGCGAAGATGATCGCCTTCTCTTTGCCGTCTCAGAGATGCAGGGCTGGAGGATCAGTGCGTCCTTGCCCATCCCCTCTCCCTCACTTCCTCAACGCCCCACCCAGCTATGGAGGATGCCCATGCCGCCGTCCTCGCCCTGGAAGACCCCCCGCGTCAGCAGAATTCTTTTTTCGCCGTCTACGATGGCCATGGCGGTACTTTTTCCCCGCCCTCTCCTCCCTCTCTCCCTCCCTCACCCCTCCCCCGCAGGCAGCACCGTCGCCAAATTCGCCGGAAAAAATGTCCACAAGCGTCTCCTTGCAGAGGAGAGCTATCGTCAGAAACGCTATGACGAGGCCATGAAAAGGGCTTTCCTTGGAACCGATGAAGATCTTCTCGCTGGTATGTCCCCCTACCTTCCGTCAACATCCCTCGCTATATCAAATCTTAAAAGATCCAGCTCACACGCGTGATCCATCCGGATGCACCGCCGTCGCTGCCCTCGTGACTCATGATAAGAAAATTTACGTCGTATGTCGTCACCCCCACCCCCTCATATTTTCCTCCAAGTACCCTTTTTAGGCCAATGCTGGCGACTCGCGCTCCGTCATTAGCGTCAAAGGCGCAGTCAAGCCTCTCAGCTTCGATCATAAACCCTCAAATGACAGTACGTTGCACTCTCGTCACCTCACCTTCCTTTTTCAACCACACATATCTCCAGCCGAGCGTGCTCGCATCGTTGGCGCCGGTGGATATATTGAATACGGTCGCGTAAACGGTCTGTATCTGTATCTCTCAATCCCCCCTTTTTTCCGCTTACATGCCCTCCCAAAGGAAACCTTGCCCTCTCAAGAGCTCTTGGCGATTTCGAATTCAAGAAAAATTACTCACTCATTCCCCAGAAACAAGTCATCACCTCCGATCCTGATATCACCGTACATGAAATAACTGCGGAAGATGAGTTCCTTGTCCTGGCTTGTGACGGTCCATCTATTTCGTATCCTTTCATCATATCCCTCTCACATTCCTTTGTCAGGCATCTGGGATTGTCTAACTTCTCAACAAGTCGTCGATTTCATCCGACTCAGAGTCTCTGAGGCCAAAGAACTTTGCGAAATTAGCGAGGAGATCTGCGAACACTGTCTTGCCCCCGATACCTCCTCTGGCACCGGCATTGGTTGTGACAACATGACCGTCCTCATTATTGCCATCCTCAACGGCAAGACAAAGCAAGAGTGGTACGATTGGGTTACTGATCGCGTAAAAACCGCCTATGGCTTCGCTACTCCCAATACCATCCCAGAGATCTACTCTAGTGCCCGACGCTTGGCCTCCAAAGCGAGGCGAGAGGCCCAAGAGGAGCGCGATCGACTACGGAGTCATCGGGGCGAAGGCTTTAATGCCCAATCAACACTGTTCGGTTCCGCCACTTTAGCTCGCGTCTTGGAAAGCGGAATTGCCTTCAGTCCAAGTACTGGAATAGTCGCCGATAATGGCGCTCGGCTCATGTTTGCTACCACGGACGATGAAGAAGACAGTGGTGATGAAATAGAAGCGGAAGCCGGCCGCTCGTTCTTCAGTGAAACCTTTGGTCTACGAACAGCAGATCCTGCTGCAGCTTTGCGAGATCGTCTCGCTGCATATGAGAAAGACATGACGAATGCCCTTGATGATGGCTTGGGCGCAAGCATCGATTCCGACTCACGGCTGGTGGAGATTGACGGTGAAGACGTTGACGGCCCGTTTACCCAAATCAACGGAGATACCACCAAGTCTCCACCCGAACCGAGTCCCCACTTGAACGAACAACCGCCCCCATCATCTGAGACATCACAGCTCAAGTTGAATGGTGAAGTGGCGCCTGTACAGCAACTCCATTCGGACCCTTTGGGAGACGAACCGGATCCTGTAACTACAGCCGAAGGACTCATGGATACCAGTGAAGATCCACTGATTGCATGACTCATCTCCCTCGTTCTTTCTACACCTCTCACCTAATTATCTCCCTGTACGGCAGGCCTGGCCTCACATTGGTCATTTCAGGTCATGCTTTGGGATCCAGTGCGCTTCTCGATATCTATTGGTTTTGTAGCGTCGCTGTCACCAAGTCTTTCTAGCTCCAGTTGTAGCATCGGTAGCAAATGATCGTTCATGATTACCCTCATCATGGTCGCGATTCCCCTCACTCTGACGTTCCCAACCACGATAACATACATCTTATACTTCCTTACAGGTTGTACACCGTACTAGTGGTTCATGTAAAGCTGCTGAAAACTGCTCATGCACTACTTTAACGGACATTGCGAAGAACAATCAACTTGTTCTCGCAGAGGCATACGATCGTATCCCCAATCTCACCATTGGAGGCGACGGCACCAATCCCTAAAAGGGAACCGGCGTCACTCTGCCCAACGGTCATTACGCTCTGCTTCGCCCATAATTCCTTCGGGCTGGAACTGCGGTATATGTAAACGTTGCCTCCTCGATCTTGCGTCCCGTTTTCAAAGGCAAAGACCGTGTCGGATGCATGATACGTGAACCGGGTGTCACGCTTTGACGCCAACACAAAGGCAAGAGCAGAGAACGTGTTTTCGTGTTTCCACCCAGGCGAACGATCATCATCCATGAGCACATGTCGTGTACCATCGAGTCCGTTTTTGACTACGAGACTCAGAGACCCCATCTCAGAACCCGGAAGGGGCATCGAGAGCACGTTGAATCCGGCATCCCGTACCGTGAACCACGACGGAGACGACCCGTCCTCGCTCACCCACGTCACAAACGCGAGCCTTCCCACGGAAGAATCGACTTCCTCGTCCATCTCGCCCTGTGCAAGCGTGGGAAGCCCACGGCCGAGACCCAGACCGCTCGCGTCCTCTCCTTCTCTCAGAGCAACGGTATACTTTTCCAACGCTTCGCGAACGGCGTAGAGCTCCGAGGGATCGAGGGTCTCTGGAACGTCCACATCGTCGGCTTCCGCGCTCGAGGTGCCAGCATCAGCAAACACGTGAGACCACTTGGTGCCCTCGTGCTGTTTATCCAGGTGGACCGTCAGGACGCCAAACGTGTGCTCGCCCTCACGGTCCCACGTCCAAAAGCTCGTCGAGGGGCGAATACCGTCCCAGAGTTGCTTGGCCGAGTAGTGGGGGATGGTGAAACCGTCCACGACGGAAGGTGTCGTGACGTGGACGGTCAATGTCTTTTGGGAAAAGGTCACTCGAATCTGAGACGTTGGAACGGTAGAGGGGAGAGGAAACGCGACGGTGACGACGTCCGGCGTCTGGGTCCAGGAGTAGGGAAAAGGCTTGGTAGGCTGGGGAGGACCTTCGGCGTCCAAGACTTCGCCTGCACGTGGGATCGGAGCGATTTCCTCGGGGGATGGGTCGTAATGAAGTGGGTGCGGGTCGCTGACGTGGCGATAGGGTGAACTGCCGAGCAGAAAGTACGCGTTTTTGCTGTGGTGGTACGTCATGAGCATAGGCACGTCTTCTCCGCGTCTGCGCCAGATGATGTCCAGCGCGAGCGATTCCATTTGCATCTCAAAAGGGAGGACAAAGCGAGCGGCCCATACGTCGAATTCATGATATTTCATAGGGTGTGTAGCGGATGGGTCGGTGGCCGAACCATAGTGTCTGGAGGACAGCAGCGCGACGGCGCTCGTGTCGGATGTTCTGATCACATCGTGCACTCTGAAAGGTGTGGATGATCCTGGCACGGCACCTTCTCGATCCACGAGCTCAAAGTTTGCAAGGAGCGTCGCTGGTCCAGCGATGGGGATGTCAAGGACGTACAAACTTCCCCGTCCGTCACCGATAAAGACGACCGTTTCGTCGAGAAAGGCGGCAGACGGGTACTCGGGATGGACTAGATCGACTTGTGGAGCCGCGATGGACGTGGGGAGCTCGAACACGGGGGAGAAAGAAGGCTCCGTGGAAGTCTACTTGGGTGTAATAAGCAACCACAAGCTGAAGGATATGATCGTCCCACGTCTTTGACATCAACTACGATCACCTGGTGGTTCGCATCGATATATATGCCTCTCCCCTTGGCTGCAGACAACGCAAAGTGATTGTGAGTGATTCGACTTTGTACCTCCTCGAATGTGAGAGGAGTCCTTCCGTAAGAGGAGGCCTGAGTGGTCTTATATGGGAGATCGTAGCGATGGACAACCTCGTCCTGGTCGAGAAGCAGGAGCTTATAACCCTCGAACTTGGGGTTCAACAAGCTGCGAGTGGGTGTAAAGTCCGTCATCGGATGAGTCAGAGAAACATGGTTGTACAAGATTTTGAAATCTGATTCAGCCGAATCAGCGTCTACCGAACCACAACACGCCGACACTAGGTCAATAGCATCTACAGCATGACCGAGGTCGAGAAAGGAGTCGAAGTCAAACAAGATGCGAATCCTAACATCGGTTTCGTGGACAGCGGGCAAGGATACGTCTCTCTTGAGTGACGCACAACGCCAAAATGTACCGGTGCCAGTGTATTATGTTTCAAATCCTGAATTCATGCGACCCATTTCAATGTCAAGCAGATGGGATAAACTTTGGCCTGTGGCGAGAGTACGATTCGCTCTCGTCATCGCCCGCGAACCTTTGCTAAACGTCAGTGCCCACGAGTGCGGGGAAATTGTTCGCAAGGTGCAAGGTAGGTCAGTTAGATGAAAGACGCACTCGAAGCAGGGAGTGCGGTACGACGACATGAAAAGGCGCTGGTCGAGCTTGCGAACTCGTCTTGCTCTGCCACGAATTCCCTAACATTGTCACTCAAGGAAAACACAACTCATGCTGGATATGCGGCAAGTGATCAGCTCATTCACGTCTGAGAGGTGTTGCTCTGCTTGTAAAGGTTTTTGAGGGATTTACTAACCAGACAGTGATTATTAGGCCATCAAAGGGCAGGGTTGCACCTCTAGACACCGGAATCAGAGATCTGGATTGTATGATATTTTGCGCAACCTTGATCACACTGTACGAATCCTGCAGCCCGCTAAGTCGACTCGTCATGCAATAATACATACTCGCGGTTCGATAGGCCAAATTTGATGACTTGAATGGACTCAGGACGGGTGAGAAGAAGTGAATGGACAACGCACCATCTCCTGCCTTTAGCTCGTAGAACCTTGTGGCTGGTATGACTTCGTCATTAACGCGGGTAGCATTGGTAGACTCTAGGTCAATGATATATGGCCTAGCAAGATCATCAATGGAACGAATGAGTTTGAATGGGAAGAACAAACTTGATAACCGCTTTTGAAGCACCGAATTCGTCCTTTTCCCGCACCTGGCGATCTATGGTTCGCCGACACCTAGTCAACGAAAGCGAAGTAAAGCAAAATTTGTACGGTAACCTACGTTGAATGACGGCATGCTGTTTGGAGCAGGAAGGATGTTCAATAAATATGTCTGCGACTGTCTTGTCTCTCCCGACTAGATAGGCACTCTGCCGGTGAATGTGAAAGAGATCTGCGTAGACAGTCAGAAACTTCTGCACTTGTACGGAGACCAGATATCACCTGTTTGTTCACTACCTTTGAAAACGTATAATCTCCATCCCAGCGCGGGCTTTCTGGCCTCTGGTGGTTCATTGTATTTCAGAACAGTACTCGTTCCGTCAGCCGCCGTGACGGTGTTGGTGGCAGCAGCAAGCAATCCAGACGGGTTGAAGTTTGGTTTAGCCTTGTCTACCGGGCTTTTAGAGCGAGTGGGAGAACGGGGGCGACGTCCAGGTGAGACAGAACGACGAGATTGTCTTGCACGATCCCTACTGCCCTCCCGGCGATGGTTGCTGCGGGATTCGTAGTCCCTCTCCCTCTCCCTGTTGTGGTCCCCCCTACTTTCACGGTTGCGCGCATGGTCGCTATCTTGTTCTCTGTCTCCTCTCCTCTTCCTGTCGTCGTAGTCGCGTCTGTAGGAACGCCGATCTTCAGGGTAATCTCGTCTGTCTCTTCTCCGTTCTCCGTCCCGCTTTGAGTTTTCTTTCCTCCGGTCGGGCTGTTCTCGCTGATCTCCATGGTGACGTTTGCTCCGCTGGTGGTCATCGTCGTCATATACGCGTCTGTCCTGACCGTGGTCACGCGAGTGTGTGGACATGGTATTGTGGGAAAGACTCGAGCAAACCACGGAGTAGACTTCAAGGTTGTTTATTTTCGAATTTGCTCTACTACTGGAGTATGTCTGGCCTGCGTCGTTCACTTGCACTCTTCAGGGACCTCCCGACCTTGCGGTCCTTTCCAAGGCAAGGATACAGTACTCTCGCAGAGGTTTGCGATCACAACTTGAGCTTCCCTACGAGGCTCATTGTATCCTTGGCAGGATGTACGTTCCGACTCGACCTTTCGCATCCCAATAGTCGACTTCTCTGCGTTCCGTGCCACCGGCACGCTCTCAGAGAAACGTCGCGTCGCTGACGACATCGTGAATGGGTTCAAAGAGGTTGGCTTTGTCTATCTGAGCGGGCATGGCATCCCTGGGGAAGTGATTGACAATGTGTATAAGAAGGTACGTGTTCAACAAGAAATTTTATTCAAAGATATCACCAACAGTATACTTTACAGAGCGCAGCATTTTTTGGTCTACCACAGGCAACCAAGGTAGATGGCCTGAGCTTGATCTCCGAATCGGCACTGAAAAGAGTATACAGGACCAAGTCGCCTGGGATGACCCTCGTGCCAACCGAGGTTATGTCAAAGTTGGCCGGGAGCGCGTGACACGGTCTTCTGATGCAACCGAAATTGCGGCACTTCGTGCCAAGGCTCCAGACACGAAAGAATCGATGGAGATCGGTCGTGACTGGGACCCTGTCTGGAAGAACAAATGGCTGAAGGAAGCTGATTCTCCAGGATTTAAACAAACCATGCTTGATTTCTTCCAGGTAGGTCATGGCTGGTATTTGGATTTGAGTTGTGCTTTACGGTTTTGCAAGACATGCCACGAGTTGCATGTCGATGTGATGCGTTCCATTGCACTGGGACTGGACCTTCAAGCGACTTTCTTCGACCAAAAGATTGACCAACAAAGTCACAACTTGAGATTACTCTCCTACCCTCCCATTCGTACCAAGCTACTTTCACAAGAGGGGCAAGCAAGAGCCGGCGCCCATTCAGGCATGCTTATCACTTGTCCTTCCTTTGGATAAATCTTAGTCTATCTTTGCAGATTATGGCACCATAACCCTGTTATTCCAGGATTCCGTATGTAAATGACTTCGTACGTGTCACTCCTGGCTCATTTGATTTCCAGGTCGGAGGATTGGAAGTTCAAAACCCACATACCCAACACTTTCAGCCCGCGCTTCCTATTGTATATTTGAATTTCACCAAGTTGACTGCAACCCTGACGGACCTTTTAGCCAGGAACTATTGTCGTCAACGCAGGAGATTTGCTAGCACGTTGGAGTAATGATGTACTACGCTCCACGCTTCATCGGGTGGTAGCTCCATCAGTTCAGAAGATCAGCGACACAGAAGGCATAACTCCTATCCGTCAATCGATCGCATTCTTTTGCAACCCCAATTTCGACGCAGCGATTGAGTCCCTGCCGACTTGCGTCAGCTCAACGCATCCGAGCAAATACAAGCCCGTGACAACCGAAGAATACATTGTTGGACGTTTAGCTGCTACATATGACTAACAGAACTGAACATTGCTTCTTGTACACTCCCGAGTAAACGTTTACAAACCTACTTGAGGATGGCATGACTCAAACACTGAACAACTATGTACAAATGTTCCTTCGGTCTAAGTATCTGCAAAACAGGATCATCTCCGGCACACATCAGAGACAAAGTTTTCCACGGAGGCACCTGCCCAAGCGTCGCATTCGTGCACCCTGTGATACAGTCTTTGGCGGCGCTGCGACCGGATATCCCCCGTGTTGTTCGCCTTCTTCACCAGGGGCTCCAAACACCAGTCGAAGCGGATCGTAGAAGTTTCTATAAAGCGTGAACGGAGTGTCCACAGATGCCTTGACTCTCGTGGTCACAGAACGGGGACCTTGACCGATTAGCGTGGATGTCGGATCTGGAAATGCGTTCTGCGGAATGGTTGCAGGTGGCGCATTGCTTGTGGACGTGGTCCTCGGAAGAAGCTCGTAGTCTCCATGCCAGTCCATTATCACCTGCGTCACCCCCTGTGCGCGGAATTTTCTGTCTTCGTTTGGTGTCGGAGAGCGCCGGCCAGGGGAAGGCGTAGAAAGAAGTGTGCGCGGGGGTACGACGGTGTCGTTCGCTGCGCCCAAATCCTTGTCGACGAGACCGAACCCGAGAAGGGCGCGCAAGAAGATGAACAAGCAGCAGGCAAACATTAAAAAAACGACTTTATCCCAGAGCGCTCGAGGAAACCTGGTGTAGCTCGTTCGGACCGTGGTCCGTCGCCTCTGCGCATTCACGGGCGATCGTTGGACTTCCAAGCCGAGCATCCCTTGAAGGCGAAGCTTCAGCGACGTCCGCATGTTGATAAGTGGTGAGCGCGTCATTTCGGTTCGATTGTTAGATGCGACCACCCCTAAAAACATTCCAAATCAATTCCAGGCTTTGATATTGGGAATTCCAATGTGGATGAATTCCATACCTCCACCGATTGCGCCGAGCACCAGATTTTCTCGATCTATTCTACCTGAGCCACTGCGGGCCAAGATGCTATCGGGTCGAGGTTGGCCTGTAGGTCGTTAATTTATACTATATCAACCGCGTCGAGACGACGCATCTCTGTACGCCCACGATCAGGGCTTAGATCCGCCCATTTCCCAGTCTGTGAGTCGCTTTGTTCCCTGAGGTCTAAGCTGGATCGAAAGCGGTGATTTGGACTTGTGTCGATAGAAATACTACTTTCTCTATCTGGCCAGTATTACGGCCCTAACATTAATCGAATGCTTACGGTCGGCTGGCCCTGTCCGAAAACACAAAATCTAGACTTACACGTGTGGGATGGTAACAGGTCTAGCCAGACAAGGAAACATCTGTGGCCGAACAAAATCCTTTCCGTAGTGCGTAGGGAAACATGAGGCAATCCCCGATAGCTATCTTAGTCTTACATCCAATCCTCTCCCCCTTACACCGCTCCCGAACACCCATATTATTTAAGCGCGGCCTGTGACATACACTGATTGAATGGGTGTTATTTGAGAAATTGGATGGAACCTTACCAATGACCCCGCAAGCGGCTCTCCCACCTGCATTACCAGTTTTGAGGGAATCATCATTACCTCCTCTTCCAAGGTCGTCTTCACCCTATTAAGGGAATGAGTGTGCGAATGGAAGAGCAGCGAACCGAATATGCGCCCACCTCGTGCAAAACGACAGCACGGCTGGACAGTGTTCATCAGCATGCGTCAATTTCCACATGAACCAAGACATACCCGATAATGCTCTTGGGACCGTTGAGAGAGATCACGTCATCCGTGAACGAGATTGTCGCGACTCCATACGCGTCGCTGGCAATGTTGCCCAGGTCGCCAACATGTCTCGTCGAGTCTGTTCGAGCACCGTGGACGTTGTTGAACGGGTTGAAATGGGAACCCGTCGAAAGACAACCGTCGGTCAGGTCACCAAGCTCACTGATATCAAAGTTAAATTTTAAGCGTGTACAAGCGAACGAGTCGGCAACTTACTGAATATGAAATCCCCGAAGCGAAGAGGGATGGAGGTTTTGAATGCTACCCGAGATGGCGACGGGACCATCCTTTGTTAATTGCTCGAACTTGACTGTGCCAGAGATGGATGAGCTGCCCTTGAGAACGACCACCGCCTGCTCCTCGTCAGACACGCATGTTGACTGGCAGTCCACTGCAGCTACCAACCTGTTGAATCTGCTCTACCTCGGGTCCTCTGAAAAATAATTGGTACAGAAGGAAAACGGCGGCAGCGGCGAGTGCAACAGCTATAAATATTTGCTTTTTCGATTTTGTCTCGTTGTAACGGTCCATGGTGTTTATGGTGAGAACCCGGTCGGAGTGTTATACTAAAAGTCTGAGAG
>JBBPLE010000026.1:75047-97176 GCA_038089675.1 Boletales sp. KT-2023b
CAGCGCCAAGACTTCAATACTACAGATGTCCAGTTCCATTATTTCTTCGACGTCCCCCAGCTCCCCTGCTGCTCGTTCACGAGCAAGAAAGTCGAGAAGTGCCCCTACTGAAGATATCTAGATACAACGTCATTTTTGAGTTCATGGTATCTGTTATATGACTCACACAAAGAGGTGCCGATTCCAATGTTGCGAAATTTGCCAGACGAATGGCAGCATTCCACCGTTCCGTCACAGTATCACCCGTAGTGTCTCTTCGTTTGGCCATGTAATCATATACATTTGTTACCCCGACGGCTGAGGAAACGTCGGACACGTCTTCCCCATGTTTTGAGCTCAAATCACGGTTCAAGCGAGCAAGCAGATTTAAAGATAACAACTTGTTCCGTCCTTTGGCGGGAAGAAATTCCTTATGAGGCCTAATCTGAATGCCAGTGCCAGAAGCTTCCGCTATACAAAATCATTGATAAATGTCAATATATGCGTCACAAGCGGACGTGCGCACCATGGCTTTGCAATACCGATATGAAAGACTCGTCCGCTTTTGAGCTGGTGAGTATAAAGGCTGGTTCCAATTGATCTAAAACTGCCCGATATTTAAGATTTCGATCCCGAAAAGTAGATACTAAGTTTCCAACCCATCCTTGTCAAGTCGTAATGGGTGCCTTCCGGTGTGTCTTCTAGTACATATACGATGCATTTGACAGGATCATAGTATGCGCAACCGACACAACTACTGGGGAAAATATGAGACGCACAGAGTAGTAATACACAATCAACTCACTGCTGAGCGAGTATACTCAAGCAGATCTGTATGTGGTCATTTCCATGGGTGGTACACATGGTACTACCACATTACCTTCACCGGTTCGGAAGAGCCAGAATTTGTTGAATCAAGTCCATCTCGGAAGTCTGACGGGCTACCCCATCTGACGCGTTTTGCACTCACCGCAGCCTCAGGGCTGTGAGGGTCCTGGCTCCCCCTGTTGTGCGAATCATGCTCGCGTGTGGATTCATTAAGCATGGATCGTGAACGCCTTAGCCCAGATTTGCATGACATCTTGGTAGCGATTGCCTGCGGCAGCTTTGTAGTCAAGGTATAGTTACGCAAGAAGACTGGGGAACAAAACACGTGATCGCGAACCAATCTAATGTCACGACAGGGAAAGGCGCTCGCGGAGGGATGAAGAGATAGATGCATTTATTATCACGCCAGAGGAATGAAGTACCAATAAGAATTTACTTCTTTATTCGTAAGAGTTCCTTTGTATCCTCCCCTGTAACTAACGAGATACGAGCAGTCAGAGATACACACATCATTCCCTGTTAAAGGCATACCGTTTAATAGCAAACTCTGAGCGTCGAGCATAACGCGGTTCCCAGATGTAGCCAGAATACTCGCAATATCACGAGCAGCCTCCAGGCGTCGAAGCTCAAGGAAGCCTTTGTTTGCCCGCATTGCTTCGCCAATGAGTTCTGCACTGCGTGCTTCACCTTGCGCGCGGACAATGATAGACTGTTTGTGGTCGATCAGTACAGAATTGACGACAAGAATGGTACAACTTGCTTGTTTTTCTTGTATAGCTTGGTCGACCAAAAAGGCGGCTCGAAGGGCGGTTTGTTGCGCAACCTTTCCGAAAAAAAAAAGATAAAATAGAAGGTGGCTCAGGCAAACTATCACAGGAAACTGACTTGCTTGGCCTCGACTGCATGCGTAAATTCAGGTGAAAACGCGACGTGTGTGATGGAGACGTCATCCAGTACAATATCGAATCTCAGGGCTCGGGTTGTGAGATTCTCGCGGATCAAACGGGAGACCTGACAATATATTTAACAAACATCCGATAAAGGTTGCTATAAACCGCTTACCAATTCACGCTGAGTGATGAGCTGACTAGCATTGAATTGAGCAACTACGCTTTTAAGGACTTCATTGACGATGGAAGGTAGCACGCGCTCATCGTAGTCCCTCCCAAGTTCACGGTAAATCTTGGGTAACGCAGAGGTGGATGGTCTTGCCAGTACTCTGCAAGTGATGTTCACCATTTGCAGATCTAATGCCCATTTAAAAAAATTTCCATGGCCTATACAGGATACATACCTTTTGTCCCAGTGAGACTTGCAACAGCACGGGGTTTGGCACGGATGTCGAAGACGATCGGTGTCTCAAACCAAGGTACCTGGAATAAATGAATGGCCACGAAGAATACGATATAGTGTAGCAAACACACCATGAGATGCGTCCCTTCGTTATAAACTTCATCTTTTACACCATACAAACTAAACAAAACGGTGTGAATTGTGAATGGACGTCCCACCAAGTGCATATTGAACATACCGCGTATATTTGATGGCACGATGACCACCGTCAACTTAAAATGAACCCGGTATTATTTTAAGAATGACTGAGGGGAGTTGAGCGACGCACCATTGAACAGACTGGCATTGAGCAACAATCCACCACCAACGAGCGCCGCGAGCAAACCTCCGCCAGCAAGGAATCGACCAGGGGAACCACCACCTTGGCCACCTGCCCGCTGTACTTGCTGCGCGAACCTCCGAAATGCCTCTTGACCGTTCATGGCGGGAGTGAAATTAGTATTGGTATCGGTTAGTTGACGTTGTGTCTGGCTGTCACGTGCGCATACCTAGATATGATTTTCTCAAGAAACCTCCTCTTATCAAGAAACTTTCCATCTCGTAGCAATAACAATGTTTGGCCAGAGTGATGTGGCTAGCAGTGTGGTCTGTCATTTCATTCATCGCACGGTATGGGTTAACAACACTCTTATAGCTTGGCTGGACATCGATCTCATGCTGGTGAGTTTTTGCTACTACTCATAAATATGAAGTTTGGGTGCTAGCAGGAAATCGCAGGATCATTGTATACTCTCCTCAAATCATAGAAAACTACCAGCTACAGAGTGGGGAGGGCCTATCTCTTTACTTTGTCTACATATGGCTCCTGGGTGATATATGCAATCTAAGTGGTGCTGTTCTGGCACAGCTGCTTCCGACTGTGATCATTCTGGGAGTTTATGTAAGTGCTCATTGATATATTATTCTTGCCACCAAGTTAGCTGACGAATCATTTGAAAGTATACACTCTGCGATACCACGTTGCTGGTCCAGGTATATTACTATCGGTGGAAGCAACGGTCTAGAGGAATTCTGCTGCGAGGGGAAGCGGATGCTGCAACAGAACAGTCCTGCCTGCTGGGAGACAATGCCCTCGTACACGGATCAGAGACACATTCGACCTCGGTGATACGGGTATTTGTGCAGTACGCTGCGGCCGTGGCATTCGTCATGGCCACGGGGGCCGTTGCGTATCTAATCAGTGGGCGAATACAGCGTGATGATTCGCCTGCTCTTCCGTCGGACACATCGCTTGAGTGGAGAATCCAAGTGATTGGGTGGACGAGTGCATTGTTATACCGTGAGTAGCAACTGGTATGAGAGAAAAGGCACGCTGAACGTGTTGCAGTGGGTGCGCGGGTGCCGCAAATATGTGAGTGCAGCGAATAGAGGGAGACGGTGTGCTGACGATGGGCAGCGAAGAACATTAAGACAAGGTGCGAAGGGCTTGCGCCGGGCCTGTTTTTGTTTGCGATCCTCGGAAATGCGACATACGCGCTGTCGATAATTGTCGTATCGATGGAGCGGGAGTACCTGATAAGGAATGCAAGCTGGCTTGCTGGTATGGGCACGGTCGCTGTGGCCGTGCGAGGATTGCTGACGGACGTTGTAGGGAGTACGCTGACGATCTTTCTTGATCTGATTGTGCGTGTGGAGATTGACACGTTTGTGGGTGATGAAACTGAAGTATTTTGTCAGGTACTTTGTCAGTTCTTCTATTACGGGGTCGTGTCTCGTCAACGGGGCTGGATTGAGGGTGCGGGCGTATGAGACAGTGCCGCGGGTAGGGAATATTGTATAGACGTGTCCGTGTGTGGGAAGACAAAGCTGCCTCGTTGTCGGTCCTCGTGTTCGAGATGCTATTTTGCCGTTACACGTTGTTGCCCAAATCTCCTGCTGGGGTAACACATCGCGACATGCGCCTGGCCTCGTGCTCCTCGTCGAGCACCACATCTTCATATTCCGCAGGTACATTCTTATCCGCGCCATGTCCTTCATAATCAGATGCAGAACTTTCACCACCACCGGATCCTCCGGGCACTCATCGTCCCATCCTGGTCCAACTTCAAGGCAGGTTAGTACTCCCTCCACAAGTCCTTTCAGTCCCCCATCTCCGGCTTGACGGCCGCTCTGCACGCCCTACGACAACTCGGCTATTTACTTAAACGACCCCTCATACTTATACATATGCTCTGCCCCTCCGTCCGTTTACCTGCCATTATGCCAGGCCCTCCCGCATCTCGCCTCGTTCGCGACGATAGTGCACTCCCTACCCTCCGTCACGATGCGAAGCCCGCCGACGTCCCCGCCTTCCCATCCCCCGTCTCATCCGCCTCCAGCTCCCCTCCCCCACCCTACGAGGACGTCCACTTCCTCTCCAGACCCGTCTACCTCTCCCCCCTCAGTGGCTCCATTGAGCCTCCCCGTTCCGGCCCTCCAAGCAGCCCACCGTCCCGCCAGAACGCCCCCGGCAGCCCTGCAATGGCTTGTGATTCCCAAGCGTCGATTTCGCGCCTCAGGGAAGCGCTCAACTCGTTGGACACTCAGATGGCATCCCTGCTTAGTCAACGGCAAGAGCTCGAGTCGCATCTCGAACAAGCCGTTCGCTCACAATCCCCCATTTACCGTCTTCCCGAGGAAATCCTCTCTTCTATATTCGTCACTGGTTGCCAATCCGGCGATCAGGATTCTTTGCTCGTATCCAGTTTAATGCTCGTGTGTCGCTACTGGAGAGACGTGGTCATCAATACTCCAGAACTATGGGCAAGCATCAGCATCAGCCCTCACTACTCTCTCCAAAAGGCACGTCGCAAGTTGGCTCGATCCAAATCTGTCCCTCTCGACATCACCGTCAACTTCACCCCTCGCGCAGAGAACGAGACGAGTGTAATGGAGAGTATCATCCGTGCCTTGGATCTCCTCCGTCCTTCGCTCTGGCGTGCAAGATCGTTCCGTCTCAGCGTTCCAAATAGACCTCAGGCGCACGCCGCGCTTATGCGTTGTAAAGAAGACGCGCCTCTCTTGGAAACGCTGTCCATATGTATCTTTCACTCCATGCAAGAGGACCACCACTCCTCTTCCTCGCCGTGTCTCCCCCTATTCAATGGCCACACTCCGCGCCTCCGTTCGTGTTCATTCACCTCGTTCAATTTTGGTTGGAATAAGCAGATCGTGTCTGGTTTGCGAGTTCTACAATTGGGCGGATACTGGAATGGCTTCTCTCCTTCTGTCGATAAACTACTCGAGATGCTCCGTGGGTGCCCGCAACTGGAAGAACTTGCTCTTCGCAACATGTCGGACGCAGATCCAGAGGCTTCCATGCATCCAGAGCCCGAGTTCATGTCCAACAAGCTCGTAAAGCTACCCCGGCTCACCAAGGCTTCTTTCTATTATTCTGGAAATTTGCGTGTCCGCATGCTTTTAAGCCAGATATCGTTCCCGGCACTGGAATCACTCGAGTTCTGTTATCTCGACAATCTGACGCCAATCCTCGAATATCTCAGACAACAATCTCTCACTTCACTTCCCCTCCGTCATTTGCGCATCGAATCTAGCTTCCTAAACGAGTCCAAGTTTATGACCTTGTTGAAGCGACTCATGTCACTTACGACACTTGAACTGATTGATATCGAGGATGTGTCAAGTTTCCTCCTCGAAGTGAGTTCTACTCTTCTTGGATTTCCATCGACTGAGCGAGCGATGCAGAACCTATCCACACCACCTACATCGCATCCTTGGGTCTGCCCTAAATTGGAACGCTTGAGCCTCGACGGATGCACAAGTGTGGAATGGGATGCGTTGCGCGGCCTGGTGGAATCTCGCCTTACTGGTAAAGTTCCACCGCTGTCTTCTACGTCCACGACAGCGTTTCGTACCATATCAAGCGCGTCGGCATCTGCGCACGTTCACGCACTTACTGCGGGGCGCTGTAACCAGGCGCCTGCTCCTCATCGATTGTCCTCAATCGATGTGACGCATTGTCATCAGATCAACAAAGAGATGGTCCAGTGGCTCAAGATGTACGTTCGTGACGTATGCTGTGACCCAGCCAAGGGCGTATGGGGAGAACCTGTCCTTCCATGATGCTTTTCAAGCAACCGGACCCATCTAGCATCATTATTCAACGACTGATCAGGAGCTGCATACTTAGAGGACTGCGGAAGGCGCACTTTCCATTACCTATCCCCACAATGTAAACTATTCCCCCCGATACCAAAACCCGTGAAAATGACACGTACGGCCTTGATGACACCCGGCTGTATCAAACATATTTTTTCTTCGTGTATATTTATCAGTATTGTCAAAGGAAAGTGGGATGCAACTCGTAGTGAAGTGCCCCCCCCCCTCCTCACTCATTGAGGTATGCCAACATGGACTTACGCCAATCCTCCTCTTTCTTGTGAGCTTTGGCGAATCCCCGCCTCCCTTTCCCGATTTCCGCCTTCTTTCTACGCATTTCCTCCGCATCCGTAAGATGGGCGGCAAGGGCGCGTGCACTATGGGTAACACGCTTTTTTGACTGTCTAAAAGGGCCTTCAGTTTTCGCTTTCAGGCCAATACCTAAGCGATCCGCCTTTAGGGTGGTTGGCAAAGGGGTCAGTAACGAGGTCTGCATGTGGGATGGAGACGTTCGTTCAGCCGATTCCGAGATGGCATCCGATTCCCCCTGCACCTCTCCAGACGGTTCCGAGTCCGACAAAGTGAGGTCGATCACCTCGTGCTTCGTCTCGACCCCCACGTCATCCTTCACCCTGACAGTCGGCGACGCAAGATGATCGACATCCCTCTGTGGCGCGATCGACCGGACGATATGTGCACCCAGTCCCTCGCCTTCATTCCACCCGTGCCGCTGCAACATCCCAAACCCTTTATTCGACGGGCCGATATGCAGCCATACAGGGGGTTTAAACCGTCCTTCCGAAGGTAACGGGGGTGGATCGCGCGCAAGCAAGTCCGCCAGGAACGGTGCTGGCGAGTTCGGTTTGGTGGATGGTTCCGAGCGCAACACCTTGCCGATGAACCAATCGTTCTTTGTGAGTCGCGCGCGGGGACACTCCTGGGACAGTTTCGCGTCTGGGGTAGGTACCGGTGCGCTCGAGGGTCTCGGCGGACGGGCCCCGCGCACGGAGGCCGCAGTGAGAGAATGATAGAATTCTGCAGTCGACGATGTAGACGAGGGCTGGATTGTTTGAGGTGTTGGCCGTGACGGGATTCCCCACTCGTCATAGAAGACGGTTGCGGGAACAAAGGTGGGTGCTGCACGGATACGACGCTGTGCGGAAAACGAAGACTCGGTTTGCCATGGATCGGACTGGTCGTCGACTCGTTGGCCAGTCTCGTATTCGGGCCTTTCACGGTCTGCGGGGTCGTAATCCGAGCGGATAATGTGCGCGACAGTGGCCATGGAGTTGCAAGGCGAGAAAACCAACACTGGCTATCAGTGAAGGGCGATTAGTCATGAAATCTTCATACTGATCCACGTTTCGCTCTTCCTGTCAACTGGCAAGATGGCCGAGCGGTCCAAGGCGTGTGACTCAAGCTTTCCAAAGCTTGCCTGCAGAAGCGGGTTTCTCATCTCCGCAAGGGGGCGGGAGTTCGAATCTCCCTCTTGTCAAACTTTTTCTACATCTCACCATGATCGCTTTGTTATCGGGAGTGCGATGCTTTAGCTTCGATTCATGGTGAGTATCCTTAGCAATTACCCGGTGTTGCGGCGACACGTTGCCCCGTCTCAAGCTTTTTTTTGTCTTAATGTCGGCGGATCGCTTCTGAATCAGGCACGGTACAATGACATGATCAGCCTCAAGTTGACTGCCCGCAGTGCCTGGCCCATCGGGGCCCGGCCTAGCCATTACTACAGCCGCGGGCAGGCAAAGGCCAAGTGGCCTATGGTATGTATCCTCAGCAACCAACATGTCAGGAGAAATCAACCCGCGAGTTGGCAGATGGACCCGATCCTTATACGCTGTTCACCAACAGCGACGTGCCAATCACAAGCGAAGTCTTGACTGGGTATACATCAACTAACGTTTTCCTAAACTACATCCAATGGTATCGAAGATAAGAAGGTTGCTATATGCCAAAGGTATGATGCTATTGTAGATGATATGCAGGGTAAAGTATGACTAGGCATTGCTGATTGGGACGTTGCCAGAGCCATCGTACGAGAATCCTATATAGCACGTAAGATTTTGTTTGGGTTGATGTAATGACAGCATCGTACCAGCAAATTGGGCTTGGACGGTGGATGACAAGTGCGAGCCATCAACGTAGCTGTCGATGGGTGCCTCTGTGGTAAAAACGGTATCAAAGTTGGACACATCCTGAGTTACAGGTATACATCAATCCCAAAATATTGGTGAAAAAAAAAAGACTTACCACTGGGCTGGAAACGCTTGGTTTGAATGGGGGTTGTATCTTCTTCTGCAAAAGCTTCTTGAAATCAATATGCTTCTCAAAGAAGGGATGCTTCTTGATTTCCTCGGCGCCGTTAACACCAAGACGTCGCGTTGGGTCGCGATCAAGAAGGCTTGTTAGGATACTTCTCGCTTCCGAACCAATTTCGGGGCCAAAAATCAGGGGATCCGTGAGAATTTTTTGGTACATCTTGTCCGTAACCTCTGTTGTTGATACGGGCGGTTGAGTTCGATCTCGCACTCGTGCGAAGATTTACGTACCATCGTAAAAAGGAGGGAGTCCCGAAAGCATCTCGTAAAGTAGAACTCCCAGAGTCCACCAGTCGATCACCTTATCTGCGAGAGTGGGTATCATAATAAGCACGGAGGGACAAATATTAAACGGTCTCAACTGTATCCTTGGCCATTGAGAATTTCGGGTGCAAGGTACTCGGGCGTGCCACAAAAGGTGTTGGTCGTGTCAGAGTCTTTCATATTAAGCTTGCAGAGACCAAAGTCACAAAGAGCAATGTGACCGGTGTAGTCCAAAAGGATGTTTTCCGGTTTTAAATCACTGTACAAGTTAAAATTATATGGGAAGGTGAACACGGGTGACGCACCGATAGACGACATCAAGCTCATGAAGGTGTTCTAGGGCAAGAAGCAACTCTGCACTATAGAAACGGGATCGCTCTTCGTTGAAGCGTTGCTCGCGTTGCAAATGATGAAAGAGCTCTCCGCCGTTGACGAAGCTAAATCGGGGCGCAAGTTTGCATGTCGACTTGGAGGATTGTATGAGACTCACGCAAGGACCAAATACAATTTCTGCTCTGACTGGAAGCTAAACTTGAGAGGAACGATGAAAGGGTTGTTGATGCGCGCAAGTACGAGTCGTTCGGCAAGTGTGTGTGTTATCTCCTTCCTGTCAACTATATGGGCTTTTCTGATGGTCTTTAAAGCGTAGATCCGCATAGTGTCACGCTTCCTGACTTGCATGACCTACGCGAGAGGCAGAATGGGAGGGAGAGGTTGGGCAAGAAACGAGTGGATAATGCGAAGGTATTACCTTTCCAAAACTACCCTTTCCGATAACGGTGATGAGTTCGAAATCGTCGATAGTCAAGGATTGTCCCTAAATGGCTATTAAATGGGGGTATCAGGTGGAATGGGTTGAAGAACACCCACGGAGCTTGGTTGATATGCAACGCCAATCTGGATCTTTCCGTTTCCGCCTGAGAGATCATACCACTGGTCGTGACCGACGGTGCCGACGTTATCGAAATCGGGGGTGAATTTAATGCCGCCCATGAAGAGGTCGTTGCCCATGTCATCGGCTAGACCGTCGTGAGCGACTTTGGGTTTCTCAGCACGAAGGTAGCACTGAATTGATATCTCAGATGTACGGGAGACATCACTGGTAGAGAGGTAAGTGGCGAGGGAGAGGAATGGAAGAGGTGAGTCGTACAATTGGGCTTGATACATGTAGAGTGGCTTTTCGAGATCGCCGCCCAAGGGAGTGATCAGGACCTGATTTACGTCAAACTCCATAACGAGATAAGGAAGCCACCAGCACTGGGTGCGTTGAACACTGTCCTTAGCGCTGTGACGCTTCGCAAGACGTTTCTGCATGACGCTGGAAGGGGAGACGGACGCGGCGGCCTTTGCCTGCTGTGTGGACAGGGCGGCCTGGACGGCGGGGGGCAAAGGAGTGGAAGGGGGAAGGGCGAGGTCTTCAGCCCAAAGGACACGAATAGTCAAAAGGCCAGTACGAGATGTGGGTTTTCCATCAGGATTTGCGGGGGTTGGTGTAGTAGAGCGGGGAGGGTCATCAGTGCCAGCGGAGAGAGTGGCGGAGGAGGCCTTTTTGGTGAGTTTACCGAGACCTTTGAGCATGTCGTCGAAAGCAAACGAACGAGTGTCAGTTACACCATATTTGGGTGTAAAATCACGTGGCCCGGGGCCGTCGGAGAAACTATGATGTAGCCGTCGGATCCAGAGATGGGATGAGGCCTGGACTATCAGGAACTATCATGATGGAGATATGCTCAGTGTAAGGATTACTCTATGGTGAGACTCAACGAGCGTTCGAACAGTGAATGAAGCGGTCTATCCGGTTTTCGGTATCATCTATGGTGATTTTTCGTTCACCTGGTCGCGTGTCAGGCTGCGATACACACATACTTCATTTGGTCAAGCAATCGATTCCTCCTTCTCCTCGGCGGCATGACAGGAATATCGGGAACAGATCGCCCTTGTTCCCCAGGAGCAAGTCAGTATCAAATATAGAATCTTGTGGTTGATACCCAAGTTGGAGGCAAAGGCTCGCAGCTCTCTGGCGGTCAGAAACGTGCGTTTATTTTCGAGTATGCTAAGTCGTTTGCTAAAAGTCACCAGAATGAAATTGAATTGCCATTGCTCGTGCATTGTTGTGTAATCCAAAGGTTCTACTGTTGGACGAAGTTACCTCTGTGCTGGATCCAACCTCGAGGAGGTCGTTCAGAGCAGCTGACCAAGCTACTAAAGAATGGGCGATAATTTCCTTTGCTCATCGTCTTTCCACCGTCCAGAATGTGGGTTGCATTTGAGCTGTACCTTTGTAAACACAGTGTACCTTCTGACCAATGTGTTTCAAGTTGCTTTATCAAAGAAGGGCGTGTTAGCAAGGCTGGCACCCACGATGTGCTCCTGTCTCGGTATGATGATGATTATGAGTACGTTCAATTACAGGCATTGAACAAAAAATGATTCAACTAATGGTGGATGTGGATCCATGGGACATGTCTTTCTTTAACGTCCAGTCATAATCTCATGACCATGCCGTGCAAATGTCATTGTTTTACGTGGCATTTAAGCTGGCATTGATGATATCGTGCAGTGCAGTTGATTCCCTTATGCTAACTTTGGTCGGACTTTTATGAAGGTAGTAAATCTGCACATTTACAGGTAATGAGGTCTCTGGGTGGCTGCATCCCCCCCACGGGCCACGGGAGTGCGCCATCACCCAGCTGACCGTCGCATCCCTGCGCTCTAGACCTGCTGCCACTTACCTGGTCGAATGGTCCTCCAAGCCCCCCCCCCCCCCTCGACGGCTGCATTGTGGCGACCTCGGAACCTCCCTGCCTAGAGCTACCAACCTTCGACTCCACCCCGGCGCCTTGCAGCCCTTAGAAGGCTTGTCTCTCTCCCACGGGACCCAACGCATCTTCTATCGATATATTCAGGACACACGTCTCGCTATGCTGCGCCCTTGCCGCTCCACTCTGATCAATGTTACTAGGACTCAACACGCTGTCCGTGAGTTTAACCATGGCAAACCTGTCACTGTGGCTCAGACCTGGCACGCTTTACGTGACCTCTCCTGCTCCACCTGTAACTTTCTCCGGAAAGTAACGCATGATGCTACAAGATCGGCTTCTGCTGGGACCGTATTCCACGGCTCGAGCACCATGGCAAGTGTCACCTGTATGGCGAGCTCGAGACAATCAAGCACGTTCTCCTTGAATGTGAGCGTTCCCCTGCCTCCGCGGTCATCTGGGCCCTTGCCCAACGACTCTGGCTTCTGTGTGAGAGCCACTGGCCTGTCACACCCAATCTTGGAACAATCATTGGGTGCCCCCTGTTACAGCTGTCTGACGCTAAGCGTTGCCGTCTCGTCGGCAAATCGCGCCTGCCCAACATTCTTCTGACGGAGGGTGCCCACCTCATCTGGAAACTGCGCTGTGAGCGCCTCTTCAAACACAACGGAAACCCTGAACTCTTTCACTCCCGCCCCGAGATCCACAACCGCCGGGTGACCATTGCCTGAAGCTTGATATGCTTTGACGAACTCTTCCTGGTATAGGCGTCACGCGCTCCGGACGGACGTAGTTTTGAAGACCTGGAGCGGCGTCCTGATGGACGAGGAAAACCTGCCCGGCACCTGGGGTCTGGCAGTCAGGGGTTTTGGTGGGTATTGCTCCGCTCCGGCCGCCAGGTCCGAACCGCTGAGTCACGGCTCAGCGGATGGAGAGAGAGAGTCCCACACGGCTGACTGACTCAGTGTACATAAAATATTTCCTCTGGGCGACTACAGACTACTACGTCCGCGTGACATAGGTGCCTGTTTCCTGATCGCCTATACCACGTATAGGCAGCGCCGAGGAAGGGTTGACGGTCCTAGACCCATGTTGTTAATTACCCTCGTCGCACGGTAGTGTCAAATTTGTCACATGTCACAAAAGTGTCATTGTGCAGACTCTAGTCCGCCACAACAACAGCTTTGGTCCAAGGCGTTTACAAGTGCCAATCGCTGCGCAGGCATTTGTCGCGGGTAACATTTCCCACTAATTCATGCTGCGTAAGATTGCTGTACTAGTTATTTACATATGGAAAATCGTGTGAATAGTCGCTCGAGGTTATCTTGAGGCGCAACGCGACTCATCATCTAACTGAACGAGCACGTTTACAGAAAGAGCTACAATAATGTACATTTCGCAGCAGGAGTGAGCTACTGAGTTACTTCTACGTAGCGGGTTGTGCCACGTAAGCTGGCCCGTAGTACTGATGATAACCCTTTCCATGTGGTCCTCGTCTATCCACCTCACTTAGCAAGCGACCGCGACAGATCGCTAGTTGCTACATATACCTTGCATTAGTTACGTCCCTAACCCCTCGGGTGCTTCAGTAAGGACTGTGCTACGTTGACTCCCCCAGTACTCGGAACTTGAATACGGATTTACAGTAACAGATACTGTAGATTCGATTCCCGCATTGTGCGGAGTGTAGCCAATCGGTAAAAGGGGTTGCCGAAGAGACAGTGCTGCACGACGCAGCACGGCATGATATGAGACACTGAGCGGAAAGGCCCGTTCGACGCCCGCAGAGCCGATCACTACCAGCATGGCCGGAAAACTCGGACTTGGACCCGTCGAGTCATTATGCATGATGACCAGGAATGAGGACACCCAAGGTGAGCCGCAGGCGCAAATAGAGCTGCGCCTTGGGCTCGCTCGGGGCCGAAGCGCTTCGCAGTATTGCTCAGTCAGTGGCTTTTATGAATTTATCTACCGCGATTATCAATTGCACTCACTGAGTCGCACAGCGTGACGCGTCCACACAGGTGGCATATCGTTTTGACACATCCTACGCCACCCAGAAAGGCAACTTCCAAAATGTCTACCAGCAACCCAAGCAGCAATTTGGCTTCAGATAGTACATCCTGACGTGGGAACCAGGGAGGAAGTGCGTTGCTAGCATCCAGCGGCATTCCGACGGTGCCAAGATTACATATCTGAGTCAGGAGCAGACGTGACCGGTGGCCAGTAGTTCACCGCTAGTAGAAAGGAAATAGGAATCCGACGGATTGAATGGCGGGAGAGCCTGGCTTTTAATAAAACAAGCACAGCAGCAACCGCCTTGCTGTATACATGAGCATCGCGGGCCTTCGCGGCGCAGTGATTGAACAAAGTTCCCGTGAGGTACGAATGGATCACGTGGCCTCGGCCCAGATAGAGGAGTCAATCATTGTCACCAGGTTGCCGATGGGATGACGTACACACGCTGCGAACGCTTGACAAATATGCATCACGCCGATCGGAATCAAGTTCCCGGTCGGGGTGCTATATATTCTCCTCGGCTGACACCCACCAGGTGTGTGGATACCCCATGGCTGACACCTCCCACAAACAGGGCGACACGCCAGCGTCTGACTCCCCCCCTCCTGTATCGTTCACACAGCTCTTCCGGTAATGTCTACCCTTCTTCTCTTTCTTGTACTTACACATTGTACAGCTATTCTACCCGTTTCGAGATTTTCATCGATGCCATCGGTATCATCGCGGCTGCTGCTGCGGGCGCTGCTCAGGTATTTTCTTCTCATTGAACCCTGCTCGCAAACTCAGTACCCATCCAGCCCCTCATGAGTCTGCTCTTTGGCAATCTCACTGAGGATTTCGTCTCCTTTACTATCGCCGTAAATGCTTATCAACAGGACACAAACAATGCCACTGCGGTACAGCAATTGCAGACGGCTGCTACACAATTTCGCCATAGTGCTGGCTCGGATGCCCTTTATCTCGTTTGTATCGGTACATCTCCAAGCTGTTCCACCATTTACTTGCTCATCTCCCTGCAGGTATCGGTATGTTGGTTTGCACATACACCTACATGGTCATCTGGGTGTACACCGGGGAAGTAAACGCCAAACGCATTCGCGAAAAGTACCTTCAGGCTGTACTGCGTCAAGATGTTGCCTACTTTGACAATGTTGGTGCCGGTGAGGTTGCAACTCGCATTCAGACCGACACCCGTATGTCCATCTCCTCCTTTCTCTTCTGGTCGTACTCACTCACGTTCTGCAGATCTCGTACAGCAAGGCATTTCTGAAAAAGTCGCTCTCGTCGTGAACTTCTCCTCTGCCTTCCTTACCGGCTTCATACTCGCTTATGCTCGCTCTTGGAGGCTCGCTCTTGCAATGTCTTCTATTCTGCCATGTATTGGTATAACCGGGGCTGTCATGAATAAATTCGTTTCAAAATACATGCAGTTCGTGTCTTCTCCTTTTCTCGCATTCTTCTCCTCATAATCCCTCGTAGAACTGCCCTCAAACACGTTGCGGAAGGTGGTTCCATAGCAGAGGAAGTCATATCCACCGTCCGTACCGCTCAGGCGTTCGGAACTCAGAAGACTTTGGGCGGTCTTTACGACGTACACGTACAACAAGCCCTTGTTCTCGATGCTAAAGCTTCGATAGTCCAGGGCGCCGGCTTCGGTGCCTTTTTCTTTGTTATCTATTCAGCCTACGCTCTAGGTATGCATTCCATTGGATCATCTTCCTTTCTTACTAAGGTTTCTGCAGCTTTCCAATTCGGCACCACCTTGATCAACGAAGGTTATGGTGGGTTGCAATACCATCCTTACATGATCCCACATCTCATCATTCTTCTTCAAAAGCCACTGCAGGTGACGTGGTGAACGTCTTTCTCGCCATCTTGATCGGTTCTTTCTCGCTCGCCTTGATGGCCCCTGAAATGCAAGGTTGGCATCCTGCCTTTGTCTCCATAGCCATTGTTCACACCCTCACCAGCTGTCACTCACGGTCGAGGCGCCGCTGCAAAGTTATACGCGACCATCGAACGTGTCCCTGATATTGATTCTTCAAATCCTGGTGGTCTAAAGCCAGAAAAGGTTGTCGGTGAAATCACCCTCGAGAACATTCATTTCAAATACCCTTCTCGTCCGGACGTGCCCATCGTTAAAGGCATTGATATCACCTTCGCTGCTGGCCAGACCGCAGCTTTGGTCGGCGCTTCTGGCTCTGGAAAGTCGACCATCATCTCTCTTATCGAACACTTCTACGATCCCCAAACCGGCTCTGTTAAGCTCGACGGCGTGGATATCCGTTCTTTGAATATCAAATGGCTGCGCTCCCAGATTGGCCTCGTTTCCCAGGAGCCCACGCTTTTCGCGACGACCATTACAGGCAATGTTGCACACGGTCTGATCAATACCCCTTACGAGCACTCCTCAGAGGAAGAGAAGTTGAGGCTCATCAAGGAAGCATGTATCAAAGCCAATGCAGACGGATTCATAAACAAGCTACCCAACGGTTACGATACCATGGTCGGTGAACGCGGATTCCTTTTGTCTGGTGGTCAGAAGCAGCGGATAGCGATCGCTCGTGCCATCGTTTCTGATCCTCGAATCCTACTTCTTGACGAGGCAACCTCTGCTCTCGATACGCAGTCCGAGGGAATCGTACAGGATGCGTTGGACAAGGCTGCTGCGGGCCGCACGACGATTACCATCGCTCATCGGCTGTCTACGATCAAGGACGCTGATTGCATTTATGTGATGGGAGAGGGACTGGTTTTGGAAAAGGGCACACACGGGGAGCTCCTGGCTGACGAAAATGGTGCTTATTCGCGTCTTGTCCAAGCTCAGAAACTTCGAGAGGCGAAGGAGAAGGATGATGCCGTGAGCACTGCGGCAGTGAGTGCCGAAGTAGACATGGAAAAGGCTGTCGAGGAGGAATTTTCCCTTCATCGCAAGGAAACCATTCACTCTGTTGCTTCTGATCTCGCACAGAAGCGAAATGATGCGAGAAACGAGAAGGAGGTCGACGAAAACAAGTACGGCCTATCTTATCTCTTTATGCGGATCGGAAAACTTCACCACAAAGAACTATGGAGGTATGCGGTTGGTTCGATATTTGCCATTAGTGAGCATTGCTTTTCTTGGACATTTGTTTGAACAGCGATTGACTTTTGCGATAGTGACTGGAATGGTTTACCCAGTATTTGGTATCGTTTACGGCGAGTCCTCCTAACCTGACCGCGTCCCTTGCTCGCATGCTCATCTACGTTCAGGCACAGCCATTTCTGGCTTCTCTGAAACCGATCCATCCGTTCGCCAACAAGACGGGAACCGCAACGCACTATGGTAAGAGAATGTAATATGTGGGGTTGACACATCTGAGTTTCGTCAAGGTTCTTCATCATCTCCATCCTCGCAGCGCTGGCTATTGCTTTTCAGAACTATTTCTTCGCATCCTCGGCTGCTATCTTGACATCTAAACTGCGCTCACTCAGTTTCAAGGCCATACTCAGGCAAGACAGTAAGTCCACTCCCCACGTCACGTTGCTCGCCCTAATCGTTATCGATAGTCGAGTACTTCGACAAGGATGAAAATAGCGTGAGTCTCATTTGAGTCACTGATTCAACTTGAGTTGACTACTTTCATGTAGACTGGTTCTCTTACTGCCGGTTTAAGTGACAATCCACAGAAAATCAACGGTTTAGCTGGAGTCACACTTGGAACGTGAGTAGAGTTTTTGTATCATTTGAACATACCTGATAGTCTTCGATTGGTATTCAGAATTGTACAGTCGGTCGCCACTCTCGTCGGTGGCTCGATCATTGGCTTGTGTTACGCGTACAAGCCTGCTTTGGTCGGGATGGGTTCGTAATTTCGTCCAACATTGAAGCATAGCTGATGGCCAGTCATTTATAGCTTGTATTCCTTTCCTAATTTCAACCGGTTACATTCGACTGGTAAGCCTGGTCCTTGAAGAATTATTTCCATTTCTCAGCGAATCAAAAGCATGTCGTTGTGCTCAAAGACCAGCAAAACAAACGTGCGCACGAGAGCTCTGCTCAACTGGCTTGCGAAGCTGCTGCTTCCATCCGCACAGTCGCCTCTCTTACCCGCGAGGAAGACTGTCTCAGGCTTTACAGTGAAAGCTTGGAGGGGCCGCTCAAAAGGTCGAACAAGGTTGCAATATGGAGCAACATGTTGTATGCATTCTCTCAGTCCATATCGTTCTTCGTCATCGCTCTCGTGTTTTGGTACGGTGCACAGCTCGTGTCCCGCTTGGAAATCACCACATTGGACTTTTTCGTTTCTCTTATGGTATGTCTCCTGTGTTCTGCCGCTGTCGGACATTAAGCGTTTTCTCATAGAGCACGACATTTGGAGCCATGCAAGCCGGCAACGTCTTTTCATTTGTGCCTGACATCTCTTCCGCTCGCGGCGCCGGAGCTGCCATTGTTAAACTTATAGATTCCACCCCTGAGATTGATGCAGAGTCGACAGAAGGGAAAACGTTTGACGGGCAAGACGTTCGGGGCCAGATCCGGTTTGAGAATGTGCATTTCAGATATCCAACACGTCCCGGCGTTCGCGTGCTACGAGATCTATCGTTCAAGGTCGAACCCGGTACATATGTCGCTCTCGTCGGGGCGAGTGGATGCGGTAAAAGCACAGTGTACGTGTCGTTGAAATTTCGAACAAACAATTTCATTGACGATTCCTGCAGTATTCAAATGATCGAACGTTTCTATGATCCACTAGCTGGCCGGATTCTCCTCGATGGCAACCCTATCAACGAGTTTAACATCCAGGAATACCGGAAACAAATCGCCCTCGTTTCCCAGGAGCCAGTCAGTACCAAATATAGAATCTTGTGGTTTTCATGATCTGAGAGGCTGTCCCCCCGTAGACATTGTATGCGGGAACAGTCCGCTTCAACATCTTGCTTGGGGCTACTAAACATGAATCTGAGGTCTCACAAAAAGAAATTGAAGCAGCATGCCGTGATGCCAATATTTTGGAATTCATCCAGTCCCTGCCTGAGTAAGTCGACCCACGATACCTGGAAGCCTATATTGATACCGATACAGTGGGTTCGATACCCAAGTTGGAGGCAAAGGCTCGCAGCTCTCTGGCGGTCAGAAACGTGAGTTTATTTACGAGATTGCCAAGACGTTGGCTTAAAGTCACTAGAACGAATTGCCATTGCTCGTGCATTATTGCGTAATCCAAAGGTTCTACTGTTGGACGAAGCCACTTCTGCGTTGGATTCAAATTCGGAGAAAGTCGTTCAGGCAGCACTCGATCAGGCAGCCAAGGGACGGACGACGATTGCCATTGCGCATCGTCTCTCCACCATTCAGAATGCAGACTGCATGTGAGTCGTATTCTATCGTCGCCACTCTGCACCCTGACCAGGGCATTCCAGTTACTTCATCAAAGAAGGGCACGTTAGCGAAGCTGGCACCCACGATGAACTCCTGTCTCTGCGTGGTGATTATTATGAATACGTCCAACTACAAGCGTTGAGCAAAAAATGAACGCTCGGCATAGACGTGCATTAATGGTGTGTATGGACTTTACAAGTATACTGCGTGAACATTGCTAGACTACTTTCACGACGACTTTGCATAATGTCATCTTTGCTTACCAGATTGCTATTTTGGATTAATAGATTTTTTACTGCAGTATACCTTTCGGGACGATAATGGAATGTGATTGTATATACGATACGTGTATACGAATCTGCAATGCTAATGCGGCGTGGAGACGATCGTTGGCCACCTTATGAGGACCGTTGTGACATTGCTGTGAACTGCACGCTTCCTGGATTACTTCCGTGGTTAAACCCGCAGTATCTATATCGTGCGCACACGCAGTCTCAGACACCGTGACGTCGCGGTTGAAGGAAGGGCCAAAAGGCAGACACGACGCGCGTTTTCGATGCACCTTCTTGGAACGAATCAAGAGCACGCGCCGGTATGCCGGCATAGTCATGGTTTTGGATATGAGGTTGGAGCTCGCTTGCTCGTCGCTTGCGTACGATATTCCCGGAGATTGGCACACGGCAAGGTTGAGCAACCAGCTGTCGAGGTCCCACACAAGATTTGAGAGGCACGCCAGCTTAGCATATGTCCGGTGTCGCGCTCGACCACGGAACTGGAGACGTACCGAACGTGTGAAAAGAAGTTGTCGCCAGCGGAAAGAAGTAGTTGCGGCTGGTATCCACCTCTTGTCCATTTGAACGTGTCATTGCATACGACGGACAGGGTCCCGGTAGGAGGGAAATAATAATAAAAGGCGACTATGCAAAGTACATCAAGTCATTCTTCTTCTTGCTTTGCACTGTTCATGGGCAAGCGTGAGTGCTGGTCACGAACCGGGTCCGAGACACGTACCCTCTGCAATGCCACTCAAGAAATGTTCGTGGGTCAGCTTTGCTGCACCTTCCCGAAGGGCGATCATGCCGGCCTCTACACACGTTGCCTTGAGTTGTGCGCCGTTGAATTCATCCGTGCTGCGAGCGAGTTCTTCAAAGTTGACATCAGGGCTGACGGTCATCTTGCGAGAGTGGATCTCGAGGATACGAGCGCGGGCGGTCTCGTTCGGTAGAGGGAACTCGATCTTGCGGTCTAATCGCCCAGAACGTAGTAGGGCGGGGTCAAGAATATCGATACGATTCGTGGCTGCGATGACCTGAATATGACGCGAGTCCAGTGTCGATCGAACGTCCAACTGAGGTACTTGCCTTTATACGTTCGTCGCTTGAGAACCCGTCTAGTTGGTTGAGGAGCTCCAACATGGTCCGCTGCACTTCGCGGTCTCCACTCTTCTCAGAATCGAATCGCTTGGTACCGATGGCGTCAAGCTCATCGATGAAGATGATGGCTGGAGCCTTTTCCTTTGCAAGTTCGAAGGCATCACGGACAAGTTTTGCACCATCGCCAATGAACATTTGCACGAGCGAAGGGCCGGCAAGCTTGAGATAACAAGCTTTTGTCTGGGCGGCACAAGCACGGGCGAGAAGGGTCTTTCCGGTACCTGCATACATGTTTGCTATTGAGGAAAGCGCCGGATATGAACGCACGTACCAGGTGGGCCGTACATTAAACAGCCCTTTGGCGGTTTAATGCCGAGGGTCTTGAATTTATCTGCTTGCTCCATTGGCAACACGATCGCCTCTACCAATTCTTCGATCTGCTTCTCCAAACCACCGATATCGGTGTAGGTCTCTGTGGGCCGTTCGTCGACCTCCATTGCCTTTACCCGGGAGTCGAATTCTGTTGGAAGCTTGTCTAATATAAGATAGGAGTCCTTGTTTACGCCGACGAGATCGGAAGGCCTGAGTTGTTCAGGTGGGACGAGACCAATGAGCGGGAGGAAGACAGTTTGCCGAGTCGAGGTCTTTACAACGGCACATTTGCCTTTGCGCATCGAGTCGAGATCTTGATTTGCACCGTCCTCTTCGGACTCGGGGTCGACATCGAGGATCTGGAGGGAACGGGGATGAAGTGAAGATGAAGGACGGCGCAACGCAGGATTACCTCGACAACGTTGCCAACGAGGTAGGGGAGGACCTTGTTCTGCTTGATCTTTTCGCCATTGTCGCGAATCTTTTCCTTCATGACGCTCTGTTCGTGCTGGAGGCGTAGCGTTTCTGATTTCATGACCTGCGGGGGCATAAATGGGGGAGATCAACGGAAGCTGTTTCGACACGGACCTTGATGTCGTTTTCGATGAGACGTATTCTAGTCAAGATCTCGTCCGTGCTGAGGGACAAGATGTCTGCGGGAATGTCGTCCCAGTTCTCTTCTGGGGGTTGATCTGGGGTCGTGTCCATAACGGCGGCATCCTGTGGTGGCTGGGGTGTAGCTGACTGTGATTCCGGCTGCTTGTCCTGAGGGGGGAGTTCTGGCGGAGGCGGGGGTGCTGAGGAGGACATCGTGGAGGACGATGAGCAAGAGAGGACGACGCGTATGTGTCTGACCGAAAGAGGAAGTGTATAAGCGTGTGGCAGTACTACCTACTAGTACGCTTGATGGCGAACAAAGACCCGCCAGAAGACAAGGCGCGGTACGACAAGGTCAAGGATGAGCTCGCAAAGATGTTGTTGAAGAAACGGGCTGCAGACCGCCAGCTGGTATGTCTTGCCAACGTTGTACACGACGAGGGCTCACTCGGCCAGGCTCAAATCGAACTGTCGATCTACAACCTCGAGACGAGCTATCTTACGGACACCGCGTCGACGGGCAACATCGTACACGGCTTTGACGGCTATCTCAAGCCCACTCAGGGCGCCGCCGCACGACGGAAACATGAGATAGGCGACGGCGACCGCTGGTTCTCGAGCAGCAGTGGCACCTGGTCAAAGGCAAGGCCGTCCCCAACCTTGCCGCAGCATCCTCGCTCACCGTTTCGCTAGTCGCTCGATCTCGTTGGCGACGGGGAAGAATCCACGCCCGCACCGGATGACTTTAAACAACCGACTACGCCTGGTGTGACCACCGTCATCGTTCCGCCAGCGCCA
>JBBPLE010000026.1:97276-112953 GCA_038089675.1 Boletales sp. KT-2023b
GAACACAGGAGCTCACTGCAGCCCAGCAAAAAAAGAATCGCGATCGCGAGTACCAGCGACGGAAACGGGCTATGCGCAGAAGCGCAGGGACAGTGAGTGACGAGGACTCTCAAAGCGTCGGTGCTGGCCGAAGAGCCCTCAAGAGAGCCCGTGTAGCAGACGACGAATAGACGAATTGTATCACCATTGTACGGTACGATCGTGGTGCGTGGTGACGATGGATTACATTTCGAGCTTACTGAAAAACTTTTTGACGCCGTCCTCGTCCATACCGCCCCCATCAGGATCGACTGCCTCGATACATCGAATGGCGGCAATCGTCTGTTTTGTTCCTTTGGCGCTTACCCAGGTCCTGCCGTTCATGCCCACCGCAGCCTCGAGCGGAAAGCGTGAACCTAGAAAGGGAAGCAAAAAGTGTTTTGGGTCCAACAGTCTGCAGACAGAGTGAATGTCGATGTGGAGACGGCGTGAAAAAGACTGACAGTCGACTCATGCGCAAACTGCAATGGAACATGAATCCGCCTGTGAGCTCGCCGAAACCGTCGGCCTTGTGTGTCTGAGCATCGAAACACTCCAATTCGGGTTCCATGTCTTTGTGTGCAAGGGACACGCGGGCATAGACCAACGCGCCGACCTAGGGAGAGATCGAGCGGGCGAGCGAGAGAGGGGTCGAGCTGCATACCTTGAGATTGGGTTTGCTGCGCTTGGTAGCACCCTCGAAGGCGAGTCCGTCGAGCAAGGCGGGGTGTGCAGAGCCAATATCGACGCGCCAACCGTCGCCGCTGCGACCGAGCACGATGCCGATGACGCTCTCTTGGGGCGCAGGGACGTACTGCATCGAGATTAGCACGTCGGCGGCGGCATGGACGAGACTGACCCGTCGTGCGTTTCCTTCGACCCACCAGCGGCTGTTGTTTGCAGAATGGTGAAGCTGGCCCGCGCGCGTCGATATGATGCCGCGTTGGGATGGGAGCTGTAGCAGGCCAGGTCCGAGCTTGAGGTTGACGTGCTCTGCTGGGACGCGTTCGCCGGGCAAGACGTTGGTGGTCATGAGAAACCGATTATGTGCACGACGACGATGACAACCCCGCTCATGGCAGAATTCCCTGAGCTGGCTCAACTGAGGCATGCCGACGCCGTGCTCGACGTCGTACACGCTCGCTGACCTCTTCTTCGCAGTCGAACCGACCTCGAGGACCTGATGAACGACCCGGCGTACTTCCAGGCCGTGTTTCACACCCTGCCGAGCGTCAAGTCGCTCTATGAGTCCCAGACAGAGCTGGGCATGGCCAACGAGGCGATCGCCCGTCCGTCTCCGTCAATCCACCGCGATCGCATGCACTGAGAACAAGCACTCTGCAGAACGGAACCTCGCACTGCAAGACGGACTGTACGAGCTGCGAACGGAGACCAAGGACGCATTTGACCAAGCAAAGTCGCTCGAGGCACGGTGGAAGGAGATCGAGCGTGAGCAAAAGGAGGTCTACCAGGTCGGTTCAATCGCACCCGGTCAGCTCGACGTCGGGTCTGACGTGACCGTATGTACCGGCAGCGGTTCAGCCCGCAGTTCCTGCTCTTGCGTCTACGGCATGCGACGACGGACCAGGACAACGCGTCTGAAGCACTTGCGTCGTCGTTCGTCCAGTCCTCTCACAACCACAACGACGCCTCGGACGTGGACGACTTTGTCAGGGAATTCAGGGAGCTGAGAAAGGTGTATCACAAGCGAGTGATGTGGGGAGACAGATGGGCTGCTGGTCAAGTCATCTGGCGGGACGAGTGACTTAACTATGTCCTTCTCTACTCATTACACCGAACCACTCCTTGCGCTCGTTAATATTACCACTCGGCCCACTGCACTCGATGTCGACGAGGGACAGATATACAGGCGAATCGACACCCATCTCGAACCGCCCTTTGCTCCAGACACCTTTCGGCGTGCGCTGACACACGTGCAAAACGACCGTGCACGGCTCTCCGAGGTAGCGCTCCAAGACGTCCTCGCAAGAGCTGCCATCGGTCTCTACGCGAACGCGCTCGACCTCTACCTGGACGAGGCCAGCGCCGCTCAGGACGAGGCAGAGTGGTGGGCAGAGGTCGAACGGTCCAACCGGCGCGCCGCCTTGTACCTCCTCCAGAGTACGCGTTCATCCGTCGTTTGATACCACGTTCACCTCTTCTCTAGCTCTCCCGAAACGCATCTTGAACCTGTTGCACGTCTTGCGGTCCAGCGACGGTGCGCTTCACCTTCCCAACTTCTCTTTCTCCCCGAGTCGACTGCAATTTGCGTCCATCCTTTTCCCTCACCTGACGAGCACCTCGTTCACGCCTGCCTTTTATGTCGACCCGCAAACGTCGACCATTCTCGACGCTTTCCGCAACGCCGTCCGTCGGCTCGTACACGGCGTGACACACGCCCTGTATTTCCCTCTCCGTCTCTCGCGCGACGAGTGCCGCCTAAAGCGTCAGGAAAACGACAAGATCCGAAGCGACAGAGCACAAGTGCTCGGGAAATTGACTGGGTTGAGACCCGTACTCACGCGTGCCTTGACCAGCACCTCGGAGCGTGACCGTCTTGTCGCGTTCATAACTGCGATGGCCTCAGCGACGTCGGTCGAGCTCTCTGGCCAAGATTCGATGGCCAACGTCGCAGACTTGTCCAGGGCAATCCTAGTCACTCACAAGGAGGAGCATGCATCGTATCTCGATCACAAGGATCTCCGTCGACCCTCTCGACTAACGCGCCTGTGGCCGCGCTTATTGCTCCTCCCGCCTCTCACGCTGTATTGCGTCAAGACTGTGTATGCCTCCCGGGCTACCCTGATCAGTTTGGCAGCGGACGCAGTTGAGACCGTACACAACTTTGTCACGGATTGGCTCTTGGAGCCACTCCGCGAGGTGATTCGGACGATTCGAGTCGGTGGGGAGGAAGGTGTCATCGTCCGCCGCGAAGCCGTGTCCGCTGACTTCAACGTATGCCATCCGCCCTGCCCCTTGTCCATTTCTCACTGTATTTTGTGCTAGTCCCTCGAACGAATGGCGCTCGCACTCGCTCAAGACAAATTAGGCTATACCCAGGCTCAACTGGGGGCGTTGTCGGATCAGATTCGCAAGGGGGACTTGACGCCCATTCTTGAAATCTATGAAGCAGACATTAAACGGCCGTTCAAGTCTGCTGTCGCTGGTACTTTGCTGAGGTCGCTGTTCGTGCAGGTGCAAAAGGCAAAGGTACGTGCTTTCGTTGCCATTCTGGGCTTGTTGCCCTGACGAGCGCCAGGTCGACTTGGACCAAGCGTTGACGGGCATCGACAAACTGCTCAAGTCTCAGGAGCTCACGTTTGCATTCGTCGGCGTCGCACCCGCGCTTGCAGTGGTCTACGTGGCCGGGGGATTTCTCAGACGGCTCGTATTCGGCGGTGGCCACAGGTATGGCGGAAAACACCGTCAGACGAGCGTTTGGCTGGCGATAAGGCTTGTTTTCCGTGTTCGATGACAGACGTGCACTGACGCGAGTTACAGGCGAATCGAACGCCTGTTATTGTTCCAACCAAAGACATCGCACAGACATGAGGACGACGCGCAATCGGCCCCCAACGCGATCCCACCGCTCACGACGGGGCTGCTTGTGTTGTCACTGACCCACCTCCGACAGTACGCGCTCACGGCGCTGCCCGCACGCTCGCGACTCCGCGAGGGGTTCCTCGAGGACGTGCAAGACCTGGAGGATCCCAGTCTGGGCCGATGGGAGAAGATGCGGGTGCTAGAAAGGATGTGGAACAGCTGGGGACGGGAACTCGGGTGGTACGAGGCTGCTGGTAGACTAGGGCGGTAACCACGTGACACATTGTCTGTTAGTTACATGTGCATGTCGACGACGTCGTACGGACACGCGTATCTCACGTCGTATGGATGGACTGGGACCGGCACCGGCCTGCGCAAGGACGCCATCGACAGCCCACTCGCGATCCCACCCAAGAAAAATCTGAGCGGGATAGGCAAAGACCGCGACGAGGCGTTTCCGTTCTGGGACCAGTACGTTCCTCAGTCCGACCTCGGCGTGTCTGACGTGGTGACCGTCCTGACTCTAGCTTGTTCACCGCCGCGTCCAAGGCGATCACGATCCGCATATCGAGCGACGACGAGGACGAGGACGGGGACGACGCCCGGTCACACACAGACCCCCTCCGGCGCACCGCGACGGGCATCCTCTCCAACCGACGCCCTACGTCGGGCACCCCCGTCGACGCTGATCCACACCCCCGTCCGTCGCTGCTCGCCATTGCTAAGCGAGAGGCCGCGAAACGCAGTCTGTACGCAGGGTTTTTCAGGGGACCCGTGTTGGGTCCGGATCGCGAGGACGATCCTGCATCTGACGACCCGTCCCCCTCGTCCTTGACCCCCCCTGCACAAGAACAAGACGTTGCCGGAGAGACAAGGAAAAGGGGGAACAAGAAACGCAAGTCGGAGGACGGTGAAGAGACAAGGGAGGAGCGCAGGGAGCGCAGGAGGCTAAAAAAAGAGCGCAAGGCCGCGAGAGCTGCCAAAAAGGCGGAGAAAACATTATTGGCGAAGGAAAGCAAGGATTTGCAGAGGCAGACGCGATCTCAGGATTCAAGACTGGACGCATCCGACACATCATCCACCGTTCTCACAACCAGAAAGAAGAAGAGGAAACAGAGGGATACCCTACCCTAGACAGACGCCTGTCGTGTTACCATTGCATCAGATTCATAAACTGGTCGTCAAATTTATGCGGGTTCATTATTCTACATGGTCCTGAAGATGTCGGGACTGAAACAAGGTTCAAAGTCGTGTCTTGCAAGAATCAACTGCAACTGGGAATGAGTAGCGAGAAAGAGCACATGCATGCCATGCGACAAAAAGCAGAGGCCCATCATCCTCGGACGCCCCTCCAAGCACTCTGCATGGCGATGCGGCGTGCCTGTCCCACAGCAGCGTTAGCATGATCAGAGGGGACAAGCATGGACCAAATACCTGATCCAAGGATATCGAATCTTCCCGCAATTCAACCTTCTGCCTCCCGTCGTCGTCCTCGTCGTCCTCATCCGCATCAAAGTTGGTCCTCCCACTCGGGTTTCTCATCCCCCCAAACGCAGCCTTACCACCCGCCAGTGAAAAGGGGGTCGTGGCGACCGCAGTCCCGAACACGCTCGCATTCGCTGGCGCGCCAAACGCCGCAAAGTCTGTGACGACTTTGCGTGGCGGGGAGGCAGACGTACCCGGCATGGCACCCGGAGAGGTTGGGGGCTTGACGGGGGTAGTGCGTGCAGGGAGATGAGGAGTATAAGAGTATGAATACGAGGTCCGGTTGGCAGCTTGCCGTGCAAGTAGATACTTGTCCGTGAATCGCGTGCCAAACACCTATCGAACAAGGATCAATATCAATATCGTCATCTTGATCGAACCTGCACATACACGCTTGAGCTGAGGTCTGGCTTCAGTCAATGATGAAGCATGCATGAAAACGGACACATTGTGTGCCGCCTCTGGCGACTCCTTGTAGATACTCTCGATCACGACCTTCTTTGTGCTCTCATTCCTGAGCAACAGCTTCTCGTGCAGTTCACGAGCCACGTCATCGACGCTCTCGTTGTTGCCCAGTATCCGCTGGGCAACAGCGTGGCCCACCTCGCGCACGAGTCTCTCCATATCAAGGTTCTCCAGCACGCTGCCAACAATCGCATGCGAGAGAAGATCAGCCGTGGTTAAGGGTAGCATAAGGCCCGAGGTAATGGTCGTGATGGCTTGGTAGAAATCGGTTGCATACTGCCGTGCATCAGGGCTTTGGGTCAGTACACACGCTGGGCAGAGGGGTAAAGAGAGAGTGCGTACAGAGTATCCGCTGAGCGCTGGTTCGCAAGCGACGAAGAACTACAAAGAAGGCGTGGTCAATGTCAATAGAGCGGCGCAAGTGCGAGCATGTCTTACAAGGGTTATGCCACGGCTTGCCATGACACGTACGATCTGAAGTGGATCATTTCCATCGGGCGAACCTTCATCGAAGCCTGGATGAACAAAACGGGTCAGGTCTGATTTGGTACTCTGCTCGGCCTGACCTACCATCCCCATACTCGCCAATCCCATGAGGAGGCGCATCGGCAATGAGTACGACCATCTTGCTCGCGGTTTCCCTCCACTCCATGTTGAGTGCTTCTGCCAAGGCAGCGGTGACAGCTTCTGGCCCGTCACCGCCGCCAGAAGCATAGAGACCAGAGAGGTCCCTGTGGACCTTGCTGATGTCGGACGAGAATCCAAAGTTCTTGACGACATATGTGTGATCTTGCGGTGGGTGGTCGCGGAATGCGACGAGGCCGACGCGTAGATCTTCTGGGGATTGAAGGCGGCCAGATTCGAAGATGTGGGCGCAAATCTCTTCTATATTTTTAGTAGCGCTGGATATGTAGGAACCTTGGCTGCCAGTGCAGTCCTGCACGAAGACGAGATCGCTGTGCGAAGACTGAGCGTTGCCCCTAAACATGAACGCGAAGAAGGGAACATACAGCATCTTGCGTGTGTCAGGGTCACGATAGGGTTGGCGTTGGTGTACGGCGTTGTTGTCAAAGTCCATATCTTCGTCCATGACGAGCGAGACAGCGAGGACGTTGTTGGCTTTGAAGGGTGTTCGAGTTCAAGGACGTCGCGCGCTTCAACCTTGTTTTTGTAGCGGCACGACTTCCAGGCGGCGACCTCAAGGCAATCACGGATCTCATGCTGTCGGACTTCGGATCTCCAAAGCGGGTGCCAGTGTAACCCTCTCTCTCGTCTAGACTAGAATACTAGCTAATGTATCCGAAACACAATCTACTCAACCGTCCCGTCTGCCAAACAACCATGTAGCCCACGGAGATGTCCATCCGGGAAGAACAGGCCCACCAGGCCTCAACAAACTGCGGTACAACATCACTAGCCCCGCGCTGATCCCCCCCAACAACGCTGTCATCGTCACGTACATTCGGAGCCGTTCTGACGCCGTCAACGCACGATCTGGGCCCCCTGGTATTGCCGCGTGGCTAAACAGCATGTCAAATGACCGCCTCTGATCAGCCGGGATCACTCACGGGTTCATCGCAATACTGCACATCACGTGGAACACATCTGCCGTCTGCCCCGTTTTGATGCTCACCGCAACTGGCACTTGCAGTCCCTGTCGTCGGCAATACACATCAGGCTGCACCTCGTGCCGCTGTTCACCACTTCAGCATTGTCCAAACCATCATCGAGAAAGAACTCACCTGTTGCGCAAGGTCAAGATCAGATTTCGTGGCAACAAACAACGTGGGTATATGGTCCAAGCTACTATTATATTGTTGCTTCAGAACACGTGTCAGGCCTCAAACAAACATCGACGCATGCCACGCACCCGTAGATTACTGATGTATGAGAATGAATTGGTATCCCCCGAGTCATACACGTAGACGATGAGATCGGCGAGGTCCACTTTCTTCGACGATCGTAAAACTTCCGCTTCATACTTTGAACCAAACTCCTGTAGCTGCAGAGACGATCAGCTCTCCACCATTCCGTAAGAAATGGTACTCACCACGAGATATTTCTCAGAGCCATCAATATCCACAGCATTGACGACACTGAACATCTTGTTCGTCGGCTCATACGATTCCCGAAACGGCTTGCCAGCAAAAGCACGCAATAAAGACGTCTTTCCAGACCCCGCAGCGCCGCAAACATAACACAGGAACACGTTCCTCGTGACTTTGCCCTTTCTACGATCGACCTTCCTTGGTCGAGTGGTAAGCAACGCGCTCGTACGCTGTTCGTCTGGATATCCAAGGTAGGCGAGATACGCAAGAGCGGTTTTATGATCGAGCAGTGTGGTCATGCTGTCAAGGTTATGTTTGGATGGCGCTTCAGAAATTATACGTGCACATACCTCCACTGGGCTAGCCATCCTTGCAGTGTAACAGCACCAGTATCGTCGACAAGAGTGGCACCTGGAAATTTTTGGCTCGTCCAAGGATTCCCAGGAGATGTGCTGAACAATTCGTCAAGTTCTACTGTTTTCAATGCACCATCGTGATCCTGAAACATACGTAAGTATAACATCAAGAAAAAACTGGTGATGCGTTATTGCCTTGTCAAATGTCTCAAAGATATCAGTGAAAAACTGGTACCCTTTGTGACTAAGCTCGACAGAACAGTCGTGTGGAACATCGAATCTAAATTGATATGTCAATCAGCGAGCCACGACTGCACGTAAAACTGACTTGGGAAGAAGGAACGTCTCGGTTAACTTCAGATCTTCGCCATATCCAAACTTTCGAAGCACAGTCCACGTCGTCTCAAGACGCCCGCGTTGTATGAAGATCGTGTGAAGGTACAAGAAGCCGGCCTCAGTGAGGCCGTTATCCCGCACACCACCTTCAGCGTGTTCGCGCACCATGTCCTTGATACCCTCTAGCTCCTGCAGTTGCAAAGGTGCATCGAAACATTTGCGCTACGGTAAATCAGTATCGACGTTTGCCCAGATATAATGTTTAAGCAACCTGGAAGTCATTCAATTCTGTGGCATCGAGAACTCCGTCTTTGTTCGTGTCGCAGAGTTTGAATATACGTTTCAGGGCGCCGACACAGGCGGGTTTAAGCACCTGATGCGCGTGAGGACCGGAAGGATACTCTTGAAAAGCAACGTACGTGTTCCCGCGAGTCGTAGAGAGGGGCAGTGGGGTGGAGCACAGCCTTTTGTGCAAAGTAGAAGACCTCAGAAACATTCAGAGACATCTTTGCTGAGCATTCTACGCAAGTCTCGACCTCCTGAAAGGAGGTGTGCATCAAGCCGAGCAGCAAGGAGGGGGAGCTTGCCTTGAATTCGCTCATGATTGGTATAATCTCGTCCTCGAGAGCTTCATTTGTTACCTCTCCACCTCGTAGATCAATCTTGTTTCCGACGAGTATAACAGGAACCTGGGGCGCAATTAGGAGAGTAGGGCGAGAGAAACAAAGGGACAGACGTTGACACCCAGTTGACGGAAATGAGGGAGCCAAAAAGTCGGTATGCGGACAAAGGAATTTGGGTTGTCGATGGCATATACGACACATATGACGTGCGCCTTTCGAATCTCCGATTCGAGATGCTGTCTGTCCTGTGGGCCGGCTATGTGGGAGATGGAGAAGGGAAAGGGGGACAAATAAGGAATATTTACCACCGGAATCGACGATGTAGGTTGTTACGTTTTCTGGGGTGACTTCTGGGGGGATAGTAACCTCCGGGACGATGTGCTGGACCTGTAACGGGTGAGCACGAGCGTGGAAGGCGAGGAACGGAACGTGCGTGTGCGACGAAAGCCTCCTTGATGAGAGACGTGATGATGGTGCTCTTGCCTACGCCGTCTGCGCGAATTGGTGAGTGAAATGCGGCGAGAACGAGGACGCGCTCACCGTCGCCGACGAGGAGAATGCGAACATCGCGTCTCATGGTTGGCTTGCAAGACTTGCACTAACTTGGTAACTTACACCGTGATCTTTGTATTATGTCAGCACATATCCATGTCATTGACATTGAACTCGGACGTGCTCATGCTCATCATGGAGCATCTCGACCACGACGATCTCCTCCGTCTGGCGTGTACATGCAGGCACTTTAATACCCTCGTGTGTGCCACGTCAGCCTCGTCGCTTTTGTCGCTCATCGTGTCCAGCTAGGTACACGACTTTGCTTGCTTATTTCTCAGAAACAACCAGAGGCATTCCATCACACTCCATTCTTCCCGTTCCCGGTGGTCTCCTCTTACCCAGGTTCGCTATAACACTCTCGCAGATCGTGCTTGGTCACGTGCGGCTTTCATCGCACGTCCCCTCGCTCGTCCATGGCACGGGAATCAACTGCCCGTCATAGCCTTGTCCGTTTCCACCCTGCTCGTTGCTGCTGGCCGTGTACTCTATTCTTATGCTGTACGAGACACCTCCGATTCATCACCGTCTTGCTTCGCCTTCGAGTGCTCATATGCCTTTACCCTTGGTCGCGGTGCCATCCAATCTGACATCACCAGCTTGGCATTTCTTCCTGGCCAAGATCGTACAGTATTTATCGGTTTCGAGAACGGCTTTGTCGAACGCGTCCGCCTTCCTGCCTACAACAGCCCCAGCTCCCATCGACAAATCACCATTACACGCACGCCACAAAGTGCCATCCAACAACACGACGAGAACGTCGTCAAGAGTTTATCCTGCTCCTCACATGCTCTTCTCTCCCTCGCTCAATGGGGCTCAGTCTCCCTCACTAACCTCTCCTCGGACATCCCAGCCTCCTCGTCCCTCAACCTGGGCGTAAGGAGTTGGGCCAGCCATCTTTGCATGTCTTCCCCCTCGCCATACGCAGTATTTGGTACCACCTCCCCCACACCTCTTTCTCTTCACTACATAGCCCCTCACGGACTTTCCCCCACTCCCTCGATTACCTTGCAATCCCCGAGAAACCGTCTCTCAGCCGTATACGGTATCACGTGTGCACCGCTCTCCTCCTCTCTTGGTCCCTCCGAACAAATTATTATTTCGGGCTGGTACGACGGCTCGGTCCGCGTATACGACCTTCGTGTCCCTTACCAGTCACCACGTCTCACGGATTCTTCGACGCCGACACCCTCTACACCAACCCTCCTCCCAGTTCTTACCCTGAAGGATCCCTGGACACCCGATCCCATATATGCTGTCTCATGCGGTGGCGGTAATGCCAGTTTCGTTGCTGCTGGAATGGCTCGACATAGTGTTGTCGCTTTCTGGGATGTTCGTCAGCCATCTCGAGGCTGGAGCGTACACGCTCCCGGAAACGATCCATCGCCTGTCTACTCCCTTATTTTGGAGAGCTCAAGACTCCTTGGAGCAACTCAGAGTCGCCCATTCGTCTACGATTTTGGCCCCGGAGTAACCAAGTGCACCTACCCTCCCATCTCCCTTACCGCACCTGCCGGTAGAAGAGGCACTGCAGAGGACAGGCTCGAACCTGAAAAAAATGGAATTGGGTATCGCATCTCGAAGTATTCTCATCTTCGGATGGGCATCATATAAATTGGCTATTTTGCCGGTGATGCTGTATATCCTACGAGTACAATCGACAGACCCTTTGTCGACGAAGATCGACGGTAGTGCCAGCTATACTTACCGTCATTTACTAGCAATACATACCCTGCGCGGCCATTGCCCGTCATTCGGAATATCCCGCTTGTGGTGCGTGCACGATAGGAACGACTCTCCCCTCCCCTCCCAACGTCCCTCGCGCAGGCATTGGTCCTCGAATAGGCTCCTCGACACCTCGACACTTCTGTCCGTCATCAATGCATGTGAACCGAGTCTGCGGTGGACATGAACCATTAAAGGGTATTCTGAGGGGTTGAGAAAAAATGACTCGCCCTTCCGTCCCGCTCGATTTTAAGCTTCACTCCCCGCTCTTCAAAGTGCTTCGAGTAGTGGTTCGTTACCATACACTTGAATCCTTGACAGACTTTATGGTCATACGCCGCGTTCTGCCATCTCTTTCGCTGAATATATTCACGAAGGTCTCGGGGGATCACTTTTCCTTCTCCGTCGGTGAGGTTGTGCAGGTCAATCTGATAATTGCACTCTTGCAATGGACACCACCATCGACCATCGACGTCTGGCAAGACAGGTGGCAATTGCAACTGCCACGGTATCCGATCCACTATTTCGTCCTCTTCAAACCCGTTGTCCGAATAACATTCTTCTGCATCTGACGGCTCCGAGAAATCCAACACATATTCTGGGCCACCTACATCCTCCTCAGTTTCAGATTCCGACGATACGATCTTCTTGGTCTCGCGGTGCGGCTTGGCTCGTTCATTCCGTATCTTGCGGATCACAGTGTCGTTCGACTTGCCGGTCACCGGATTGTTCCTGACCATTCTCTCGTCTTCATCCCCGCTGTCATCGTCTTCAGTAGGTTCTTCCTCTGGTCCCTTCCTAGTAGGCAAACCCCACTTCACCCCTCGCCTAGCGGCATCTTTTCTTTCCTCCTTCACCTGTTTTTTAAAGTGCTCCCAGGATGCAAAGTCGAACAACTTTTCCTTCTTCACCGCGTCGTTCGCGAGGAGCCATTCGACATGTGCAGCAAACATCCCTAGCAACTCGCTCGTGTGAGGCCGTAGAAGATGGCGAGGCGTTGTTGTCTTTCCTGCTTCGTCGACATCCGAATCAGAGTCATCAAAGAGCAGCCGCCGATGCTTGTCATCCGCTGGAGACGCAAAATTTTCAAGGTACGCCCGTACGAACCACTCGGGCGTTCTAGTTTTCGCGAGAACAAACGGAGACTGCGTGATAATCTTCTTCATGAGCGCAACGAGTCGCCATTGCCAAAAGAAATTTTCAGATTGTGAATAAGTTTCCGTGTCCATGGTGGCTATTTCGTATCTGCGGTTGCTGGTAGACGTTCAGCAAAGACTGTCGTCGGCCGTATCCCGTTCACACTCACTGAGCCTTCGAGGCCCACAACAGGCCATTCGGGACAACGGCGGCTACACGTCCACCATCAATAGGCGCATGCCACCTACATCACACGGGAAACGTACAATGCATGTAGACCGCTGGCATGTTCCTCTTGCCTTGAATCAGAACCATGAGCTTTGTTTCGTCGCCCTTTCGTGTCATCTCGTCCCTCTTTCTGCAGGTGGCGTCGTTCGATCGAGTGAGGAGCCCGTTCGCGAAGAGATCTTCTAACGTGAACTCTGATGGGCTACGCTCTCCCTCTCGCATCGCACGTTCCTTTGCGCGTAGATTGAGCTCGGTCTGTACGGTCTTGAGCCCAAACTCAGAGAGCCACTTGTAGTTGGCGATCTTTAGTTTTCCACGAAAGCGGAAGGTACGATTGTCTTGTCCAACCACCTGTTTTTCGGACTCGTCAAGGCTGGATGATCGTCAAAATGCAAAAACTGCATGGAAAGAGGATGGATATACCCGGTGATGCGGCCATTGTGTTCGAGAATGAATGAGTACAAGACAAGTCGAGTGGTTCCTTCCATTTGACATGCCTCCCCATCTAGAATATCGTGGTCATGATACGGTCCTAGAGGCTGTTGGAGAAGGTCTTCAAGCACTCTGCGGCTGATCATTGTGTCAATGACCCGATGTGCTTGAGAAAGGTGAGAATGAACTTGCTAGCGTTGCTTGTCACATGTCATGCATGCGTCATGCATCATGGGCCATTAATTAACCAGCTAGTACTTCCGTGCACGTGTACAAGACAGAAACAGTTGTAACAGCAATTGATATACCAAAAGTACGCAATGAGTCGAGTTCAATGGGATGTCAAAGGGAATTAGGCAGACGGCGGACAAAAGACAAGGGAAGAAGCAAACCGAAATTATACTATAAACAACTGGACGTCGAAGATGAGTTAAGGGCTGTCGACTGGAGCTAGATTAGGGAGGTGGATAGAATTGTTTCAGAAGATTAGGCTGATGTGGGCTGTTGCGCCTGCGAACGTGTTGCCCAATGAAAAAGGTGGCGCATATCGCTTGAAGGCGGCGTGTCAGCCGGTTGCTTAGGTTCAACAAGCAGACTTTAACATCATCCCCATAGTCAGCTCAGCAAAGCGTCAATGGCTGTCGGGACACACCTCCTTCTATACAGATCTTGAAGGTCACCATGGTGTTTGGAGTTGTCGAAGGCAACGTTCAAATACTCTTGAACTTCGGGGATCGTCTTGAGATTGTACGGTACTTGGAAACGCTGCATATCTGCCAAAAAAAAAAAAGTAAATCAGCGTTTCTGATATGTTGAAACCAGCCGACCTTGAACAATCCGAGCGAGCTTGTGGTATTTATTAAAATTCAGCAGTTTTTTGCCGGATACCGATGGCGAATCTCGGTATGAAGGATTGCCTTCTCGACAAAACGTCACGTCCGTTAAATACAGTCCTATTCGTGTGATGAAGTGAGTACATAGTACCTGTCATGTAGGGGCAGTCCTCACCCAAAAAAGGTACAGCAGGTGGGGCAGTATTCCGAAGTTTGCTGCGATACTCATGATAGTTGCGACTGTGATCTGCTAGTCGTCGCAAAGACTCCAGCTGCAATTTATTCTTTTGGGGAACGCCCTGACGACCTCTCAGCACATGAGAATCAATGTCTAAGAGGCCCCACTCACAAGCCACGTCTGGTGCAAGCGGGAGATTGTTGATGAGTCAAGCGCTGCAAGTATCGAACGAGGGGTACTGAAGTTATGCAGCGATGTACATCGCTGTACGCGTGGTTCAGCTGTGTTCAGCCACTCCAAGCAAGAATACATACGTCTGCGACCTTGATGAAAAACTTGACCAGGAGTGTTCGTTTTTTCATGTCATGCTCGTTGAGAATACTCTCAGCGACCCAACCGGTAATCACCGTGCTCAGTGAAGAAACAGCCCTAACATTCATGGGTGGTCTCGCTCCTTCTTGTCCTGTCTCCAAGACTTCTTCGGGTTGGATTGCACAATAGAGATCGCACTCCATGATCGTCAACTGTCTTGCTAGCTCCAATGCATCAAATTCGGTAACTGTAATGGAATCGAAATTCTTGTTCCTCAGATTCGAAAGCAGTGCCTTGGTCATCGTCGGTCGAGGGACCTCGGAAGGGGAAAAAGTGGGCGGATTGATAGACATTCCCGGGTCACGGATTCGCTCACTCCTCGGGCTGATTAAATTCGTATTCGCATCCTGGCGCATGGCAATGAGGTCGAGAATCCGCTGAGATGGTCCGGGAAAGTACTGTTGTAGCGCTTCGCGAGTAAAGGATTCCAGATGTCGGAGAACCACATCGTCTACACCTGGCCGCCAGTACATTTCTAGCCAGGTCTTGACGAAGTTGGAGACACGAAGGCGGATAGGAATTCCCTTATATTGTTGCCACCTAACCATGTCTTCTTCCGAGAGACCGGGAGGAGGCATGACATTGTACCGATGAATGAGGGCCTGGACAAGTTCCGTTGGCGTTGAGAAAAGTCGAAACGTAAGGAAAAATACGGCGGAGAAAGCCGGATCGACGATGCTATCGTGAGGTATCATCTTCTCAACAAGCACTTCCAAAGACGCGGCGACAAGATGCCCGTCCGCATTATAGATGACATCCTCGGCTGAGTGGTCACGACCCAGAGGGTCACGCTTCACATCGAGAGTAATAGATGATGCACCATCTCGTGCAAGCTGATCCTCAAACGTGTCCGTAGTCGTCTGATTACCTTGAACGTCTCCAGAAGTAACCTCAGTCGACTTCAGGGAAGGTGAGGCCACGTCATCAACAGTTGAGTCGACAGTGGATTTCGAACACGAGACGTATTGATCTTCTAGTGAAGTAGGCGCAGTTTCGTGCGAGCTATCAGAACCTTTCGAGTGCCCAGTGAGCACGGATGAATCCGAAGATGTCTCTTGTATTTGTGACAGGGTGTTTGCTGGATGGCTCGTTGGTTCTTGACCATGGACGGTGTCATCCTCCTCGTCGATGCTGCTTCGATAAGACTGTCGCAGAAAAGATCCACTGCGCTGGCCCCGCGAAAACTTACTCTGCGTGAGTGGGGCATGCGAGTCTGACTTCAACGGAACTTGAATAACAAACTGCTGTTCCGGAGAAGTGCGACTCAGACATATCTTGACCGCAGAAACGCAGTCAGCCCCGGCCTTGCAAGCAGCCGTAGCAGAACGGATCAATGACGCCTTTTC
>JBBPLE010000026.1:113053-132926 GCA_038089675.1 Boletales sp. KT-2023b
TCAACGGAACTTGAATAACAAACTGCTGTTCCGGAGAAGTGCGACTCAGACATATCTTGACCGCAGAAACGCAGTCAGCCCCGGCCTTGCAAGCAGCCGTAGCAGAACGGATCAATGACGCCTTTTCTGCTTCCTCTGTAATGTCCGGTGAAAGAGGGGCCATAAGAAGTCGAACAGATTCTGCAAGCGAACTGGTCACATTGTACAGGCCCTCCTTCGCGGCTCTTAGATTGCCAATTTTGTGTTTGGGAATTTCGGGGTGCCGCATGACCGCTTCGACAATGGTAAGGAGTTTGCAGACCATTTCGACAATCTCCCGCACAAGTTCATACATGTGGCCAGTGCTGGATGCATGAGATGACCGTGAATGGGAATGTGCGTGGCCAATGAATGCTGCGATAGTTGAGAGGTATTGATCGTGTGTGTGCTTGAGTGCCTCCATAACTTCTGAAGCAGTCGAAGGTCCGGAAGGAAATGTGGGCAATGCAGGGTGTCTAGGAGACTCGGCAGAAGAAAAAGAAGATGCGGAGGAAGTGCTGCTTATTGACAGCATGGCTGGTTTGTGGCGATTAGTGGCTGCGTTGACGAGGTATTGATCCTTCTTTGCACGAGCGATAGACGTTCGGTGAGGCAGTAGAGGAGCAACAGATGAGTTTGAATCTCGGTGTGACGGTATCTTGCGTTGAGATCGGAGATCACCAAGGCTCTTGACACGAGAAGCTACCCTGGCAGGATCCATTTTTTCGTAGTCTTGTAACGTGGGGCTTCTCAAATCAGACACATTACCATCTGTTGGTGATAAGCCTGCCATCATGTCTGGAGAGGCGCGCCCGAGCTGCAAGTGCGTCGATGCGACACTGTCGACAGGCGAAGCTTGCCCTCTTTCTGGGAGTTCGATACCGCATTGTACTGCCACTGCTAAGAACCGCCGAACTTGAGAGAACACCTGACCACCAAGTTTAAGCATCCCCTCAATCTCCGCATCTCGAACATCTTCGTCACATGTCTCATCTGAGGCCTTTCTTGACTGCGAGACCAATGCAGCTAGAACGGATAATATTTGTTTTCGTTCAAAAGCCAGCGGGGGGAAACGCTTGAGCAACGGCGCCTCGCGGGGGAGGCACTCCATGGAGGAGAGAATAAAGCGAACACAAGATATTATGCATGCGGTGGACGGCTGGAAGTGCGTTATGCGATTAGACCTGACCGCACTTTGCAGAAGGGATAGGCTCTGCAATAAATTGACCATGAGAGGTGGACAATACGAGGCGATATCAGGACCAAGAGCTTCGGTGACTAAGGGACGATGGTCTTTGCGGGATGAGCCGCGCGAGGGGGTAGTAGCCCATGACGCAGCTGATACAGCTGACATCGTATGCGCGTGACGAGACGGTTGGCGTGGCTGGAAATTGACAGGTGGAGCCAAGCCGAGGCAGCCGTGAAAGAGAACGACACTCACCGACGGACGAAGTTGGTCCTCCGTCAGAGAAATCACGCGCTCATCAGCACTGACATAATTGCTCGGAAACCACCCTCTCTGACCATGCAGTTCACCATCCCACCATCCGCTAGGGTCACGATTAAACACACGGATGACCTGACCAGCACGAAAAGATAGACATGTTGCGTTTTGTTGTTGAGGTACAAAGTCGTGGAGAGCCAATACATATTCAGGTACAGAGGGCTGGACCCGAACTGTTTCGTCTGCCGAAGGACTGGGAGGGGTAGAGTTAGATTGAGAAATAGGCTGGGAGGACTGTTTGCCGGACTCGGGCAGATGAAGAGAAGAGGATGATGCAGACGCAGAAAGAGGAAGAGGGACATGGAGACACGAGAGAGATTGAAGAGCTCGTGGAGGCGATGGACCCACTGCGCGTACGCGTGACATTTGAGCGAGATTGAGAAGGGAGGGTTGAAGACGCTGCGTTTGAAGGACCTGCCAATCTTTTTGATGCTACAATAGCTTGTACATCAGTGTTGACGCGAAGACGGACTGGGACCATTATCAAGATGGTCTAGGAGGGGGAGCAGTCGGGATCGAATCGACCAGGTTAACTGGTGACGAGGTCGTCAACGCTGGCATGATGAACAGTGAAAGCAAGGGGGTTACCAAACGACTGTGGTGGAAGAAAGCTCTACCGTTTGCACGGCCAGGCGCAACAGGAGATGGGGGGGCAAATGTGCTGCCAGTGCACGATACTAGGTGGATGGAAAGAGTACACGGAATATGTAGTACAAGACTTGGGGATGAGGAAAGTGTCGTGAGTGTCGTGAAGCGCGTTGACAACGATGAGGGTGACCGACGTCGGCGAGTCCAACATATGTCAGATGAGCAGTTGACACATTTTATATAACACAATAGTTGCATTTGTACTAAAATATCCTTCGAACCAGATACCAACCGCCTACTAGCACCACGAACACCCCGACTATCCCTGCGCCAATGTATCCATAGTCTGCGTTCGCCTTGGTCATTCAGTATCACATCATCTCTGTATTGCTACACTTCACCTGTGCCCATGCCCTCCACCATGCCCCGGCCAGTCCACCCCCGTCAGGCGCGGTCACTGCCGCTTGGCATTTGCTACAATTGGCCCCGATCACCCCCATGATCTCAATGATTGAAATACTACAGTGGATGGTCAGTTTCTCGTTGGCTCGCGTTAATGTCGTGATGACCTAAACGCAAGTAAAATACTCAACGTCGTCAGCACAATGCTCAGTTCTGACATCGTGCTCCGTTTCACGAGCAGTGTGCAGTCTTTCACCCTGTGGTTTATCCTATCACCATCGTCGTCTTTCTTGTGATTATCTATTGCCAGTGTCTTGATCCCCGTCTCTGCTGGATCACACGACTGCTCAACGCGGGGAATGATTACCACTCCGCTTGCTGGCACAGGGCTTGTCTCAGGTGTCGGAGGCACGTTCACCGACTCCGCATCGCGTGTCCCCGCAGAGAGACTGGTTGACTCGAAAATCTTCCACGAGTGGCCGGCGAATCCAGTGTACGAATAAAACATCAATATGGAGTCGAGTGAATCCACCAAGGTCATCCCAGTCGTAAATAGTACCTTTTTCGAGTATGGGTCACCAACATTGGATATGAAAAGGGAGCAAGAATGTCTCACAGGTAAGATGATCACATCTGCAGGGCGTAAACGCGCATTGTTTGTTCCGTTTTTCGCCAGTGCAGAAATGGCAAGTAAGGCGATCGAAGATGCAGTATCAAACCCTGTGATCAAGAAAATCAGGTCCCCTTATGTAGCAGTGACAAACACGATTCACCTAGGCCGAATAGCACGCCTACAGGGTACATCTACCGACAATCTGTTCAGCTGCGTATTCCCATGAAACAATTGGCACTGACATACCTTCCACGGGCGATTCACAAAGTTGACCAACGGTCCAAGTAGTCGCATCATCAACATGTTTTGATTAGGGTTAGGTTCGACGTTTTCCTCTCCCTGTTCGGATTCTCGTATACGTCTGGTCTGTCCGTTGGGTGACAGTGCGCAAATCGGAGGAACGGTCGCAAAAGACATACTTTGCGACGTTGACGCAAGATTTTGAAGAGAATAATTGAATTGGCGAGACCGACTATGAACAAGAATGATCCACTGACAACCGTCCCTGAAGGACACAGTACAGCTTGTACCAACATGTTCGGAATGATCGTACATACCTACAATGGATCCAACACTACCAACCCCACCTAGTTTATTGTAGATACTTGTGCTGATAACTATGGCGATGTTCTGACGAGATACATTGAAGACGGCTCCGGATTATATTTGGGAGAACATACCACCACCACGACAATTGTGCTGTGTCCGAGGGAAAAGAACAGTCCGCACGTTATTGCAAGTTGCCCATGGTTGATAAGAGTGCGTGTTGCATTATCAATCGCACTGAGTCCCAAAAGTCAGACGCTACTATTCGCATAAACATGATAGCAAGGCAGGTGATCCAGACAAAAACAACATACCAAATCGCAAAGTTAACTGTTATGCGACCTTATGTGGTCTGCATCAAGTGCTGTGTGCAGTTCCGTAATGTTTATGTTGTAGGTGTAAAAAGTCGGTCATGCTCACCATGCCTCAGACCGATTGTCTGCAAAAGTGACAGAGGACAGTTAGCTGGATGGATCTGCAGACCAAAGATAACCTGTGTACCCATGCAAGAATAGAGAGTCCCAAAATTGCATGTGAGCGCGCCGCGATTGCCAAGCAAATGGCATTTGCGGCAACCTCGATGGAAATCAGAAGAAGAGATCGCCCGAAGACAGTGAGAGAGACTGGTACACTAATGAAACTGCGAATGGATGGCATCGAGTGAAGCTGGCTTTAACGCTGGGCCTCGTGGAGAAGCTCATTACGTACGGGCGCTTGCCAAGTTTGTCGACCGTGTTGTTTTGCACGACCAACTCAAGTTCGTCACCCTTTCCATGTGGTCAGTGTCCATCGCAATTTCTCATTGTTCGTCACTGACACCAACAATGTGTATCGGAAAATAACCCCTGTTCCTGAACCGTGTTGCATACTCATATATCGCCATCATGCCCCTTCAAGTTGATTCCTTCCTCCTAAGTTACGGCGTGGTTGAGTTCGTCATGTTGCGGATCCTTTCACTGATGTTCGAGAAGAAGTTGTGGTGTCGCACGACCGGGAGAAGGCTCAGAAGCATAAATGGATTACATGGAATGTTGTAGGTGCATTTTTGCGATGACCCAACCACTAGGTCGGATCGCCTTCTCTCGTTCACGTACTTGATTCCCGAGCTGCATGATAATTTCAGGGTACTTATGCTTAGTTTCAAGACACACACTTGTGGTTCAGGTGCTTATGACCTACGTACGGCACGGTAATCCATCGAGAAGTGTGTTTCATTCACGGAGTGGCTCACAATGCTCCTGGACCCGGGCACAACCTCCGTCGCACAGGCAGCGAGGTTTTGGACTTGGGTTCCGTCCGTTCCAAACGAAATTTGTCAAAAGCACAATCATTATGAGCGGTGGGCTTGAATTCATACGAAGGCGCCCGTACTCCTAGTTTTCACCTGCAGTGGTGATGCCATTGACCACAGCCACGTAAGCATGCGCAGCAGATTGATGGTTTTGCTCATCCGTTCGCGTCTAGTTCTCGATCCATTCTCCGTGTACTTCACGTGCATTAAACTGCTCCGGATCTTTCGTGTTAGCTGATCACCCCTATAGGGGCTAACCCGAGACTTGCGGACCGGTTTTAAGCCTGTTCACTGTGGACAGGGCGGCAATAAGTAAACGCGACGAGATGGTGTACGACGAGCAAACATGTCGCGTGCCTCAACTTTAATTGATGAATCGATGACCTATGCCAGCCTTTTTGCTTGCAATGCAGGTGTAAGCCTACTGCAGCTTACCTAGGTACCTACAATTAGCATATATACCACCTGTGATACCGAATCACAACGATTTGGTATACTGCCTTTTGGTGTAACAGTCTTAAGGGGCAGGTGGCTGGGCTGCTTACAGCAGGTCCATCTAAATGTCTCAATGATGGCCTGATTAAGAGCAATACACACTTCTCATGCTATGTTGCAAATGTAGTAGGATGATATTGCAAGCACATGCATAGCAGTGCAATATAACTGAGGAATTATGAACAAGCCCTAAGGGTGATTAAGTGTTATTGGACATATGTATGAAAGAGTGGTGCATGGGTATATTCACACCATAATATGTATTCAGATAAATTTGCAACAATTGTCCATGGAAATTTGTGCCAATGTTATATTCACACTGTGTTCAGGTATATTTGCATAAATTTGTATTGTTCTGAATGTTTGTGACTATATACAAGTGCTGCACAGGTATTCTGCACAACAACCTGCCATTCAGACATTGATACACAATAATAGACAGCATTTTTTTTGTGCATTTTGTACTCCGTATGCCAAGGATGTGAAAGTTTGACGACAAACTCATGCAGTTTTTGTTACGGTGGCGCTTGCCAAGTTTGTCGAGTCGTGTTGCACGACCAACTGACTCGTCACCCTTTCCATGTGGTCAGCATCCATCTATCAAATGTGAGTTCGGACCAAGTCCCGGACATCGCATCTTCTCACTGTTGCTCGTATGCTAGCGCAAACAATGCGTATCGGACGATAATACCTGTTCCCGAACTTCGCATACCTATATGTCGCCATCATGTCCCTCGTCTTATTTTGCCGTGGATTCCTTTCCTCCTAATGGCGTACCTCTCCAGACGCCCACATACTTTTTATCTCCGGCTATCACTCTTACCCCTAGTGGTATGCCTCACACTCGCAACATATTTTGGTTTCATGCATACAGCACCAGAACTTAACGTCTACAATTGGGGTCAAGGTACGGATTTGGTTGATCACATACGGTCGCGTAATACGAATGATTTGGATGCGCCCTTTACGGCCATAGGTCTCTTCGCCGAGGTGATTTGTGCCAGAGCGATCGACTTGGCATGGAGGAGAGAGGGAATGCTCAAGATTGGTGAAGCGAAACCAGGCGTACTCTCTGATTCACCTTCTGTTCTTCATTGCCCTAACGGGAGTGCTCACGTTGACGCGTCTCCTGCCGATTGTAATGAGAAGCCGTCGTACACAGCTATTCCGAAAAGGTCGTCATTACCACCCTGGTTATACGACTCGTTCGAAGTCGCGCTCGCCAGCCGCGGACTGGGGTGGCAATTTAGCAACGGTGTACACGTCCCGGTGGATCGAAGACCCTCGAGGCACTCTGCGTTCCTACTTGCCACTGTCGTTTCGGTGGCCAAACACTTTCTTATCTTTGATGCCATGGAAGCTCTCATCAAACTGGTGCCAGAAGTTGGCTCGCCACACGGAGGAACGATATTCAGGCCTAAGCTGCCCATTCTACAGCGATACTTGCTTTCGACCGCAATTCATCTCGCCACCGGAACGTGCCTCATCTCTGGCTTTGAATTCGTGCACGGCTTCGTCAGCTTGATTGCGCTCACTGCGTTGTCGAGTCATCGGAAAATGTGGCCTCCGCTAATGGACAATCCTTGGATTTCTGACTCGCTACACGTTTTCTGGGCCAAGCGATGGCATCAAGTACTTCGCCAGACGTTCTTTGTTTACGGAGGATTTCCCGGTAAATGGCTCGCTGGGGATATTGGCATGTTATTCGGAACATTTTTTGCCTCGGGCATGTTTCACGAATGTTCCGCATACTTGCTCGGGAAGGGGTTCAGATGGTTTGTAGTCGTGTTTTTCACGTTACAGGCACTGTCGCTGCTGCTCGAGAAGCTGTGGCGTCGGACCACCGGGAGAAGGGTAGGTGGATTGTATGGAATGCTATGGGTGCATTTCTGTATTTTTGTGATGGCCCAACCATTAGGTACGTGGCTCCTGACCGGTCAGAGTGCCTTCTCTCGTTTAATCGTTCCCCCACAGTGGATTCGTGGCACAGCAGAGGCCTTGCTGGTGGTTTGATGGTTCCGCCCCAGTTTAGCCCCACGAGGCGGTTTTTACTTCCATTACTGCGACGTGTCGAGGGGACAATCGGCTTCGGCCCGCTTTCGACGGTAGAGACGTTCCTCAGTGGGAGCATCTAGTCGATGCTGTTTGACATCGTGCTGTAGATGGCACACACTGATTGTTTCATATGTCCCTGCATTGCGATCACTTTTGGCTCGCGCCGTGTAAAAAACTAATTCGCTTGCGCCATCAATCCGAATTCATACATGGCTATGGGATATATTTCCGTCTGATTTCAATTTGAAGCGATCGATGACCGGCATAGCCGCTATGCCGACATTGTTCGTTTCCTTGTTTTGAAAATGAAATGAGCGGATTCACCCATGCAACTCCCTGCGCCGCGAGTCTCTTCGGGACGCCGGGCCTTCTTTACTAGTAGAGCGGCGTAGAAGTTGATGGGGCAGGGGAGAGATATGATGATCGATGCATTCCTTGCGGAAAAGGAGGTCAGCAGGCACACTTTTAGATGCACGTCGCCCCCTTGCTTTGCGATGGAAGTGAGTCGATCTAATAACCTCCTAGCGATGATCCAAGTCTGCTCGCATCGTCCGTGTCGATGCACGAGCACTGCACCTTGCGTGCTGTCTTGGCCACGAAAGCCCGATATAGAATGCTTAGTGGTCACGTCTCGCGATCGGACCACGGCTATTTATTCGCCCTTTCTCGGCAAGGACACGAGGTCCGCACTCGACCAATCAGCTCCGTCTTCTCGTTCACTCCATCACCGCAACCATATGCATTGCCAATCAAACCTTCATATGGAATGGAAGCCCGTGGCATCGCCTCCCTCCCGTTGGCTTCCCTTGGACGGATGGGCCGATGGATCCGGTTGACGTGTCTGGCGTCACTGACTGGGGACATTCGCCGCCATCGCATCACTGATAGGGACCCAAGCCTCCTGTGTGGTGCTGTGGCTCCATGGGTCCAAGCACCAGCCCGGCGGATATACATATTCCCAGTCTCACAGCGCTTTTCCACGTCGCGTGCTCGACTTTTCGGCTCTCGCCCGAGATAGGACAAACGAATCGGCCCGTCGAAAGGGTGGCGTTTACGGATTCGGTCGATGTCATGCCAACGACACGACCCTCGCCAGTGGCTCTGACAAGCCCAAGGGGCGTTCTCCCATCTTCCGGTGCCGATCGACGAGTGGGGATCGTGTGTCCGATGTCAAAAGACGCACGGTGCTGTGATGCCACGATGTGCGACTTGCAATGTCGTTTGCAGTGCCTCCCACGGCAACGACCTACCGAGGGGGAACACGCGGCAGACGCTGTCAAGTACGTTCTGAAGGACGTATAGTTACCATCAACGGACCCTACTAGCTCGAGCCGAACTACGCGGTCGAGGCGATGCGTCCGTCGGGAGAAGGGCGTCCAGGAGAGAAAAAGTCTTTCTTGTAACGTTAAATCACCGATGACGCACCATTTTCGACGCAAGGTTGTGCGAGTGATCCGTGTGGATAGGCAACAATTTTGAGCTTAGGCAGCCTGTGAGCATCTTGCCATAGACGCTGCAGTTCGCAATTAAGATGATCACCTCGACGACAATCATGGCATGAAGCAACATCCCCACACCCAGTTTACTCGAATCGTTCACTCCGCGAGTCCCACCGAATTAATAAATAGCCATTTAGATCCATCCACATAGATAGGAAAGTGCGTCTGCACCGCACGTCGCGCTGAGTCGAGCCTTTAATTTATGTACAACCAAAAGGTTATTCATCGGCCCCTACATATTTAGGGTCTTTCTCATTTTGCTAGTCTACCGACGAAAATAACGTGTCCACGAGGATACTCGACTTGTAATGTAATGGCCGATAAACCAAAGGCATCACCCAAGGGTAATAAAACGGCCCATAACCAAAGTTACATAGCAATCAAAACGAGATGGGTCGTCGTGCAAGTCATGGATCGATTAGCGTACACTTTCAACAAAGACAAAGCGTGGATGTAAGTAGTGAAAAAAAAAAGGAGTCAAAGGGATAATGAAAATCGACAAGGGGAGAAAGAAAAAAAGTGACCAAACGGCAACGAGAGTGCATAAATTGGCTACGAACCCATTTCGACAAGAGGAAAACATCGATGCAAGAATGCCGACCGAGCGGGCTCAGAAGACTCATGAACAAAAAAGAAAAAAAAAAGTGCGATTACCTTCTTCCGTAGTGGCCAGCCTGTGGTGGTGGCGCCCAATGATTATGCTGCGCGGCGGCGGCAGCAAGCCCGCCAAGGGGCTGACCAGCCTGCCCTGCCGGCCCACTGGGCCCTGGATACGAGTAGGGCGGAGCAGTCATCATGTGTCCACCATACATGCCTGCATCGGTAGGACTTCCGGCATGATGGCCGTGGTGCTGACCGTGTGGGGCATAGCCTCCCGTCGGGGAGGGGCCATACTGAGGGGACGAAGGTACCTGCGAATGTTGTTGCTGTGGGCTGGTTGGAGAACCAAGGGAGATTTGCGGGGGTGGCGGTGCCTGGGTCGTGGGTTGGTGCTGAGAAGCACCAGGAATAGAAAGGGGAGGAGGGATGGTGCTGTTGGGTGTCTGCGGGGAACCGGGGCCACCACGACCTGGAGCGGAGGTGGCTGTGGTGGAGGGACGACGGCGACGCTTGTCGCCAGCAGTAGCCGTGCGACCGCCATGGGCGACTTCGTCGTCGCCATCTTCATCGCCATCCTCTTTGGTGGAAACGGGAGCGCCGACGGGGCCACCTGGGATGGAAAGACCGCCGGGAAGGTTGGTGGTGCCGCCAGGGGGCATGGTCATGGACTGCGTAGAGCGGTTCATGGGGGCGCCGACAGGGACGTTGGGTAGAGCACCGCCATGGGGCGCACCCTGGGTATTGGAATTTAGACAGGCCTGAATGAGATTTTTGCCCTCGGGCTGGGTTACGAGGGGCTGGAGCTTGGCGGTGGTGAAGGTGTAGACGAGACCGGTTTCTGAGACGACGAGGAGCAATACTTGGGTGCCCGTGAGGGTGGAAAGCTCGTAGGCCTGAAGCAGGGTGTTAGATAAGCGGTAGGCGACGGCACGATGGAAGAAAATACCTTTTTCATTATGCCTGCGAAAGTGAAGCAGCGTTTTCAGGAAAAACACGAGAGAGGCAAAGGAAGGTGATCGCATACCAGCTTTCCTTTTGGAGAATGTTATGTGACGTCTTGATTTATCTTGAATAAACTCGATCTTAATCTTGCGTCTTCCGGCTTTCTTGTCTTTTGGCTTTTCCTCTTCGTCATCGTCATCGCCGGCACTCTCGGCGGCGTCCTGATCGTTGATGAAGCCGTCCTCTGGGACCGCGCCTTGCTGGGGGATGTGGGGTTGCTGCTGGTGCTGTTGCTGGACAGCCTGGGACTGCTGGGGATCGGGGACGGCGGGGGCAGAGATGTCGAGGCCGGTGCGCTGGCGCTTACGCATCGTCGGTGAGGAAGAGGCAGGGTCGTCCTGGATGTTTTGACCGGAAAGGGAAGGCTGCTGACCGTGATGGGCCGCGGTCTTGGAATACGGATAAGATGGGGAAGTGTTGGATTGAGATGGGAGATGGCGATAGGCCATGTAGTGGGACAGAGGGCGTCGTTGCGTCGAGGGGGACGACGGGAAGGGGAGGATGTCGGAGGGGTCGTCGACGATGGGCGGGGAGGTGACGATGTCAGCGAGGTTGCGGAGGGCGTCCTTAAAAGGAATCGCTGAAGTTGGAAGGAGGTGGAAAAGGGAGGGAGTGTCAACGGGGGGCGTGTGTTGTCTCAGGCTGGACGATCAAAAAAAGACACCCCAATGTATTTGTTTGTTTGGCATCGTCGGAGTATTTATCAGGCACATCCCGGTAATACCCGGTCATCTGCTTCCGCAGCCGCCACTCCCACATCTTTCCTTTTAGGAATTTACATTCCCCTTTTCCGCGGATGCTTACTTCATTGCGACCCTTTTTCGGATCACAACCCATATCCAGAAAACAAATTTTATAATATATAACATTTTAAAAAACAAAACAAAACAAAAAAACAAAAACAAAAACAAAAAAAGACGCTCTTGTGGCGCTCAGCGCTCTTTCATCGTTTTGACACTCGAGCACTTTCCTTCGTTCAAAGAAAGAAAGAAAGGAAAAGAAGAAAAAAATTCCATGTACCCATGCTTCCTCAGGTGTCGATCACGTTCTGGCTAGGCAGGCGACTGTTCGTGTCCGCGTGCGGTCAACTCATCGGTATACCGAGTCCACCGAGTGCCTCCCGGACACGGCCGTCAACGTCTGTCGCGCCACCACGCAGTCGGACGCCCTCGAGTGCAATCTCGATCGCCCGCACGTCACATCGCCCGTTCCACGGACGTGGAAGGATCCCGTGGACGTATCTCGCAACCTCCCTATCTGTGATCCGACAGAGACAGGTCGGTCAGTAAGATACCATAAACACCTTCAGTCGGCTCTCACACAAAGCAATCTTGCCACGTACCACTCGGCTCCTCGCCCATCTCACTCAGGTGCAGCTCTCCACAATCCCTGTCACGACACACACCCCCACCGGGCACTTCATATGCGCACACCCGAAGATCCGGGCTGCGTCTCGTTAACTGCGCGAGGGATCGGTGGAGCGCTGCTTGCTTCAGTTCCTTGAGGTCTGGCAGAGTAATAGGGGAGTAACGGTGAGAGGACACAGCACCCGCATCACACGAAACACGGCAAGGAAAATGTACACTAGCAGGTGAGGTACTAGCTTGCCATCCAATAGTTATCTCTGTCCGCGAGCCGTCCAATCCGGTGTTTGCAGCGCTGGGGTCCGGTCCGAATCGAGGTCGGAGAAGCGGATATCGAGAGAGAGGGGAATCGTACAATGGAAAACTAGATCTTGATACTTGCGCAGGTGCTTCATCTTGCGATTGCGGCAATTGGCCCCGAACGACCTATCACCAACGGCAACCACCAGTTACATCAGCACCCATCAGCATATCAGGCCACATGGCCTCCATAACGAGTCAGACTGGTGCACGCACCTGTGCCGACGATGAGGTTCCAGAATCACCGGCGGCCAAGGACCTGTGATCCATATCCTCTTTCGTCGTGGAATCCTATACATGTGATTACCGCGTCGCGTGGAGGGAAAGGGGAAAAACAAAAAGGGGGCCAGGTCAGGAAGGGAGATGTACGCAAACTTGAAAAAAGAAACGGATTCTTGCCACTTGTGCACATTCTGTTTCCCCAGTGACCTGCAAGTCTGAGCGATCCGATAAAGGCAGGTAACAAGAGCCCACAGGCAAGCTGTGAGCACCGACAGGGGAAAGACGCGAACGTGCAGTGGTGCCAAACATACCTTGCTCGTCTTCACTCTCTCCGCTCCGCACGGGTAACTCGCGTCCTACAACCCCCCAGTCAAATCCCCACAGGTGGCAATGAAGATGAAACCAGACCAGTCAGAACCCCACAGGATACAACCAAGAAAAAATGAACCAGAAATCAACATCGAAAAGCAAAAGAAGAATAACAATATAACCATCGTAGACAAAAAGAAAATGACAACCACGGGAGGGAAAGGAGAGGGGGGGGAAAGCAAAAGAAGTAGGTCAGCCGGCTGTCGGTCTGACGGAGAACCGAGAAAGAGAACCAATGGTAGGCGTCTCCTGGGCTGATAAGTCACTCCGGCTACCGGTGGAGCCAGTCGCGCCAAGAGTGCGAACCGTCGCCAAGTTGTCGGAAGTGACAAGATCTGGCTTCCCATCGGCCAATGGTACTAAAATACCTGAATCCAAATGGGTCAGACCAGCACAAGATCGCCGTGATAAGCGAATGCGGAATGCAGACGTCCGGAGTGGAGATGGCAAACGACACGAACCATGTCTTCTTGTCCATTCCGGGTGGCTTGCCTGGTCGTTCTCCCGTTCTCGTGATGTGAGTATCGTTGATGAGCTGTTGCGACTCTGCGAACTGACGGATATTTCGTCCTGTTTCACCATCACCGTTCCTTCCGAGTTTTCCCCTTCAATGCTTGGCGATGCCAGCGATGTTGATTTGCCGGACATCTGCACACGCCGTCAGTACCTGTTCAGCAAGAACTTGCAAAAACTTACGGCCGCAAGCTTCTTCAACCTCAGCTCTTCTCTTTGTGCAATGAGCAGTCGCATCCTCTTGATCTCCTCCTCCTTTTCCGCGAGCGCATCCGTTGCGGATGCCACGGGTGGCGGCTGTCCTGCACTGCCGTTCGCAATCCCCGACGACGACGACATCGTCGGAGTCACGGTGAGCCGTACTGGAACGCGGGCGGCAGGAACCGCCGGGGAGTATTCCCGAGTATCGCCGTTTCCTACTTGATCCCTCATCGTTTGACTGTCACCGTCGTCTTCACTATCGCTCAATTCAATTACGCAACGGCGAATAGCACTGATTCCAGCGAAACTACCGGCTTTACGTCTGGAGAGGGGGTTAGGGTACGGACCCCCGTTTGAATGACCGTTGGAAAAGGAGCTCCCGTGACCGCGCGAGGCGCCGGGACTGCTGTCAAAATCCACAAAGTCAGCTGCCACGGGACGTTTGACACCTCGACGTTGCGGGTAGCCGTTGTCGCCGTCCAAGCTTGGATAACTCAAATTGCTTTGAATGGTGGGTGTGAGCGAGCCTGAGCGAGCCATGTCCATAGACATTGCTGGACCGCTGGTAAACCCTGCGTCGTCATCCACCGATATCGCGTTGAGTGCAATGGTTGTGGCTGATAATGGGCGGAACTGATTCAAAGAAGGTCCGGTCGAAGGAGAAGATTCTCTAGAGGCGTCCACTAGACCCGGGATGGGATCTTCGACGACGATGCGTTCCAAGCCGAAATTCGTGGCAAAAGACGGGTCACTGTCGGGGGGCGGGGCAGGTTCAATCGTTTTCAGAAAATCGTCCACGGATTGAGCAGGGACACCGTTCATATCCAAGTCCAGGCCATTGGTTGGAGTGACCAAGCCGGGAGGTTCGCTTGGTCGAGACTTTCGAGAGGCGATGACGGCTTTGCGGGCAAGGAGCTCCTGACGTCGTTGCTGTTCAATTGCGTGCAAGGAGTGAGAATTGGAGAGATCAGCGGACGACGGCGAACTTGGCTCGAGCTTGATGTACGGGGAAGGGTCGGGAGAGGACATGCGAGTGTCGATGCGCTCCATGCTCATGCGGTCGGCGAGAGAGACCCGGGCTGGGATGACGGGTGGAGGCAGGATTGCAGAGGAGGAAGACAACAAGGAGCGGGCGGAGAGGGGCGGAGAAATGGATATAAGTGCGAGCATCTCAGGTGTTGGGTACGGAATGAGCCCACTTGTATCCAGATTGCTTGGAAGCCGCAGATTGAGTTCGGAAAAAACGTAAAAGATGACATGGCGGCTGAGGCCGTACTCCAAGAGGTATTCGGGAGGGACGCCCCAACCGAGGAGGTCAAGAACGATGTCTTTGGCAGTGTTGTATTGGTTCTGGGTCACTAGAAATAGGGTGAGCGGAGAGGGGGTGATGAGAGACTTGGAGACGAACTAGAGAGACCTGGCCTGACATGGCCTGGATCGAGTCGGTAGGTGGATGTCTCGAGGAGAAAAGGATCGTCGAGACTGGGGGCTTGCCAGGGCTGGGTGTCGGAGGGTTCGGATGGGGAAGGTAGCTGGGACTCGGCGGTATGGGACGCAATTTCAAGTTGTGCGGGATCCTGGGGTGGACGTTGTCTCAATCTCGGGGGAGGCGTGAGGGACCGAGGTGGAGGGGGCGAGGCGTCGGTGTCGCTGATTTCGCCCTCCTCGCGAATCTGGCCGTCCTCGACGTCCTCTGTGGTGGCCGAGGAGAGAGGGTCGTCGAAGCCGTAGTCGAGCTGGAGAGTGGGCTCTGGCACGAGCCGGGGCGGGAGTGCGGGTGCGTCTGAGGCGACCCTGCGACGCTTTCTAGACAAGAGCGCTGCTGCACGGAGGGTGGAGTCAGAGTCCATTTCGAGTGGTGTATGGTGAGTGTTGAGAGCAAAAGTGTAGCGAAGGAGAAAAACAGTTACAAGCTCGCACGGACCCCGCGAGGAGGAGGACGACGACGAGTACGACGACAACGATGCCGCTCAACTACTCCAAGTGGGACCAGCTCGAGCTCTCCGACGACTCCGACATCGAGGGGCACCCGAACGTCGACAAGCGCTCTCTTATTAGATGGAAACAGCGCGACATACACGAAAAGCGCGAGGCCCGCAGGCACAAGATCGAGGCGCTCAAGGCCGAGATCGCCTGCAACGACGTCCTCCGCCCGCGTCTGGTCAGCATCAAGCAGCGCATCGCCGGCGCACCCGCCAACGTCGCCGGCGATCTCGCTGAGGACACCGAGGCGGGTCGCGACCTCGCCGGCCTCGCGTTCCTGCAGTATCTCGTGGATCGTCTGCAGTCCAGCCCATCCCCTGCGGCGCCGCCCACGAACGCAAAGAACCAGCCGACGTACGACGACATGATCCTCTCCCTCCTGCTCCAGATATACGACACCGTCAAGGTCCTCCCCCGCGAAGAGCAGGAGCGCGCCGTCCTCGACGGCATCGCACAGCACATCATACAGCTCGCAGCGCACACCCGCAAGCTCGCAGCCGATCTACAGACGGAGGTAGACGAACAGAAGAGGCACATCACCAGCGATGACATCCACGAGGGCTGGGAGAGCAAGGTATCCAGTTCACCGCCTTTCTTTCCGTCACCACAACTCAACCGATCCCTTGTCCAGTACGTCCCTCCAAAGCCTGCCCCGCCCCCGATCAAGCATGCCATCACCGACCCCTCCACCGACAAGTCCACGACCACGACCACAACCTACGAAGTGCTCAATCCCGTCGCCTCCTCCTCCCACACCGCCCCTCCTGCAGACACCCCCAACGACGACGACGATCTGCCCCAGGACCTGCCAGAGCTCACCCCCTCCCTCGCCCGCTTTTCCCGCCTGCCCCTCTGGGACTATGCCTCCTCCTTTGAATTCATCCAACACAATCGCGACGTCGTCGTCCCAGGCGCTTCCGACGCCCTCCTCGTCGCCGCCTTCCAAGCAGAGACAGACGCTCACGAGAAATACGCGAAACAATGCGTCCACCAGAGCCTGCTCCTCCAATACTGCGACAAACTCGGTCGCGATGGTGTACGGGTCTTCTTCCAAAAGTCGGCCCCTGTCCTTTCCCCGTCGCCATCCAGCGCTGATCCCTATCTCTAGGATGATCGCCGGCGATAAGCGCGCCGTCCCCCTCTTTGTCAAAGACGTCGAGGATACCTATGCTCACCTCGTCACTCGCGTCGCAGCCTCCGCTGCAGAGGCATCCTCTTCCAATGCGCAAAAAGAGCAGATTCAGCTCGTGCCCGAAAATCCCGACTCTTCCATCACTTTCAACGTCCCTGATGGCCCCCCACCCGACGATCTCGTCCTCGAGGGACCCGGAACAGAGAGCCTCGACATCGAAGAAGTCCGCAAAGCTCTTATGATGCGATGGACAGTATTCCAAGGTTTCAGCGACCCCCTCAAGGACGCCCTCAGACTCGGGACGTTGGAGGCCGTCAACGGCGTCCTCGCAGACATGGACGTCACAGAAGCCGAGGACGTCGTCTCAAAATTGGATTTGGTCGGAATCATGAGCTTTGCAGAAGGGGGCGTCAGAGACGAGACCGGTAAAGAGCAGGACGTGGACGCAGTTGTCGAATGAGTTTCTTGTACGTTTTAGTTGCTGATTTCAAACAACCCAACCACCGGTCGCATACGGTGCGAGACAAAGTCGTCTTGTTTCATATTTCACACAGGAGACCAATACATCAGACCTACTCCTCGGCGTACGAATTGAGCCCGTATGCAAGGCCCAGAGCTACTCGTGCTGCAGCCTTCCTCCTCTCCTTGTCAGGCATCCCAGCAATCTCCTCTTTCAATCCCTGAAGTGCACCCAACACGCCTTGCAGATCAAATCGCTCGAGATTGTCATCGACCATCTCCACGTCGTGATCCTCATCAGCCCCACGGCGACTTTGTGATCCAAGCGCGTCGAGTGCCTGAAAGCCCCCGTCGCCTCGCTCTACCGTGGGTGAGAGCGAGAGATCCATGGTACCGAAAATCCTGCGCGATGTCTCTGCAATTTCGACCCGTGATGGCATATCATCGCTCTCCATGTCACCTCCGCTGGACAACGGTTCAAAATCGACCGATTCCGAGTCGCCCAAGTCTGACATGGAGCCGAGAGATTCGTAACGCCCGCTGGGCGCCAACCGAGTCGTGCCCATGCTCGTATGGTCATCGAACATGGGGGTCGAGCGGCCGGACGACGGGGAATCAAACCTAAAGGTAGAGCTGAAACTCGTGGCCGTGACACGTGGTAAGCTCGGTGGAGGGGGTGAGGCTCCAGGGATACTTGCAACGCTTGTAGACGAGGCAGAGACAAAGGAGGTAAAATCGTCGTCAAACCCTGCCTTGGGGGTGGTAGGACGCGAACCTTCGAGGAAACCGCTCGAGGAAGGGGATAGGGTGCCTGGAGTGACGACAGTACTCCACGGCACCGCTTCGTCATCGCCGACAGTCGAGCGCGCACCGTCTTCGTCGAGCCAACGTTCCAGTTCCTCGAGCTCTCGTTGCATACGATCATCACTCGCCGAAATCCTTTCACCCACGAGTCGCGCAAAGTCGTGGTAATCGTCAGCAGGAATGCCAGAGTTCGTCTGTGGCGCACCCCGCCGAACCATCGACGGCCACATGATGGTACTCAATGCATCGACAATCCGAGGTATGCCGAGAATGCCTGAGGATGAGACGGTACATACTGCATGTAGAGTACGCGAACGGAAGCTTACCTGTACGATTGGGTGAAGACGGCTCCGTGGTCGGGACATCGACAAACTCGAAGCCCTTTGAGGACAAGTAGGCATCTATGTCTTGGTCATCCTCGATCTCTGCGGGCGAACCCGAGCCGGTTGGAGGAAGCCTGATGGCAAGGGCGACCTCGAACTCATGGTGAGACGCGTGCTGAGAGAGATTTCGTATTTGGTCGCGGTAAGGCTATGCAGGGTAGATTAGAGGGGCCAAGAAATGAAGACTGATAGGTATACCTCCCCTCTATACCAGACGAAGAGGAGTGCAGGGGTCAACGGCTCGAGTTGGATCTCGGCCCAGGACGAGAGAGGGTAGACGAGAAACTTGACGTTGGCTGTGTAGTACTTGTTTACGATCGTCCACGGCACAGACACGGTGTGCTCATCGAGCACGACGTCCTTGACGAGTCCTATGGGTGCCTGTCAGCCTGTGCTTGCAAGTAAAGCCAACCGACATGCTTTGGAGGAGCGCAAGGACCGTCGGCGTCGTTGACGCGATGGCAAGAATGGCACAGTCCGCCATGGATCTGATATCAGATGGCTGTATGTAAAACGCAAGGCTTTCCTTCTTCACAACAGTCCGTCCATGTTCACAACGTAATGACAACCACGGTCCCCATCAGATTTCCGGGGAAACCACTCTATATGTAAATACAGGCGTCTGCACTGCTTCATTGGTCTCATGCAACTGCAGGCTCAGCAGTGCGTACAGCTTCGAGCGTGTTTGCATACTGGAACTCGCCCGAGTTTTCATACTGATCAAAGGTTACAACGGCGTGGCACACGATGCAAAATCACCCACCTTCCACATGTCGATAGCAACTTGGCAGCTCTCACGGACGACGGTCGGCGAATCCTCCCGGGTCATCCATTCCTTGAGGTATGGCAGCACCTCGGGTGTCGCAATTCCACCCAGCGCCTCTGCCGCCTCGTGTCGCACCATATCGGACTCGTTCGTGTCTTGGAGGACCTTGATCAAAGACGGCACAGAGTGGCCCGATAACAGCTGTCCAAAGACAAATGCGATCTCGTGCCTGCTAGCATCTGAGCGACATCTCGCTGAGTGAGGTGCTTCACTTACTTGAAAAGCGCGCTCTGGTCCGAGAAACCACAGGCGAGTGCATCTACTGCTTCTGGCGTTCCGATATTGCGCAAGGCAAACATCGCTCGGTATCTCTCAAACAGCGGCAGATCCGGGTTGAGCAATTGACCTTTGAGGGTTTCTATAGATGCATTCGTCACATCACCAGGTTTGGGCTGTCCACACAGGAGGTGGGACGACGGTGGAGCAGGATCAATCGAGGTATATGTGCTATCAAGTCGGATGAGCATCTTTGGGAACGAAAGATTGGAATGAAGGGACTTGCGGTACGATGTCCGGGGACCCTGTCGCAGCGATGTGTTTCTTTCCTTCGTCTGAATTATCCCACTCAATCTTGGCGAGCGCGATCTCGCATGTTTCGCGTACGCTCCGATTTGAATCATAAAGGTATTCCCGCAAGATCGGGATTGACGCCGTCGAGGAAATTGCACCCATTGCTTCAGCCGCCTTTGGAAATGATGGTTGGG
>JBBPLE010000026.1:133025-143342 GCA_038089675.1 Boletales sp. KT-2023b
AAATGGAAGTACTGCTGGCTATTCGAGGTGGGTGCGATGCGCAACACACATCTCAAAACCGTCCGAAATCTCTGGAGAGGGTGGGTCGACGATGTTACGCAGGGACGTCATCTGACACCCGCAGCCACCCAGTTCAGCACGGATATTCTTTGGCAAGGCTGCGGTGATGGCAAAAGCACTGGGGAATACCCCAGAAGAAGAGCATCAAACCGGGCTGCATAAGCTAGCCGAGGTATGCCATTGCGGTCCGTGTCTTGATGCAACTCACGACCACGTCAGAAAGTAAAAGGTCAAGTCGGTCTGCTATTCACCGACACCGAGCCACAGGAAGTATTCGACTGGTTCGACGACTTCCGACAAGCCGACTTTGCGCGGGCAGGCAACATTGCCTCGCGGACGATCATACTCCCGGTGGGTCCTGTGATGCGAGTATACTCGGACCCCCCAGAACCGTTCCCACACAACGAAGAGCCCCAGCTGCGCAAACTGGGACTGTCTACGACATTGAAAAAAGGCGTTCCTACGCTGGAGACATCACACAAGATATGCGAAAAAGGCAAAGCGCTCACGCCTGAGCAGGCGCAGCTGCTGAAGCTCATCGGAGAGAAAATGGTCGAGTTCAGAGTGGTGCTGAAGGCACGGTGGGACTCTGACACGGGTGTGGTCACGCAGATGGTGGTCGAGAAGAACGATGCGGGGGACGGGGACGAGAAGATAGACGAGGAGTAGACGAACGTGTACTAGGATTTCTCGCGGTTGCTATTTTGTGCGTGGGCCTTGGAATCGATGACGCTTGATCGATTTCTGGCCTTTCTCAGCGTCGACCATGTCCTCAGAATTTGCCCTTAGAGCGTCGCCTAACATTCTCTCTCCACAGGATATGTTGGCCCTGCCCAGGCCGGGTGCACCCTTCCCTAACCCGGCTGGTGATTTGGCCCTCATCCTCGTTAGCAAGTATTCCTTCGAGGATCGCAAGTGAGCCCTCTCGTTCTCTCCCTCATGCAGATCTGTCTCACGACTGCAGAACTCACAAATCCCTTGTCATTGTGCCCATCGCAGCTGGATCAGACACTTATAGTCTCTCGCTTCCCGACGGCGGCGATGCATTCTGGCTCGACCCACGTACCATCGCGCATGTCGTCGAGACAGGTGCAGACAAAGAAAAGCAACAGCAGCTGTTCGCCATCTCAGTCACCTTTACTGGAGGCACGATCAGCGTTGGCGACTCCGTCTCCGTCGGCTTCCTTCCCGTGACTACTGCCGCAGACTTCCGCTACGCATACTCTGCCGACGTTCTTGTCTTTTCCGCGTACGTCCATGCAGATGGCGATCTAAAGGCCGTCAAGGACAACGACGAAAAGTATGAGAACCGCGGTAACACTGCTTTGGTCTACGACGAGGGATTTGAGCGACAATGGGACACCTGGGTCGGGCCGAAACACAAGTCGCTCTTTACCGTGCGATTGTACAAGGACAATGAAAAATTCGTCCTTGGGGAGGATTTCACCAATGTTCTTCAGGGAACTGATTTGGTGTGTTGTCCATTGACACTGAAGACATATTTTCAACGCACTGATCATCTCAGAGCTCCCCCGTCGAACCTTTTGGCGGAACGGACGATTTCGATATCTCAGACCGTCAGATCATCCTCACTGCAAAGGACCCCGTGCTTCCAAAGCCAACGCACACGAAACAGAATGTGCGGTTACTCCAGTATCCCTCGTCGCTTTAGTCACACCACCTCAGATATACCTCGTTGGCTTTGACGGTTCTAATCTCGTAGAGCTCACATCTGGCGTGCATGGCGCAACTCATGCCCCAGTTTTCAACGGTCAAGGCGACAAGGTGGCTTGGCTCCAGCTGGATGAGGACGGCCACGAATCTGACAGGTGAGACGTTTGTCGGCATGTTCCTTTCTATTAACACTGACGAGCGGCGAAGGGCCAAGATTGTCATTCACGATCTCATAAGGGGTGTCAGTTTCACCATCACCCAACACTGGGACCGCTCTCCCAGTTCTTTGGCGGTGTGTTGCGACGCGTCACTTTCTGAGAAGCATAACATCCATTTAGTTCTCAGAAAGCGGCGATTTCGTCTACTGCATCGCCGAAGATATCGCTCGAGCCAAGATCTTCACCCTTCCGATCCCTCCGACGCCCAGCGAATCAACTGCACATCCCGAGCTCCCCCCGCTATACAAGTGGCCCGTTGCGCTGACACACTCGCATGCCGCATCGGGACTGCAAGTGCTTCCAAACGGTCGCCTTCTCTTTGCGCTGTCCTCGCTTACATCCCCGAACGACGCGTATGTCCTTGGCGGCCTCCAACTCGTCGAAGCGAGCATCAAGCAGGATGGCTCAAGTCCTGCCCAGGGCGAGCTTACCCAGATCACGCGGTTCTCGGCTGCATCTTTCGCAGGCAAACACCTAGACCCCGGTGAGGACTTTTGGTTCCAAGGTGCGAAACACAAGATCCACGGATGGATCCTCACTCCTCCTGGTTACGAGTCCACGGACGTCAAGAAATGGCCTGTCGTCTTGCTCATTCACGGAGGTAGATTCGTTTCTGATATGCGACGGGCGAGATTGATGGATGCGCGATGATCTAGGCCCCGAAAGCTGCTGGGCTGACTCGTGGTCCACCCGTTGGAATCCCAATGGTCTGTGACCGTCTACTGACTACTATTACGCTGAATCTGATCCCCGCCAGTCTTTGCAAACCAAGGTTATGTGGTCGTGGCAATCAATCCTACTGGTTCCACTTCTTTCGGTCAGGGTACGTACGATTTACGTAGCACCTCAGTTCCCAGAAAGAAATGAATGTCCTAGACCTGACTGAGGGAATCAAGGAAGATTGGGGAGGAAAGCCGTTTGTGGACCTTAGAAACGGCTGGACGTACGTCTTGAAAAACTATCCCCAGGTAATTTATCTGTCAGAGACCTCATTCTCTGATTATCCTACCCCATCGGCCAGATCGACCCTGAGCGGGCGGTTGCTGCTGGAGCGAGCTACGGCGGTTACGCGATCAAGTAAGTTGCGGACTACCTCGCCTTCGAACAACGTTATTGACCGACTTTCCCCAGTTGGATTCAAGGAAACCCAGAGTTTGGCTTCGGCTTCAAGGCGCTGGTGTGTCATGATGGTGTAAGTCACCTTATCTACGGTATGAGTTCCCCGTGCCGTTTGATGTCTTGACGTTACGCTAGGTCTTTGATACGAGGTACAACGGTTATGCAACCGACGAGCTCTTTTTCGTGCGTACTTATCGGCCATCAATTTATCAGATCATTCCCTGATATCGACCTAGTTTAATCACGAGTGGGGAGGACGTCCCTGGGAAGAGAAATCGGTTGCACTGTCTCGCAAGTATGCTTACACCATTGATCTTTTGGAGTTCAGAACCGAAGTTGACCGATCATAGGTATAGTCCGGTATACACCGTAAACAAATGGGCAACACCTCAATTGACTATCCACGGAAGGAAAGATTACCGTCTACCCGAAGGTGACGGTATCGCAGTATGGCACGCTCTACAACAGTAGGTCTTTCAGCTCAATTTCGTTGTACTGACGCCACCATCCTGGACACAGACGTGGGGTTCCTAGCCGATTAATGATTTTCCCTGATGAAAACCACTGGGTAGTAAATGCTGGAAATAGCTTGAAGTGGCACTACGAAGTGTTCAGGTGGTTTGACGAGTTTGTTGGCGAAAACGCTTTCGTCCGGAAGCGTAACTGAACCAAATGGCGTTTTGTATCAAGAGGACCTTCTGTGCTAAGCTTGGGAATACCATGTGGGAAGTCTGATTGTGTGCCATAGCGCAAGACAAAGACCATAGCAATGTATTTCCGACGTGCGAGAAAACATGGGTAGGGCAACCATAGAGGAGATGAGCTAGAGATGCAGATAGTAGATGTGCCGCTGCATTCATGGCTTCGAAGAGGCAGAAGGCCGACTCTTCTTGGTGCTTACAGGTATTTTTCGTTTCTTAGTCATGATAGAAGGGCGGGTCGTTTGAGTTGCTATTGTTTTCGAAACACGTTTTGTGTCACTGGTTTGTTTTCGATTTGTCTGCCGATACACTCAGCAAGAACGTAAATTCAATCCTTGGAACTTTACCGACCTCAGCACCCATCAATAATTCGTCGTCCCCGTCTGAAACAGGTTGGTACTCAGCATCGCTTCGCTCGCTGGGGCTATTTTGTTCTGATTCCTCATCGTCGACCTCAACGTAGCCTCGCTTGGCAGTCGCTTTCCGTTTGACCTGTGAAGCTTCCCTGTTGAACTCTGTCGTCGAGGGAGGCACTTTTGAAGTTCTGAGTGTAGATGCAGGTTTGGGTGCAGAAGTGGGGCTTGGAGGAATGTCGGGGGCAGGAGGTAGAACACGTGTGCCCAATCCCGCAGCGTCTCGCTCAACACTTTCCTCTTTCACGGGGACCTCCACAATGGCATGGACACGACGAATAATTTTCGACCGCGTGCTGTTTGACGTCGATCCCACCTGGGAGGCAGTAGCTTGCGCGGCCTTTTGACGTGCAGCGCGCTGGTTCTCAGACAGTGGTGTGGGGAGTTGCAGGACTGGTGCTGTGCGGGTTCGATTTGCGCTTGAGGTTGTCTTGGAAGGTAAAGATTTTGATGGAGGGAGTTCCTGCAGACTTGAACTGAGGGAATCGCACGTGGAGGTCCGCCGTAACCGAGTGGATGCTGTCGAGTCATGCATGGCAGAATACTTTGGCATGGGTGTATATGGTGTGATCGATGCTTGGGCATGACGGCCCTGGGCAAGTGTCAGGGAGTGTGGCATACAAATCTGGTCCAGTGAACATACGGAAGTCAGTTGTTCTTCTACGAGCTCTTCTACCCGTTGGGCAAGCTTTAATCGTTCTTTTTCTACACGAAGAAACTGTTCTTTCCAGCTGATCGCTTCCTGTCTCGCGGTCTCTTCGAGGCGAAGACACTGGTTCTTCCACTGCGTAGCTTCCTGGCGTAGTTGGGCAACTGTTTCAAGATGGTGACTGATCTGTCAAAGAGACATGACCGAAGAAGCATCGTGAGGAAAGAGAGGGTCGTACGGTCAGTTCAGCTTCGTTTGCCTGGAGTGTGAACGTGAGACAGACTGAAGACGCGTAAAACAAAGGAGTTCGCGCACCGCAGCCTTCCATGCACTGGCCTCCTGTTTCCAAGCCTGTTCTTCGAGGGAGTGCGCATGGAGTGCGTTGACTGCCTCGTCGCGTTCTCTGCGTGCTTCGCGCGCGTCCGTGGTTGCTTGTGTGACATCCTTGCGTGCCTGATCTTGTGCCGCGGTGAACTAATAGGAGCCATATCGATACTTGGTCGAGTAGTGAAATACTACACTTACTGCAAGGGACGCGGCTCTGTCGAAGACGGTAAGCGCGTCCGAAAAGAGTGCAGAGGGAGTCTTGCTCATTATTGTAGCAGGGTTCAGCCCATTTCGGACAAATCCGAATGACATCAGTGCTAGCATTACACAATATTTGTTTTCTTACGCGCGCAAGACAACTTTCGCTCAAGGTATAGCGGGGCCACAAGCAGTGCATAGATCATGAATGTGCGGACAAAATGCGACCCACTGCACAGTATCTACATCACCTTTGTACTCCCGTTCGTGCCGGTGCCCTTCTTCAACTTACGTCCAGCTGCGAACAACACGCTATCCAGCAGTGCAGCTACAGTCAGCACACCTCCCACGATGGCGCACGTCCTGGAAACGATCTGAGCAAGAAAGACCCTGTACGGCAGAGAAACTACTCACGACGTCAGGAAATGTGCAAACGATTGTCGTGTCTCAGAATGGACGACGAGGATGGGTGATATTTCAAAATTAAAGAACGCGCCTGCGTGAGGACTTGGATCGGTTGCCCTGTGTGCATCACCTATAGTCACGCACCTGGTGCTCCGGTGTAACCGTGATGTGTGTAAACCCCCTTTTCCTCTTCACCCGCACCTTTCATCAAATCCCGCTCAAAATGAGTTACACTATATTGGTGTGTATTTATCTATTCACCATTTGAATCTGCGCTGTTCTCCAATAAAAGCGTTACGCACAGATTTCCCGTCAAGTGTCCGGAATTGCGTCGAGACAACCTTGAGGAAATACTGGAACATGTACTGAGCCTTACTGGTCTGCAGGTGGAATGTCTCAGCAGGCATTCGTGAACGCGTGGTCGATTAACGAACCTTCGCTTCGAATCCATCCAAGGGGTTGTCCTCGATGCCCATACGTTTTCTCATTTCTTTTCCTATCTTTGATTTGGTTGGATTGTACTCGTCATCGGCCATGAAGTAGAATTCGTGGACGACATGAGAGAAATCATGGACATGGTTTTCGTCCTTGAGGTAAGGAACGAGGTCGTAGAAATGCCGACTGTTGGTCTGGTATGACCGGCCTGGGGATATGTTGATGTTGCCGATGACCTTGTTCACTCGAATACGACCAGAAAGATTGCAACCCTCATCCGCCTGATCCTTGAGTTTTTCCGACCAGCCCTCTTGAACACACTGACACATGGGAATCAATCAAGGAACGAAAGCGCGCTCAACATGTTTCCAACTTACTTGTTCGATGTCATCGGGATTACCGAAGCTCCAACCCTTGTTCGTGTAAGCCTGCCTGACCTCCTCGCAACTGTTGCAGCATCCACTCTCGGGCTCTATACCACCATAACAAGACCCACAATACCCAGACCCGCGCTTCTCTGCCAATTTGTCGATCTCGTTGCGCAAATCTCCATTACGCTGTCCAGGGACGTCTACACCAGTCTTGGTGACCCGCTTCTTAATGATGTTGTGAGAAACGTCGCGTTGCTGCTCCCCAGAAATATCCATAACATCCAGGCTGAGCACTGGATACGGCTGAGCGAAAAACGAAAGGTCAACCAACAGTGCTCCACTCACAATAACAAGGGACATGCGGAAATGTCACGTTCAACTTTGCGCTCAGTTTCTGTCCACGGCTTCGGTCAACAACTATTGAAGTGTCTACTCCGACTCTTCTGTAATCGAAGAACTCCATGGTCGTGAAAGCCAGTATAATACATGCTGAAATGAGTGTCACTAGAAACACAGAGGACGTAAGCTAAAGCGAGCAAAGAAAAGAGCTGAACCTACAGAGAGCGCCGGTGCGCGTCTTCACTTTCACATCTTCTGTGGTCTAACCCGTAGAAACATGGTAAAATATGACGTGGCACGAGACAGCACAAACAGTGGTTTACCTTGCCAAAGGCATCGATACCTTTCAGACCTGCCAGGAAACCCTTCGCCATTGCGCTGGGCCTTGGTCAAGAGAGCAATCGAGGGTAATGTTCACAAGACGAAGAGAGAAAGTATGAGACGAGGCGTTTCTTCTACCTCACGTGACTTTTCGGACGACGTGTCATTCGGATTCAGAATCGGAACAATCTGCCCGCCTGATGTCATCCGACACCATTGTATAGGCTATTTATTCATCACAATCCTATCTTGTCCACACCCTGCCTCATCTTGCCGAACAGGCTGCGTACGCCATCTTTAATCCCTTCGGCTTGAACCCCAACATTGTCCGAACTCGTTCTGTATACCCCCGAACCGCCCGGCCCTCCGAGACTGACATTAACGCCGCCTAAATTGAGGTTTAGGGATGGCGCATTTGTTGACGCTTCTGGTGGTGGCTCGTACACAGAATTAGGAAAGCCCTCTGCTGCATTACAAACCATCTCCAAGTAGCTGCGAAAAATCAGCACCAAACCATTACGAGAACAAGGATTGGTAAACGTACCTGGACGAGTTGTGAACGCATGTGCCGCCCAACAACACCCGCGTGCCCGTCGAAGCGGAGTCTTGGTTTAGCAGAGCAACCGTTCTCGCTTCTTCGTAGGTCGTCCCACCGATCATGAATACAATGATATCCTGTGGTCTACGATGGACGTCAATACAAAAATATCCAGCGGAAGCGTCCGGCATACCGCTGCAAACCCAAGTTTGTTCCTGCTCCATCATGGAACGGATAGCTGGTCTCTTTCAGGCGTCCCTTGAATAAATTTTCTAATGTCTGCGAAATGTGTGGAGTGTGTTGAGTGTAAACGTTTTCGACTCCCTATCTCGCTTGTCAGCATACATAGGTTACAGCATAAATCCAATTTGCCTTCAGCCCCTTCAACGCCGACCTGCCCTTGGCTAACAGCGACTCGGTCGAAAATAAATCATCCTGCCGTTGATCAGACCCAGCAATGTTCAAAAGAACATAGACAAGCTTTGGGGCAGTGTGTATCAGCACTAAAGAAAAGGCAGGAAAGATGATATACACTTGCCCTCGCTTCTTCTCGTGATACTCCATTAGATAGGAGGAGATTGATGAGCGTGGCAATGTTGTTCGTCTGTGTTTTCTGATACCGTAACGCATACAGAATAACCACCCGGAGCTTGCTCCATGCGGGGACAGTGCTGTTCGAGATAAGGGCTTGGATGGTCTATGCTCCAACGTACGTAAAATGATGTAAAGGCAAAATCTTTGAACGGCTTACGAACCTTGAAGTCACAACCCGAGCTTGTCGCGAGGCCCTGCTCGATTTCGCCAACGTCCAGTAGATGATCTCTCTCCACCAACCGACTGAGTTCTCCAACAAGGGCAACGTGTTTACTGACGTTTCCTCCTAGCTTCCGGAACTCTGGATATTCCTCTACAAAGCGCTTCATGTCCGATATCGAATTAATGGTCGAGGGAGATTGGGCCAAAGAACGTGACTGATAAGATTGGACATAATTTTTCAGTGAGGTGCCAAGGTCACCGAATGTTGCCAAGTAATGAGCTTGAAAAAATGGATCAGTGGAGGTTGTGAGAGTAATTTCCTATCGAACGTGTGAGAGGCAATTGGGACATCCAGCGGGAATGAAGTTACAGAAAGTTCAGGCCGAATATCAGGAACCATGGTGAGGTTAACCCTTCCATTCTGAATGCCGAGAAGTTCATGAACCATGGCTTGATATGTCCATTGCGATAGCAAAGGTGTGACAGGGTCGTTTCTCCGATCAAGGATGAGTAACAGCGGTGCCACCTGCGTAAGCCTGAATTCGAATAAAGCTGACTCCGCTTGTATGCGATGCTTAGCAGCGATACGATATGAACGAAGTAAGATGAATGAGGGAAAGAAAACTCACCTGAACTTCATTAGCCAATTTTTTAGCCATGCCACTCATCTTCTCGTACCGAATGACAGGTTTTTTCTTTAGGCTGAGAAGGACAGCCGTAATTCCTTGCACGGAATGCTCTAGAGCAGCGTTATCCCAACTGTTGGGTGATGATCCATACAATGGTTTGCTAGTGGCGGGAAGGTGGTTAAGAGAGAACAGGCAGGGCAAAAGAGGGGCATAATCGGCAAAGTATTCCTGTGGAGACGTCAAGTCCATTCTCTGCAAGTAAGCCAGGTGTCCTACCTGCACTTCACGCACTACCTCAAACTCGTCTACCTCCGCAAGTCGTTCGATCGAGGATTTGCTCAGAACATTGCTAAAATCTGGATCACGAAAATTACCTCAGATATTGGCCTACCGAAAGAATTCACGCACTGACACAAGTAATATTCGCCATACTTGGGGTCCCGTAGCTCTGCGCACAGTGCTTCAATGCTATCCTCGCCAGGCTGCAAAAAGCTGACACATTTCATGTGTGGCATCGGGTCGCGCAGCCTGTTGTCAATCCGATCCGTAAGGTAAACCTGATGGGACAAGAGAGTTGACTGTGTGGAGGCGAGAGAGACGATTGGTGTCTGACATGTGCAGAAGAAGTTAATATATGACAACGTTAGCTCGACAACCTCACCGTGTGCGTATCGAGCAGGAGAACCTTCATAGCGGAAGGCGTGGACACCATCTTTGTGATGTATGTCTCCACTGCCTTTACTACGTCCATACTGCAGGTTCACGGGGTAAAGTCGAAGTGTCTAATCTCGAACGAACTCTGAACACGTGTAGGTGGCGCGAGTTACACAGCGACTGCCAGCACGGCGCTTGGCGCTTGAAGCTTGATGGCAAACGGATGCGGCGAGTTGGTTGTCAGCGCTGCACGCTCCAAAAATGGCATGTCACTGGTGTCGTCACACCCAGTCATTGAGCAACTGAAAGTCTTTATTCCGGCGTCCACATGCTCTCCGTTCCAAAGGGAGGAAGCAAGACGATGGTTTGGCTCGGCGATAATACTACACTGATTGGGAAATTTCGATCGCAACGCAGATATGTGTGAAACGCAAGAATCCACAAAGTTACGAGCAACCAGACTTCATTGATATCCCTTTCAAGTTCCGTGGGTCTTTCATAGTACTAGAG
>JBBPLE010000027.1:0-10538 GCA_038089675.1 Boletales sp. KT-2023b
CACCCAGGGGTCTCCTTGATTCCTTCAATCCCCCCATTGTCTCACCAGCTATCTGTGTATTCATACTCGTGCTAGCGTGTTTTCGCACTATTCATCTCTTTCGGGCCACATCGCACGTCTCGGGTTTATGTTTTGTACGTTTTCTCAGCATCGAGTCCTTCAATACACGCACAAGGTCATCACCACGTGACCCGTGTTTGCTAGCTTCACGTCCGGTGTGATGAAAAATGATGCTTATACTAATCCCAATGTGTCGAGTAAGTAAAACAGCCGTAAAACAATATAACATGGCACAAACATCAATTAACGGACAGCCCGTGTCCCATCCATCAACGGGCATGTTTTTTTTTCATCATCGAGCCGCCTCCAGGATCTCCATCGAGGTTACGCTGTTACCGCGAATTACCTCGAGGGATAAGAATGTTAGTTCGAACAGCAGACGATGGGACGATCAAACACACCACTGTTCCAATTGGGTGCTTTTGGGCAGGAGTAGTCTCCTCGAGAGCATCATCGATCACAAGATTGAGGAACAGATCGTAACCGCGTAAAGTGCCGCTGACTTTGCGACCACCCTGCAGGTGAACGAACAATTTCTTGTCCATGAACTAGAACAGCTGAGGTGAATCACACAACGCCATAAAATCGTAGAGACCCACTTTTTTGAGTTCTGGCTGGGATGCCTTGGACATGTTGCAGACTTGGTCAAGAAGAGAAACCTACCACTAGTGCTCTCTTGCTTTGCCGTGTTTGGCTCCGCCAGCTTCGGCAGCAAACTTCGACCAAGAGTAGCGACCAGCGTTGTACAGAAAGGACAAATAGAAAAGAAAGACTATTTCTTCCCCCTCAGGGTTAGAGTCAGTCCCATTTCCATTGTGTTTATGAGTATGGCGCTGAGCTGTCCAACAGTCGACACAATCACAGTAGTCTCCCGAACGACCCCTTCCAGATCAGAAGTCACTTGTTTTGATACATCAGTGGTGCAGTAGATGGCTACCCCAGCCTCCAGAACCATGCCAAGTAGTCCAAATCCATCTGCCCAAGGTTCTCCTCGTACCGGAGGTTGGAGCAACCTAAGGACGGGCGAACCGGGCTCGGCTTTTCGTGGAATTAGTAGGGGAAGGGGTAGCCGAGGCGGTGGTGTCAGGGGTGGTCGAGGTGGAGGCCATCCACCATCTAACGCGGGCCCAAAGGCTGCCAGCCGTCCGGATGCAATCAATAGCACGCCTTCTCCATCATCAGCAGTGTCTTCTGCCTCGCACAAGCTCTCCGTGCCAACTTCCAATACAACGGCGCCGAATGGTTCGTCCGACAAGGTTGCCAATGGTTCTGCTGAGCGTGGTGGTCGCCCCAGGGCGGGATCCCGCAAACAACCTCGGCCGACACCTACTGTCGTACCTCCATCTCCCTCCCAAACTTCCCAGACAGCCCCGCCTACACCCTCTCGATCAGCTCATCGTCGACGCCGTGCTCAACCTGGAAAGAGCCCCATTACAACTCCGAAACCACCGAACCTCCCGAACGCGACCAAAACACAAATTTCGGGGCTTCCTTCGACACTTCCATCTCAGACAGTAATGCACAAGGATGTTCCACCACACCTCGCGACTGCTCACGAGGCAGAAATTCGCCATGATATCGATGTGTTGGTGGAACGTGTCAGAGCAGTCGCGATGGCTGAAAATCGTCCGACGACTCCCGGTAGCCATATCGATTGGGCTGGGGACGAAGACGACTCTCTCCCCGACCTTGATGATTGGGGTGTTACTACAATGCACACCAATGCAACTCGCGATGACGGTCAGATCGAGGAGATTTCTCCCATTCTAGCGGACACTCTGAAACCATTACCGGAGCCAAACTCGGAATTTCATCACGAGGGAGAAGTGGAAGCCGAACCTGAGCAAGCCCAAGAGTCCCCCGCTCAACCCTCGTTGATACCTAGTCCTCAGAAAGAATCAACCATCGTCCCACCTACCGTTCAGACGGCTCAAGAACAAAGTAATTTGGTTCCTACAGCCGCCGAAGATACACCATCGACTTCTTCTGGTGGAAAGCTGCCTTTACATCCCTCCCTTCCACCAAAACCCGTGGCAGCCATGGAGAGCCTGCGTGCCCGGGGTAGATCGATTAGTAAACCTGCCAGCCTTCCTTCTAAACCCCCTACGATTATTGCGGAAGCAGAGGCACTCACGACCAAGACTGAGGGTTTGACCGAGTCGATTCATGCTCCGTCTGCAGATGAACGTCTCGTATTGGAGAGAGTATCCAGTGCATCTTCTAGCGAACGAGGGCTTACTGCTTCGATTCATGCACCTATACCTGGTTTGCCGGAATCACATTCGGCGCCCAGCCTTCTGTCCACTCATCCCCCCTCTTCGGGACCCCGCGCGCATTCACGTTCGCAAACAGAAGGTCGACCCCATCAACCCCACACTGCCCCACCAAGTAGCACGGCCTCGCATCGACATGGGCGATCAGGCGCCACTTCTCCGCTCGGAAAACACGTCTATACACATTCTCGTAACCATTCCACACCAGCAGGCTCTCGACTACCACAAGCTTCCCGCCCTGTTATAACTGGCGAAGCAATTTCTAGGTTGGCGCGAACAATTGGTGGACTCGGACCCACTTCCCGTACAATTCCCGTCACTAAAGATTCTACCATCTCATCATGAAATCTGACTTGCGACTCGCCTTAAGACCCATACACGGTGCTATAAATTTGTTCGGATACTTGTTACATCTGTGCTCTCTTGTTGGATAGGTAAACTGCTGTGACCTCGTTACAACAAGCATATGTATACCCCCTTCATCCCTTCTCCGTCACACTGCGATATGGGTAGTACTTGGTTTTTCATGAACTAGGGTGTATGTACCATACTTTACTAAGCTGTTATTTAGTCTTAAAGCCTCTAACCCCCTGAAGGGTCGTGCCGATTGTAGGGACAGTTTTTTTTTTCTCGCTGGCTTGCAATCTGTCCCACTGGGTGTGTGATATATTGGTTACGGTTGCTTGTCGACACAGATAACGATAGCTTGAAAGGCCTATAAAAACTCTATCCTGTGCTGAAATATGAAAGTTCAAGCCCAATGGCTGTAATAGGTTTCGACCGGCTCGATAGGTCCGAGACAACACCCAAGCTGACCAGCATTTGCTTCAGGCGACCTTCCCATAACAAAGAAACGGTCTACGAAAGCGGTGAGTGGCACAGTATAATAGGAATAGGTGCAACAGACATTGTTGGTCGATATCCTGGCTTTCAAAACCCCACGAATGACCGAGTCCGACCAAGGTGAGTCCGGCTGCAGATCGTGGTCTGTAGGCAGAGCCATGTCACTCTCTAAGATTGGTGGCGAGAGGGAACGTCGCATCCACCATTCTGCTCCCATTGTCCACTCGCTAGCATAGCTGTAGACATTGAAATTAAACCTCGAGCACAGAGACAGATCCCGGGAGACTCTGGCAGCATAAGCGGCTGAGACATGTCCCATCATCGGATTGAACAAGGCCGTGATTGTGGTGGGCGGTTGAGATGGAGTAGATGAGTCAGAGAGTGTCGTAAATCGAATTCCAGTAGACACTGCAAAGGAAGGACTGAGCAAAACGCCGATCTGAATAGCTGGCTTCATACCTCCAGCACTTTTCTCCTTTGCACTGACATAAAACTCTGCACCCGCGGAAACACGGCCCTTGAGTCCACCACCAGTCGCATCTTCCTCATCCACTCGTTTTGGCCGAGGACTAACCGACGGGACCGAATCTTCGCAAGACTCAATGGAATTGCCAAGCCTGCCAAAATTATGCAATACGCGGACTCCCCACATGCCGTCTTCAGCACTCCAGGAGTATTCGGTACACCATTTTCCGATGTCATGTTGCAGACTGAACATGATGTTACTCACACTCTCCCCACGTGTTCTCCCCTCTCCTGTGAGACTGGAACGAGGGTCGGAGATAGCAGCCACGAGCGCCTGTACAGTAGGGGACACCCGAGTGGTGTACAACGCGTCCAACCGACCGGATGGGAGATACAGGCGGCCGTAAATGAGATAATCTGTCGCGAGGCCCTGCTGGTCAACGTTTCAAGTTGTCAGGTGTAAGTAATGGTAGATGGATACCTACCCCGCGAGTCCACACGCTCGCCAGCCAACCATTCTTCCTTCCCCTCTGGTCGCCTAGGTTTGCCACGCAATTTGAATCGATCTACCATATCTTTGAAACGAACGTCCCGAGAGTTCTTGATGTCCAGTTCGCACGACGAAAAGATGTACCCCACCGAGCCATTTAGCGATGGCATTGCATTTATGGAATACGACGTGCTGAAAAGCGAGTTCGGTGATTTGGATATCGAAAGATGCAATCCATGCGGGATGCTAAAATCTAGTATAGCTGTCACGAATGGTTTAGGGCACACGACTGCTCACGTGGAGGAAACATACCACTGGAAGACCGAGTCAAGTTCGCGTAGAGATTATCTTCGTTCCAACCTGTAGCCTTGTAATAGCTTTGCAAGACATACGACGCGAATGGATACATGTTCGAGCTTGCGAACGTATGCTAGTAAGTAGTACTAGTCGATGTAGATTATGTAATGCAACACTTCAAAATATCTGAATAACCTGGGTAACCGACGGCCTGATCTCCGCATCGTCCCAGCACTTTTGCATGACTTCCCAAACATGATCGTCAAGTCCTCTTGCAGTAGTAACGTCATCGCGAGGTCTGGGAGGCTTCTCGCCTGAAGCCACTTTGATGATAACTTGCGTAGTGTGTCTAACGGTCGCCCAGGGCATCGCGTGCGTCATTAACTGCTTCGAAGTTACTACGAGCTTGACGCGGCACCAACAAACACGAATACCTCTAACATTGTCATTCCAAGCGCGTAGACGTCAGCGGCCATAGTGAGTCTACCCTTGTCAAAGCAGAGTTCAGGTGCCAGCCACCGTTGAGAATTCGAGACCCTAAAACCGAAGCATGTCAGAGAGGTGAAAATCTCACAAGACCGCACTCGCCCAGCAGACTGGGTAAAAGGCACGCCAGTTATATCTTCTACGACCTGACATGAGTGTGTTAGAATGCGACTCAAAATACAACGTATGCTGGAGGCATACTCGCGAGAAGCCAAAGTCAGCAAGGAGTGGGTCTCCAGCAGAATTGATGATGATATTAGCCTTTAAGGGCACGTGTTAACTGTGAACGCGAGTAAAAACACCAGTACAGACCCCTTTCAAGTCTCCGTGTACAATGGGTGGGTTCATGGTGTGCAACACATGGACGCCTGTACAGATGCCTCGGATCTGTGACGATAAATCTTGTGAGGTTGATGGCAATGTAACCTGACAAGACTGACCAATGCAAGGTGATCGACGTCTGGAAAAAGGGCGACATATTTGTCAGCCGTTCCGTTCGAATGCCATGGACTGACAACATAACTAGTACCATGGACGTCAGATAAATGTTTACTTGCATAAGAGAGGGAACGAACGGGAATGGTCCATCATTCTGGCAAAATCCATACAGCGGGAGGATATGACGACCCTGGTCATTTTCCCATACTCTATTCCAGATATCGACTTCGCGTCTAAATCGCTGGTAAAAATGTTTAGGTATGTGTAACCAGTATCTAGTACGTCGAAATACCTGTAGGCTTTTGGGAGTAGAATGGACGGCACGCAAAATCTTGATGGCAACTTTTTCTTCGTTAAGATATAGTCCTTCCCAGATATCCATGGATCCTGTTCCACTAACAGGGTACTGGCCAAGTCGTCGTACTTCACCCCGTTGTAAATGCATATTCGCAAGCAGCTTTCCAGTAGATTTTTGTATGCGATACAGATTAGTCTCCAGTCCCTGGGTATCTTGACTGGGAGAGATGGATAGATTCTATGAACGGGTCGAGGATTGGAAACGTATTAGGGACCTGCACGCACCTGTTGCATGAGTGCCATGATGGTCTTTATGTCGTTGCTTTGTTGGTGCTGAGTCATAGCAATAATGGACTGGGAATTCTTGATGTCAGAAAGATAGCCAAGGATTTCGGCTTGATCGCGGTCGTTGTTCGCCTTTAATTTGGACTGCCAAGAAACAGTGTCTAGCGCAGCGGTGAGCTAGGGTGAAGCGGATCAGCGACGGAAGAACGGAATGTTTTGGACACACTTGGAGTTTCGCCAAACTGTCATTGATTTCCATGTGACAGTCTTGGATAGCAGTTGCCAAATCTGCCTGTTTTATGAAAAGCTCGAACGCGCTTTTCGAGCACCACTTATCCATGCGGTTAATGACACTGGTGAGGGTGCTGAAACCTGGTTGTTAGAAGCGACGGATGTGCCGGGTGCACGGAGAAGAGACCTCTGGACGCCGGTGGCTAATTTCTGTTGTTCCGGAGGGGAAATACCGTTGCCCTCGTTTCGAACGACGACCAAGAAGCTGATGCAGCGATCCAGGATCTGCTGCAAGGCGTTCCTGGATGGCGGTGGTAAGGAATCGCGAGCAAATGAGATGGGGACTGGCCTACTTGTTTGCATGGGCCTGTCTGATCATGGATACGAGGGTATTGAGTAGGCCGATCGCTGGAGCCAGCCACGGGACAGGGGCGAACTGAGCGGTGATCTGTGCGGAGTCGAGGAAGAGGGAGGCAGCATAAGGTATCGTGGAGAGAGCAGACATGACTGGGTATGATCAAGAGAACAATTCAATTAATGGGCGTTTATATCGAGGCTACACAGGATGGCCAGAAGGCGACACGTGATGTGATGATGATGATCGTACATATTGATGCGTCTCTTTCCCCCACCAGCACCGTCCCTGCCAGAGTTCGAGTCTCTTCTCGTGCATGGGCCTTGCAACACCTCCGTACCCATCCACCTCTGTCTCTCCATCCCACCACACGAACGCGCCGTACTCTTCTCCCCCTCCCGCGACGCCCTTTTGCAAGGTCTTTTGAACTGCAATAATCCATGGCTCATCGCGCACTCCGGCACAGGCGCAGTGGCAACCACGAGCTCTATGGTTACCATCTTGTTGGCCATCTGATCTCATCGCGTTTGCTCCGCCATGTGACCCCTTCCACAGCTATCCCCCCAGCCCTGAACGCCTCATTGCGCACCTTGCCCTGCTCCGCGTACACGATCCTACTTCCCCCTCCGTTCCGCTTGCTCCTAACGTGACACTGGATCGTGCACCCTTTCTGCTCGTATTGCACGAACCCTCTGCGTATTTCTTGTCCGCCCAAGAAGAGTGAGTCCACGCACTCGCCATTGCCTTGCTTGAGCCATTCAAATACTTCAAGACATACGGTATCTTCCTACCTTTTACTGATCGCTCATGCCCTCACAACGATCGATTATCTCTCGTCCCGATCCTCGATGTATGTCGTCTCCCTTCTTCCTGAGGCTGTACCTACAGACACAGCTCGTCACCCGTGCGTCTTGTGGTTTTTGACACTCGACTAGATCACCTCAAACTCCCTGTGGTTCGTACACCACCGAGGTCTGCTTTCGACGAACATGATGATTCCGAGGAAGACCCTAAACTAGAGCCTGTACTCTTTTTCGCAGAAAAGTATTTCGAGTTTTCCGGCACATTCCAATGTCAGTGGGACTCGATCATGCCATAGATTCTCGGCTTAGTTCCATGTTCCAGTGGAAAGTCAGGATGTGCACACGCCTCTTTTTACATTGAATCGTGTAGGGGAGGAGGCTTCTATTACTGTTGATTAGTATTTGTATCCAATATCCGTACTGTCATGTCGTCTGGATCCGACGTCGCTGCAGTTGGGTTCTTTTCCTTCATCTTGAAGCCAGGCTCTTCTTTGCACCCTTCATTTTTGCTGGCAGTCGACTGCGCCTTTGCTCTGCTCTTTCTGGTCTTTGCCTGGTCCGCCTACCTCACCAATGGTAACATCCACTTCTTTTTCTTGATGGGAATTGAGGTTGCCCTATGGGCAAGCATCAAGTGGTACGTCCATCGTTTTCTCATGAAAATGGTGCTTATGATGCCCCAGGTTCGTGCAAGAGCTGAGAATGCTGCCCCCATCGGACGGGGTCATTCAGAAGAAAGATCAATGACTAGCCAGGGGCTTTCATTATAAATAAAGTCTACTATTCATCGGCGTGCTCTGTCATTGCCTTCATACCAACGTTTTGTACGTCTGACGCTTTCCTGTGCCAATAAAAATACTGCAACATGTTCGCGTCGCGTGCCGTGGATTGGAAAGTTGGACTCACGTTCTCTTTCTGTCACGTCCAGGCCTTCTCTGAACGATTGTGTCGCGTCGCTACTGACCCCTCCACCTCCTGCGGGACCAAGAGCTGCAAAATGTTGTGCCTGATCGATCACTTCTGTAAGTCGTCCACGGAATGTCTTGGGAGGCATTTCTGAGCAAGGAGGGATCCACGAGGTAGAACGTTTCATTTACCTGCGTCAGAACCGCCTCCAACTCAAGTTTTTGTTCTTCTGATAATCTAAAGACTGAAGTTAGCACGGTTGCCTCGTATTGACATTGGTTGATTCACATCTCCATAATCATCTTCCCAAAGCCATACCACAGCCCGCCCGCTCCGACGAGTGAGGAGAGCTTGACGCTGCGAGGCTCCGCTCTGAGGGCATTCCTCACCCTAGTACCAAAGGGTATCGGCGTGGCGACATCAGCCCAGTCACTGTCAGTTCGTGCATGAATCAATATGAGTTAGACGATAGAGATAATCCCTACGAGTAGAGAAAGATATATGCCAACCACATCGGGAGTGGAACCTTTGTCAAAGCCTTGATCTATCAGACGCTTCGCTGAGCCTGGTGACATCTGGACGGCCGAGAAGAACGTACATCCTTGTCAGAACCTCCGCCTAGATGTCCCATATGAGGTACATCGATCTTGAAGGTGCATTGTATTTTCTACAACATGTAATATAGCGACGGTCATTCTAGTCGACACGATACACACCTGGTTCTCCGCAAGGATGGCATCTATCGAAAAATAATCGTAATCCATGGTCAAGTTGTCGTGCACGACGCGTCTTGGAGCATCCGACACGTCGGTGGCGTGAAACTTTGCGAGCTCCACTCGACCACACGAACATGATCAGACACTTTGCATTGCTCGCACGCCAACGTCCAGCACGACCACACTTCGCAATTCGGTCTCAACGCTCATTTACATTTACGCCTCGAGTGTATGCAAGAATCAAAAGGCCGTCAGAGCTCGGTTCGAGCCTGGGCAGCTTCGAAGAGGTGGCAAACCTTCCTGCCATTCGAAAATTATTGAGTAATCCAGAAGCCGTGAAAGCGCTGGAACAGATTCAGCTGATCATGCGGGAGAAAGGTAATGCGGTCGTGTTTTCGAGCTCATCTTCTCGCCATATTAATGGTCGCTGGACAGGAATTGACCCAACTACGGGGCCAACGACAATCCAATTGGTTCAGCTGCTATCCAACGCAGAATTCCGCACGGCGGGCAAGAAACTGAAGGAAGAGCTCGAGAAGGCAGGCGTTGACCTGAGAGACGAGGTGAGTTGACAGTCCGTGATAGACATGATTGTGCGTTTCTACCCATCGTCTAGGAACTCTTGAGTGCATGGAAAAATCTGCAAAAGAAAGTGAGTGAGGATTAGGATTGGGGACGCGCAGGTACAACGCAGGTAGTACGATAATTAAATCTCCTTCCAATTGCATCACCGATCATGAACATGAACAACGAGCATACGTCGTCCTCGCCATCCGAGGCACCTGAGCGTCCACTTCCTGCCACTCATTTTTATTCAGTCGAGTATCCTGGCTACGTGCAACCTTCGTCCGCTCCCTTAGCAATTCGCAATTTAGGAGGTACATCCAGACTCGAGAGCGCATTCAAACGCACCGCCGCAAAGAACGACGCTTTGTTGGAACTAAACCTCCGCCACGGAAACCCGTATGCACACCCCATACCAGGCGATATTGTCGGGACAAGCAATATCCTGATCAAGGTTACGAAAAGAAGGCGGCGGCGTGAGGGCGATGATGGCGTTGTTGGTGATTACACCGCAGAACCACTAGGCGTCATTCTGAAGACGGCTCGATTTCGCAGTGAGTCTGGTTATTACGACTTATCTTGTGACCGTTCTCAGTCAGGGTAGCTATGGCAGACTATCAGTTTCAGCCCGAGATGTCGGACCCCATTGCAAAGTTACGGCTAGCGATGGACAGAATGGATGGTGAGTCAAATTGAATCGAGGAACTATCATTAGACTCTCGTCCGTGTCAACCTGTTGGCTCGCAGTTGATGCCATTAAGCAATACACCATCCCTGAAGAGAAAGAAGACTATGTCCTTTCCTCTCCTGCGGCGAAGGATCCCAACATCGATCCTGGTCTTGAAGGACCATCAACTCCGCAAAGCAATTTGAGGCTCTTTCCCCCGCCGATATTCAGTCGTCAGGGTATTCCTCAGAACTACAAGTAAGCTACTTGGTCTCCCCTCACAGCATGGGCTCACGAGATGTAGTTTTAAGCCAAACCCTGCGTCAATGGTCGCTACCGTGGTCAACGAAGAAACAGGTGAG
>JBBPLE010000027.1:10638-20705 GCA_038089675.1 Boletales sp. KT-2023b
ATCGTAAGCGGCTCATCAACAAGGGTCGATGGAAGGGATGTGGCCCTGCAACGGTCACTTTTGGGGACCTTAATGTTGGCGATCTTCCTGAATTACTCTGCTCTCGGTTTATCGTAAAGATTTAGGTCCCGGAAAATCCCATCGCCGTGCTGCAAACCCGAAGTCAAGCCAAGCCAGAACTCCTAGAACGTGTCAAGCAGGTTGCATGATCAAATCTTTCTGAAATCGTGACTAATACCTCATGTAGATGGTGCAAGAACGTCCAATCTGGACCCGTGCTGCCCTGTATAACCAATTCAGTCCTGCAGAGGTTAGAGAAATACACAAGTGAGGTGTTTTTCATGTTTTATGACAATACCTCATGCTTCAAAGTTCAAAAGTTTTACTACCTCTTGTTTGCTACACATTCCAGGATGGGCCTTGGCGGGACACTCTTGTTCGCCTTAAATACGACCCAAGAAAGCATCCAGAAGCTCGATTGTAAGCATTCATTAGTATCGGCATTGTTGACCCCTCACGAGTTCCATAGCTATCAGCGCATATACTTTCGTAATGCAAACCATCCCATGTCAAGGGTATCTATCGTCTCCCGGAGACAAGAGGGGAGATCAGCAGCCACATACATTACTAGATCTGTTGAACAAGAGGAAGCAATGGACGTCGAACGACGGTGACTAGTGTTTTCTCTTTCACGGGTGATTCATAACGTACTCCCATTCTTAGCAAGTCGCACATATTCGATGGTGTGACGCTCACGAAGGAAACAGCCGCCTTTCAGCTCTGTGACATACATGACCCCATGCTAATAGATATGATTGAAAGCGAGGAAGATTTACGCGAAACATGTGATGTAGGTGTCACTTGACTCCTGCTACTGTCCCACCTTACGCAGAGTAGGAACGAGATGGGTGGTATAGTGCACATGCGTTCGAGAAGATCAAGATCGTTCTCCGTCACAAGTTCTTTTCACTTCTGCAAGGTTATGTCGCCACTCAGGAAGAGTGCGAGGCTCTTCTCGAGGAGGGTTCAGCAGGGAAGAAAACACAGACGACGCGAGTGAAGAAACTCAAATACGGCAAACATAATATGGCCAAGGGGGCACTTCGACCAGAAGATGCGGCGGTACGTTTCACAGGGATTGGCTTGCTATTAGATCTGACTTGACTTTAACTTCAGGCTGCGAGGCTACAGGCTACTCTTGAACGCAGCGCGAGGAATCTTCAGGCGAGCCGGAAAGAGAAACTTGGGGAATGTTCGCTTAAGCCAGGATCCCGACAACAATGACGATGGAATGCATTGTATGGCCCACATAGGGCATGGTTACGACAGGTGGTACATGTGTCGGGTGTGGTCTATACACTTATGCTTCATGGTCACCGCAAAGAAAACCACTGAGATCATGAGTTTTCTTTTTGTTCTGCGCGTGCTTTCCGCTGATGGGTGTCAGATGAGAGCCATCATTAGGAGGAAGTTGAGCATACTGATCCAATAAGTGCGTAGAGGGAATTCTTGCGGAACTACACGACAGGGTGAGGGTCATTGTTCGGACATCGAGAGGACGAGGATGGTATACCTTGGGATCAACCTAGTAGAGAAATTTAGCGCAAGCAGGCCAACAAGGATAAGTACACACCCCCTTCAACGAACGCGTTCGGTTGGTCTGGGGCCTCTTGATACCATTGCGGTGGGCCTTGCGAATTTGATTGTGGTTTGTGTGACTTGAGACGAATGAGTTCGGATTCCATGCGATGCAAGACACTCTCACTTCTTGGACTTGGCCATTACCGTCGACTTGAAGGCTGCCCGCTTAGCTGTTGAGCAGATCTAGTGGCTGAAAACTGTACAGTTTGTCTCGGCGTTTTCCGAGCGAGCGTCGGTTTTCCACGGTTTTATCTTATGCGGCTCTTATCAAGAATACGTACTCGGCCGAGTCGCCAAGATCGGCCGAAACTGCTCAATTAAATAGTGACCCTGGTGAGCACAACTGAATAACACCATTCTCTCAAGTACATTGCCATCACATCCTGCCCTGCCTATATCATGCCAGTCCCCGTCACTAGACCCCGCACTCTGTATGACAAGATTTGGGATGACCATGTCGTGTGAGTCATAATCACGCGCATTGATATGGGTATTGAACTCATCTCTCCTCAGCGATGTCATGGAGGATGGACTGGCGCTGATCTATATTGATCGGTACGTGTATCAATTCCACAGCAAGCCCGATATTTACCCTGGTCTTTAGGCATCTTGTTCACGAAGTTACGAGCCCTCAGGCATTCGAGGGATTGTATGATCTCAGATTCTTCATGTCCGCCAGTCGGCTCATTGCGCGGGTAGACGATCTGCCGGCCGAAGTGTTCGCCGACCAGACTGCACACTCGCTACCGTAGATCATAATATTCCGTGAGGGTCTTCACACTTATCGTTTGAAACCGGCTCATATGCCTTACTTGATGCAAGGACCATCACCCGTAAAAACTACAAGTCTGTCGAGACCTTTGTAGCAGAACCTGATTCCCGTGCACAATGTTTGGCCATCGAAGACAACGTAAAAGAATTCGGATTGACTTACTTTGGTCTGACGGACCGGCGTCAAGGCATCCGATTTTACCCATTTGTCGACTTTATTCTGATGAAACCTCAGGCATTGTACATGTCATTGGACCCGAACAAGGTTTCACGGTAAGGTGTTGTCATAGTTGTGGTGCTTAGGATATGATCCTGGTTCTTACAGCTTCCCGGCATAACTTGTGTCTGCGGTGATTCGCACACCTCCAGTACGTTCGTGATATTAGATTCCGGCAGCCGTTCATTACCTTGCACAGCCCATGGCGCATTTGGTTCCTTAGCATTCGGCATCGGAACATCGGAAGTCGAGCATGTCCTCGCTACTCAAACTTTGTTACAACGAAAGGGAAAGAATATGCGCATCACCGTGGACGGTGAACTCGCCGAAGGCGTGACTTCCAAGGACGTCATCTTGCATATCATCGGTCTCATCGGAACGGCTGGGGGCACAGGACATGTCATCGAATATGCTGGGTCTGTATTCCGCGGCTTCAGCATAGAGGCTCGTATGAGCGTCTGCAACATGAGTATCGAGGCTGGTGCCCGAGCTGGTATGGTTGCGCCGGATGAAGTTACTTTTGAATACCTCCGTAACCGGCCTCTGGCTCCCAAAGGCGACGCATGGGAACGTGCCGTTGCTTATTGGCGTACCCTAAAGAGCGATGATGACGCAAAATTCGATATCGAAATTAACGTCAATGCAGCCGACATACCTCCCACTGTAACGTGGGGCACGTCCCCTCAGGATGTTGTTCCCATCACTGGTTCCGTTCCAGACCCTGTAGCAATGAGTGACCCTGCTAAGCGGGCCTCTGCGGAGCGCGCATTGGCCTACATGGGTCTGCAACCAAACACCCGCATGGAGGACATCGCGTTGGACAAGGTCTTCATTGGGTCCTGCACCAACAGTCGTGTTGAAGACCTCCGTTCTGCTGCTCGAGTCATCTTAGCTGCCGGTCACGACGCAAAGGTGTCTCCGAACGTCCACGCTATGGTCGTTCCTGGTTCGGGGTTGGTCAAACAGCATGCCGAAGCCGAGGGGTTGGATAGTATATTCAAGCGGGCTGGCTTTGACTGGCGAGAGGCTGGATGCTCTATGTGCTTGGGCATGAACCCAGATCAGCTCGCCCCTGGTGAGCGCTGTGCTAGCACGAGCAACCGTAATTTCGAAGGTCGTCAAGGCGCCGGAGGGCGGACTCACCTCGTCAGCCCTGCCATGGCAGCAGCAGCAGCAATTTCGGGAAAGCTGACTGACGTGCGGAAACTACTGGATTCTGGGGCCGAGAATATCACTGCGGAAGCAGCGAAGCTGAAACAAACGAGTCCATATGAGTTTTTGACCGATCCTGTCCTCCCTCCTCCTGAGCCACGTCCCCTCTCTGAATTATCTGGCACATCTTCCGTTAGACAGGCCGCGTCTTCGGGCTCTGGGGTTCCCAAATTCGTCGTCGTAAAAGGAGTCGCAGCACCCTTGCACATGGCCAACGTTGACACAGATAGGATCATTCCCAAACAGTTCCTCAAAACACTAAAACGTACTGGCCTAGCTAATGCGTTGTTTTACGCTCTCCGATTTGATCCCAAGACAGGGGAAAAGACAGATTTTGTTTTGAACTGTGCTCCATACGACCAGGCGAAAATCCTCGTTGTCAGCGAGCCGAACTTTGGCTGCGGCAGTTCTCGGGAGCATGCTGCGTGGAGCTTGTGGGTCACACTCTCCGATTCTCAGGCTGTTCTTCCGGTTCTCGAAACTAACAGTCACGAATTTAGAAACGACTTCGGAATCCGTTGTATTATCGCTCCAAGTTTCGGCGAGATCTTCCGGAATAACGCGATGCAAAACGGCATGCTGCCTTTGCTGCTTTCTCAAGCAGAATGTAAAGAGCTTGCCGTGGACGCAGAGGCAGGTGTGGAGCTCGAGGTCGACCTTGAGAAACAGGAAGTGAGACGTGGAAACGGCAAGGCAGTGATCCACTTCACGGTGGATCCTTTCCGGAGACACTGCTTGTTGAACGGTCTGGATGATATTGCGCTTACACTACGAAAGGAAGATGCCATCACTGTTTTTGAGCAACGCAGGAGCGCAGCTTGGCCGTGGTTAGATGGGTTTGGATACAAGGGGAACAAGATCCCAATTGTCCCGGAAAAGACGAACAAGAGGACGGAATGGTGAGAATGTACTCCAATATCGTGTAGATTGTGTAGCGTATAGTAGAAGACAATTTGTGAATCACGATCACAAGCCCTTCGTGACTGCATCCGAGACCGAGTTCAGACACAGCACGAACTTGGGGTAATTTGTATGGCCAACCATTCGAACGAATCTTCCTTCCCTCTTTCAGTAGCCACCGTAGTGCCTTGGGGATATCAATCAAGGTCACGAATTTCGGTGGCACATGCCTCCCGCAACTACCACCACCACCATAACGACCTCTTCTAGGTCCCAATTTCCCCAGTTACACACGCCTCAACCCAAGTTGGTCGATGCAGATGGTCCACAGGTGAAACAAGAACCCCCGCAGTCCACTGCTTGCAAGGTTCCGCCCCCGTTGAAGCAGACGCCCGCTCCAGGGCAGCCATATCCACAGAAAGTGCCCCATCGCTCTAGCAAACCGATCATCAACTGGTTCCAGCGCAAACTCGGTGGGTCAGCCAGAGCGAGGAGGATTCCGGATGGAAACAATTTGAATGCCGCCCAGAAGGTTGTCCCGAAAACCAAGAGTCACGTCAGCGTCACCACCTCCACGAGACCTAGTGGCAGAACTATCTCTTCTCCTTGGCCACAGGGCGCCTCTGCTACAACACAACGACAAGGTGCTCTCCAGTATCACAAGAGGGGTGTCTCGTCTACTGCATCACAACGACGAACCATCTCTCTTAACGAAGCGGAGACTGAGCACAACCAGTCACTACATTCGGGAGACGACGACCATGTGGACGCCTCCACCCATTGCTCGTCTCTAGCCCGCGATTCGATGTGGTCCCCTGCAAGTGCCCTTGAGGCCGATGAGGATGCCTCATTACGCCCTCTTCCCCCCAGTTCCCCACCGTCACCTGCGCTTTCTCATTCGTCTTCATCTTACATATCTCACCCACGGACCTTCCGTAGTATTGCGGCTAGCACCAAACCTACCACTGTCCTTAGCATTGATCTGCCTCCTGCAGGTGTTGCACACATTGCTCAAGTCCCTGTGACTCCTGTATCGCAGATCCCGCCACGCCATGCGCTTCATGCGCGTTCGTCCTCCACCGGCACCAATGGTGGCCTGGTAGGCAGTGGTGCGTCCATCACATTTTCTGCCCTCCCGCCATCTCCCCATTCTGTATCCCATCCACCACCCTCAACGCATACAAGTGCTGTCGCGTCAAACCCTATGCTTCTAGGACACAACGTCCATGGGCTGCAGGCGCCACTTCATACGGCACACCATCCGCGAAATAATCCGCGTCCCTCCTCACCACCTCTTGACAATGCCTCTATGCTCACACTTGCTTCGTCGGCGTACGCGATACCCGGTGCACGCATGACCATTGGTTCGCTAGGATCCGCGACCGTGTCTGGTTTGCTTGGAGGTGGTGACTCTATCTCTCATCTTGGAGGTAGTGTTCTAGGAGACCTAGAGGGAGAGAATACTAGTCAATTCCTTCTTGCCGATGATGATCGCTTGGACGTCGACGGTGAGCGGGACGTGGACGCCAGTCTGCGTGCACTCAGACCCAGAAGCTCGCGGAGAGGCAGTTGGGATAGCGAAGTCAGCGGATGGAGTGCCAGGATACTCGGGAGTGGACCAGGTGTCGCGGGGAACAAAAATATTTGGGCGAGCAACAGTATGAAAACTGGGGGACCGGTGAGCTTGGACGATGGGGACGATGAGAAGAATAATGAAGTTGTGGTCGAAGGTGGGGCGGCAGGGTCACTCTCCGAGCAGGAATATCGAGACGAGTCTCTTTCTACCGAGGCCGGCGTGTTGCACGACAGAAAAAAGCCAGAGTCGGGCCACTCTAGAAGTCGAGAAACGGAAGAAGACGTTCGTTCGACACTGGGACGGGCGGCAGGTGCGGCAGCTTTGAAGACTCCTTTCGTTCGTGAAGAAAAAAGACCCTAGTATAATGAACACGAGTCTTTCTTTAAACACCACATTTGTTCTTGTCACTCCTTGACCAAGATCGATTTGTTCGCCCTTACCCTCTGCCGTATATTACACGTTCTTGTGCTTCAGCATACCATGTTTTGTATTACCCCACTTTTCGTACTCACGCTCGCAATCTGTGCATCTTCCGAAGTATTACAGTAGTCCCTCGGAGTCTGTTCGCGGACATAGCAGCCCGCAACTGTTTCGATGGCCGAGTATTCCTTCCATACTGTCTTACGACGCTTCTGGAGATTTGCGAATGATGCGAGGCTCAGACTCGCCGACAGGTTTACCCTTGCGTTGTCTATGACAGTTGCTCTCACTGCTGGAGACAGCTGCCCAGACTACTCAGCATATTCACAAGTACGGTTCACGATACTGCCAACGATGCTTAATTTGATGCTATGTGGACCGTCCAGACACAGCACGGCAACCCTTCTCGTGGTCCTTTAGGCCTCCCTTACATGCGGCCCGCTCCTGCGTGCCGTACTTTCAATAGTACATCTGTCGAGGTAGATCATCTTTACACTCTGGGACCAACGTCTTAGGTACCCGTTTTGCAGAAAGTCATCTCGGACATGAATGCGCGCCTAAAGGATCCTGATATTGCGCGCCTATTCGAGAACACATTTCCGAACACTCTTGGTGAGCACCCAAGAAGTAATAGCTGGCTCCTCCATATTGACCGAGGCTTGCAAGACACCACTGTTAAATACTTCAACGAGGTATATTATCAACGGAATCGCAATGCTGTATGTTGACTCAGGATAGACTGAAAACTTGGCTTTCATTATCACAGGCGATATTTCGTGCGACTTACTATGAATAAGCGTTTATGTTCTACCCTAATGTCGATTTTACAGTGCGCAGTGGCTTCGAGACACCGGAAACCAGGTCTGTTCTTGAGCCCAAGACCCACTAGTACTCATTGAAATAACAGTTTGCTCAATATCGGCGCCTCTTGTCGATAGACAGGAAGCTCAACAGCCTCGTCAAGGCTGTCATCCACAACGAGGCACGATATATCTCCCAGTATCCCTATTGTGGTGCTTTCCAGCCACCTCCAGAGAGCGGTCTACCTCCTTCCCATAACCCTTGGGCCGACCGCGTACTTGTTAATCCGTGAGCTGCACTCGTGAAACTATTCGTGGCAGGGGGCCTGATTAGCTGCATCAGCCCTGTCGATAATCTAACCGTATTTGAATGCAAAGTACGTTGTATGATTTCTTGCAGAAAGACAGTAACGCGAACTTTGGACATGTAGTATGAACTTGATTCGTTGTGTGGTTTCATCAAATTGTCCGCATCTTATTATCAAGCAACGAGGGACTCGTCGATAATGGATTCCGACTGCAAGTATTTTTATGTCTGTTTTGTCATTCCAAGGATCGATCAACACTTGCATTAAACAGGGCTATCCGCAATCGACCAGATCTTTCGCGTTATAGATGAACAGTCTAAACCTTCGTTTGATGCAAACTTCAACTTCATTTCGTACTACAACTGGACCGGGCTTCCTGGATCCCTTGCTGGTTCTGTGAATAATGCTGGGAATGGCGAACCCAAAGGGTATACAGGGTTGGTGGGAACCAGTCATCGTCCCTCTGACGACTTGTCCGTATACGGTAAGATCATACTAATAATATTGGCCTACACTGGTGGATGATTGTATCCACCAGCTTTCCTTACGCCGGCGAATGCCATGCTTAGTGTTGAATTATCCAACTTGGCCACAATACTCGATGATGCAAGAATCGCACCTAATCTTAGTACTCAGGCCAAAAAATGGAGTCAGAGCATCAGGGATGCCGTTTATGGGCACGCTGTAGGTTTTATTGCCGTAGTTTGCAATCGGTGCTAACGATATTGCTGGACAGATCGTTGATGGTGTCTTCGCATACGAAGTCAATGGTGTGTTTTACATTATTTTAATGACATATGCTGACACCATGGTTAAGGGCTTGGTTCCGTCTACATGATGGATGATGCAAACGTTCCGGTTAGCTGGTTTCTTCTGTTTAAGGAGATACCTTTAAACATTTTGCAGTCCCTCCTTTCACTCCCTTACCTAGGTTTTCTTGATAGGAACGACTCTGTATATGTTCAGACAAAAAGGATGTTGATGTCTCGCCGTAATCCTTATTACGCTAAGGGTCAACACTTCAGTGGCATTGGGTCAGTCTGCGAACCAATTCCGCGATGGGCGAATCCTAACCCATGTCCAGTGGTCCCCACATCGCGGCACAGTACCCATGGCCGATGTCACAGATCTCTAATATATTCGGCAGTGATGACGACGAGGAAATCCTGGAATCCCTGTACACAATTGTCAATGTAAGTCCTTGTGGTATCGCAGTCTTTGGTCGTAGGTTAATCGAGGAGATTAAGAATACCGCAGGACTTGGTTTGATTCATGAGTCAATCAACATTTACGACCAGAACGGGTACACTCGGTCGTGGTTTGCATGGGCCAATAGTTATTGGAGTGAAATGATCCTGGATCTTGCTCAGCGAAAACCTTGCCTCATTTTTGACAGTTGTGAGCCCTACACTCCTGGCCAATAGCTGTGTCTATGTACTTGTGAGGTGTGAATTGCTCAACATTGTTTTTGCGGAACGAAGGGGGCCCGTTTCTTTGTTATTGGCACAGCCACAGTTCCTTGTTTTGTGGGGAATAATCTCGTTGATGAGGTTCGATTGACGTGAAAGGCAGGACGTCCGTTCGTTTCCTCATCTTTTCCTTTGTTCGTCCTCGTTCGGCCTTCAATTCATGTCCTTCGCACCCCACGAAATCGGAACTCTCATAGTTGTTGTGCTCAAAGCAGTAGGACGCCTTGCCTAACCCTTCGTGGCTTACTTTCTGACGGCGTGAACAGAAAAACTTGCCAAATAAAAGGCATATTGGAAAACAAGCGCCATATTGTCTGGTGACGCTGAACGAGGAGAAGCGACGGACCAAAGTAATCAAGCGCGGTGGTCAGCATCCGGAGTGGGACGAAGAATTCCGGTTTACCATATTCGAAGATGTAGAGGGCGGTCTTGTTCGGTCTGCGCCAGGGAGCAACACTCCCCCACCGTTACCTCCAAAGAAGAGAAGTCCCAGAAAGATCAAAGGCGGAAACTTCATGAGGCTTCAATGTTATGCTGATGACGCGCGTGATCCTGACTTCATCGGGGAGACGCTCGTTGATCTAACGGAGGCTTTGACAAAGGGCGAGACGGATGGTAAGCCAACTATTGTCAATTTAGCGAATCTTGTTGATCCTGTCGTAGAGTGGTTTACTCTCATGAATAAAGACAAGTATGCAGGCGAAGTTTATATTGAGCTAACTTTCTGGTCGAACGTGCGTCGCGGATGTAATA
>JBBPLE010000027.1:24920-57938 GCA_038089675.1 Boletales sp. KT-2023b
GGCGGTTGTTTAAGGGTAGGAGGCAGATATCCATATGACCGGATCGGAAGGTCGACCAACGAAAAGAGCTTTGTTCTACCACTGGACTTGGAGGGTCCAGAGTCTTGATGATGGTCTCGGATGTGGGCCGCTGTCGAGAAGGTCGGGGGGAGTTGATATGCGGTATGGAGGACCTGAAAGGCCTTCTCTGGGTAAAACGAGACGAAGATGGGGCAGCGGACTGGCTGTCAGGAGCGGTGGGTCTAGAACTGAATCGACTGGGGCCGGTGTCATGGCTCTGCGGCGAGTTCAATAAGATGGGTAAGACCAAAGCGACCAGCCGGATCACCTGCGGACGATGAGGTTTGACCAAGGATGTTGCGACGTCGTGTCGATTGATACGATGCTTGCGTCTGCCAGTGGTCGTACGCACGCGGGGAATCGACGTGGAGCCTTTGCGGGAGAGACGAACCTCGTTCGGTTGGACGTCTTCCATGGTCAAGGGTCGTATTTAACTTTGTTTTCCGAGTGTCTCGACGTTGACATGCGCGACGTCGACACGTCGAAACGGATGTTCTCCACACCGTTTTCTTCAGTCAAGAGAGCGAAGACCGAACACCACGACGCCGAGCCGTTTGCCTATCGGACCCCGCCTCCCCTCTCACTCACCGCCCTCCATGGTGTCGAGCGAATTCGTCTCCCTCCTTCGCTCAACGTCCGACGCTTGTCTTCTCAGTCTCTCCAACAGCTTGCCAGCGAGCGCACAGAACTCCTTCGTCGTCAAGGCAGACGTGTCGTCGGCTTGCCCGTAGTGCTGTGAGTCTCCCCCGCTGCGTCACGCTGATTATATCAAAAGCGACGATGGCATTGTTTTGAATTGGTACCAAGAAACACCCTCCGATGTTGCATCCGCTTACTGTTTTGAACAGGATTCGTCATGGCCCGAGCTCTGTGCACAGGGACCATAACACCCCTTCCAACATCCATCAGACGGTCACCTCTCCCATAGTACGGAACGACAGGTTTCGCCTTCCGCCTGTTTCTGCTGGCATGAGTACTACAGAGGCCATCACCATCGATTCGGAGGAGGATACAATCGGTATCTTGTCCTCTCCATCTGCCGTCCCGAGAAAACGTCCAGATGCAACCAACTACTCAGACTCGGACGTAGATTCGGTCTCTTCGATCCGTCCAGAAAGCAAAGCGCAAGATTGTCAGACGGCCTCATCCCACCATGCTTTGTCAGCTCGAGAATTGGACTCGTCTCCTGGTCGCCCTTCAACAAGAGGAGAAGTCGCAGTCGCTCCGCTTGAGCCACAATCCGCCGACACCTATGTGACGATCTCTATCCTCGAAGCTGATGGAACAGACGAGGAAGTGACAAAGGCTGAGGTCATTAATGCTAGTAAAATTTCCGCTCTACACGCTGAACCACCTCCCCTTCCGTCCCTGCAATCGATCAGGGGTTTACGTGCAAGAAGGAAACAGCGAGGTCGCCTCACGCGTGATGCCCTGCCCAATGGGCCGATAATCGCTCCGCGAGTATCACAGAAACAGGGGCGAAATGAACTTCTCGAGGAAACTTTTGCCATTACGAGCAGTGAGAGCGATGAGGAATTAGATGTCCAGGCTTCTGATCCGCAGCTTAAAAGAGTACCTCTGCCTAAAACTCACTATGGCCGTCCTCGGCGACTCTTGATGCCAGCTTCTGCTGACCTTCCGTTGGTTGCAGTCACCATGAGAGGTGACTGCCATTTCATAGAGAGAAAGGAGAAGTGAGTCCTTGGATTGTTGTGGACCTACAGCCACTGATCGAACCAGATATCGTATAACAGGCTACTCACTTCCTAATCCTGGAATCTTTCGACATGTAACAGATGTTTGCATGGTTGGGGACACCGCTGTACTCGGGTGTGACTCCAAAGGGACAAATCAAATTTCATTCGTTTCTGTCGCGATATGCATGCGGTTTCCTGTCTGTGTGGGCAGTTTTCAGGTGCTTAATGGCATATGAACAGGGAAAGCCGCAAATGACCAATGTCACATGCTCGCCGCACAGCAGTGGGCCGCGTTACCAGGATACGCAGAGGAGAGGTCTGAGTTGCCTCGCTGCAATACACGCCGAGGATGGCCACATCAAATTTCTGTCCGGTGGCTACGATGGAACGATTTATGAATGGATGGTCGAAAATCTGCAGGAGCCTCGTTACGAGAAAGCTGTCTCACATGGTGCCTGTATAATGGCGCTGGCGTACCGTGATCGTGATAGATCAGTAGTGGCATCTGCACAGAAAAAACTGCAGGTAACGGATCTTAACCGTTGCAAGACGGTGGTTCATCCCTTCTCAAATGACATTCAACAGATACACATACATCCGCAGGCAGCGTACGTCACACTACTAGAGGTAAGTGGTGTGGCTGCATTCCAGTGGTTTGCGCTCAATCAGGCGCAAGGTCCGGCATCTTGACCACCAAATACAGCTGTATGATAGCCGCAAAGCGAATTTTGACAGTGAACCATGCCTGAGTTTCGGGTACCGCAGCTCGAATAACAAATTTCCAGCGACACATACGCGAGGTAGTGTTCATCTCGTTCATTTTGCAAAAGCAAACGAAGACGGGTGTGTATTGCTCTGGGACTTTCGAAATGTCAAGGTAGGAGTTCCTTTGGCTGCAACCCGGGAAGAGATATGATGAAAGCTCTGCCTGAAGGGGCCAGTGGTCGAGAGGCGGCTTCAACAGGCCGAGAAGGTGGTGCACACGATCTTTGCGGACATGGACGTTGCTACGTTTGGGGACAATGTTGTTACGTTTTTTGAGGATTACCTGACTCAATGAATGAATGACCACCATTACCGTTGAAACGTTGACTCTTGTTTGGTTCGTACTACGACGACGCGCCCACTCGGTGACCATGTCCAAAGGTCAAGTCCACCTCGTTGTTGGTCTTCTTCCTTGTCTACCTCCGCCATCTCTCTCATTTGTATTTTTAGCGTCTCTTGATCGGTGCTGGGAAGGCCTCGCCAAGTCCTCCCGTTGGTCCAGCACTGGGCGCGCGAGGTGTCAAATCCATGGACTTTTGCAAAGAGTTCAACGCCAGGACTGCTCACATCGAACCTGGCGTCCCCATTCCGACCATGATCCATGTCCAGCCTGACAGGACGTTCACCTTCATTACAAAAACGCCGCCAACTACGTACCTGCTCAAGCAGGTTGCCGGCCTGGAAAAAGGGCCCGCCCGTCCCGGGCACGAAATTCTCGGCACCATCAGTCTCAAACACGTGTATGAAATTGCGAAAATCAAGGCGAGAGATGAACACCTCAAACATCTCAAGTTGGAGTCGATCGCGAGTACGGTCATTGGTACCGCACGAACTTTGGGACTTCAGGTCGTGCCGTGACCCTTTCGATAAGCCGTGTGTCAGGTACGCCCTCGCCTGCATCGTGACCTATTGGCTTATCACCGGCACTCCCATGCGACGCAGTTCCTCTTATCACACGTCTTGATGCCATTCCGCTAGTCCTTTTTCCCCACCCCCGACCCTCACCATTTCGGCCCCATGTGCCTATCTGTAGTTAGACAATTGTCAAATCCTTCTCACAGCGCTACAGTACGCGTATCCCGTCATCCTCGACATCATGTATTGGGGAACATTAATGAACAAGCGCAGTGGCGTCATCCGCGTTCGAGTGCCTTGTGCAAGGTTAAGTTCATCCACCTCATAATCAAATTCACATTTCATAATGGCGAGTCTCCGGTTTCCGTATACCGAGAGTCGACGCACTGCTTCTTGAATCCATCTGATCTAGCCTGACCCGTGGTCATGTTCCGCCGTCCAATCGTTTGCCATCTTTCTCCTCCAAATGATCTTACCGGAATCTTGCCATGCTGTTGACACGCTTTCCTCGTCCGCATCCACCGCACCTTACCTGCACTCCTGCGACACGTTCTTTTCTTCTCACTCGCCACTGCGTTGCCCCATTCCTGCCTTTTGTGGTTGCTTCCCTTGTCCGTGTCGTTTCTCAAGCGCGTGAAGTTCATTATCTTCTTGATTACTGCCACGATTTGTACGTCTTTGGGTATCCTTGTTCGGGATTCTCACCTTGAGTGTCTGTCTAAATTCTCGGCTATCGCAGACCTACAGCCATCGTCCTTTCACTTTAATGGCAAGTCTCGTGTCAATTTCAGCGTGCCGCTGCGACGCCAATCCGCATGTTCCCTGGGTAAATCAGCGCGCTTATGTCCAACGTGTTGTTCCTCGATCATGTCGGCCTCGACTAGACTGCCTCATCGGACTTTACTCCACCAACAGATTCCAAACTTAATGAATCTGGCTTCCCGTGACAACACGTTTGTTGCCTCATACTCATCCTTGATCTGTCACAACAATGTCCACGTTGCGATAATTCGACATACGGTGAAAAAAGAAAAAAACGAAACAGGAGCATTTCATGAAATGTTATTCAAACTCGCCCTATAAAGAGTCCATCCTACCTGGCCAGTGCTCTGCAGAGTTGGTTCAGTTCACCTCCTCTTCTCAAACATCTCAGTCAACCTTTTGCTCTTGCGATGGCGGCGGCTTCGACGAACGACGTTTTGTCCTGGACAAATCAAGATCCCCGTGAAAGTCAACTCTTCAACACATGGGGTGTTCTCTACCGTTTTGCGGTTCAGTGCTTTCCTTGTACCATCCTGTCGGCGTTTCTGACGACGCGCTGCAGACCGTAGTGAGCAGCAGCGGGCAGAGTACCACGACTCTGTGGCGGGCAGTGCGCGCCAACAGGGAGGATCGAGTTGCGAAGCTCGAATGGGCTTCTAATGGTGGACTCGGACGAGCAGTGATCGGCAAGGTAAGAGGGAGAATTGGACAAAAAAAAAGTATGTCCGTCGACTGATTAATGTTTATCTTGCAGAACGCGGTCCCGATGTCCGACCTCGTCCGCGCTGATTCTCGCTACCCAGTAAGTTACATCCGGACATGGCTTCGGACGCGATGCTCATCGCGCGACTAGGGCGCGCGGATTTTTAACGCGCCTGATGGCCTGCAGTATCGCTGGCGGCCGTCCCCTACATCACCTGACATTTTTGTATGTTCCGAGCGGGATTGCTATCATCGTACACGCACTGATGGTCCATTCGCAGCTGGAGGATCCCGCTGGAAATCTTGTTGCCTTTTTCCGACCCACGAGGCCCACCCGGTATCAGATTGGGGACGTCTATGGGGAACTGCACTTTCTCCGAAATGCGGGTGCGGGGACAATAGTGAGGTACCTCTTGCAGGAACCACGTCATTATACTCATGTTCCTTGACCTTAGACACACCCACCGATGATGGACACGGTTACGGTAACAGCCATGCTCTACCGATTTTGCCAGGCATTTGGTCTCTGATATCGCACTCTCCTGCATCCACATTGTAAAGTACAAGAGACACGTTCTCGATAACTATCCATTGTGACCCGTTCACATGTACTATAATTGACACGCAATGCACAAAATTTCACCCGAAACAGTTTACGCAATCAGATGACGCTATTGGCATGATCGTGAAGTCCCCATCGCTGTCATGCAACACACGTTGTACGCCACACGTGGGGAAACACGATGCAAGTACAAACGGCTCACGGTCAGAGCGACGACATTCATATGTGATCAATCGGCTGATAACAGGCAAATAGTGATCTATGACACATGTTCACAGCTTGGCTGTTGCGCTCTCCTGTTGGCCCGCTATCACAGCGTCCATGATCTCATCGACCTTGCGAATGACCCATTCCGTGCCTTCGTCGCTGGAAAGGTATCTGTCTTCCTCGTTTAGGTTCTCCTCGTGACGGGCCTTGAGGAGACCAAAGACATGACTGGTGAGCTGAGGACCGACTCTCCCTTCGGCTCGGAGTGTAGCGATTCCGACAACCGAGCCCAAAGCCCGAGTGAGATTGCCTTGTTCCAGGTCTCCTCGCGGCAGAGGGGACAGAACCGTGCCGTAGGCCTGAATGATGAATTCTAAATAAAGGTGACGATTCAGTACTCATCAAACTCGAGGCACGTCATGTAAATGAGGCGGTGCAGTGGATTGTCATCAACGGAGGGAGAGATAAGACCACGGGGTAAGATGGAAATGAATACGTACTGATGAAATCGGGATGAAGGGCCCCCAATTTGTTGTACAACTTGACAGCATGAGGCTCATAGATGGAGTTCCACAAGGTCATGCCCCTTTGGATGGTTGCCTCGATGTTCTCTGGGCTGGCCTCCCTGCATACGAGAAATGCTAGGGCCTCGTGCCAGCCTGGGACACAAGATCTCTGCTCACCTGATCGAGTTCTTTCGTAACGCAGCATATACGTCGTCTTCCAATGCATCCTTTAAGCCCGTCAAGGACAAGATCGTCTAAATTATAGTTTAACTCTGTCAACTTTCTGGAAGTGAAAGTTCGGCTCTTGCCCCCCCTCTTTTTTTTTTTCTTTCTTTAGAGACTTACCCGGGGGACGCCAACAAAGATGACACTTTTCAACGCGGCCTCGCGCATCATGGCAGCTCTGCTCACGGCTTCGGCAAAGCTCGTTCGTGTCTCAGGCAGGTTCGGGTCGTTTCGAGTTACGAAGCGGTAGAGGTGCCCGACAGAGGAGGGCCTGTTGGCGGTAAGGAGTGTGCATGTCTATCATTTCGGTTTCAATGGGGCCATAAAGTGGAATTTGCAGATGGCAGATGGTGTACCCACAGAGAGAACAAGCCAACCATTCACCGCATTCCGCTGCCTGGCCTCATTGAGCGTCCTCGTGAACACGGGGTAGAGCCGTTCTGGGGCAGGACTCGGCCATGCCTCCGGGTTGCGCAGTGTCAAGAGCTGCTTTACCAACGGGGGAAGGTGTTTGACCATTGTATATTTTCATGGCATGTCGCCCACCCTCCTTTTATGTGACGCAATGAGTGGGAATACTTTCCACGAGAAGGCAACATCCAGAGTTAAACATAGCCTTGCTCAACAAGTAACATGCAACCAGCACATACTATCAATAAGCATGGCAGTTCTAAGCAAACAGAAAACGAAAACGGATATAAAAAGAAGGATAACCGTCTACGGTATCATGGGTATCGAGATTCCATGCGCATCTTAGCTACTACTAAAGTAGTAGTAGGCCAAATCGGTGGGGTTACCATTGGAGTCCATCAGAGCATTGTTAGTGTTGACGCCCAGGAGGTCAGACATAACACCTAGAGACCTGTGAGTCGTTATAAAATAGCGTGGATAAATCAATTTACCAAAGGGGAATGCGCCCGTCAACCAATCAGTGTTATCGACAAAGGTACGAATAGTGCCAGCATAGTCCCAAACTTGATTCATGTCTGCCTGGCCGCCAGTACCACTAAAGTTCTTTGGGAGCAGTTCAGCCTCAATACGAGTCACATAATAGGCAAATGGTTACCTGGTCAGCAAATTCAGTAATCCAAATGGGCAGATTATAGGTATTGTGAAGCTGGGTAGCATAATCGACGACGGCTTGAGCGTCGGTAACATAGCCATGGAAAGCGATGATGTCGACCTGGGTTTAAAACTTCAATGATGGGATTGGCTACCACTTGGGCAGGTAACATACCTGGCAACCTGAAGTTTGCTGGCAGAGTTGCATAAACTGCTGGTACCATTGTAGGCCAGAGTCGTCGTTGGTGCAAGCAGGAGAGACCAGAGTGTAACCCTGCTGTTTGAGAGGGTTGATGTATTGCATCCACAGGTCCATACCCTCCTGGGGGGTCAAGTTGGACTGGGAAGGTTCGTTGGGTCTAGTGAGAGATTAGCCAAGGGAACAAGGAAAACGAGGAAGTACCCACTCATTCGGACCAAGAGCAATGCCGCCAGAGGTCCCAGTTACCGCGGCTGGAAATGTTGATGTCTGGTCGTAACCCCAAAGCATGGGGACAAAAGTCATCCCAGATGGAATGCCGGAAGGAGTTGACGGGGACCAATTGTAGATGCTATAAAAGAATGTTGTAACATGACGGGAGGTCCGGGGAGAAGCAAGACCTACTATCCAACCTTGGACAGGTCAAAGTTTGACAGAACAGCGGGATCGGCGCCGAAAGCGAGACCCCATTTTCGAGAGCCGTTGCTCCCATTGGTAGAGGACGGGGCGGGAGTAGAGGAAGTCGCGGAAGGGGTCGTTGAAGTAGGGGGTATCGTGGAGGTGGGGGTGGGGGTGTCGGTGGGGGTAGGGCTGTAAGTGGTTGTAGGGGTATCAGTGGGTGTGGTGGTGGGAAGCGAAGAGGTTGGTCTAGGGACGCAGGACGAGGGGCTGCGCTTATGTTTAGCGACGGCATTGTGGGTACGGACGTAACGAGCGACCTGCGCGCGGTCAGCGACGAGCGCGTTTACCTGTAAAGAAAGAAAGAGGAGGAGGAGGATATTTATAAGGCGAGGCATGGCGGGCAGTGAGCGACCAAATGAGTGTGAACCGGCCACGGTCGAGAGAGAGGGACAAAGAGAAAAGACGAGTGTCGTCAATAGCGACGGATTGAGCGATATTTATATATTATGTCATATGTCATAATATTACATAATAGTTGATTTAAAAATAAAATAAAATAATAAAATCTCCGCATGCCAGCCTGGCCGTTTCTTTTCTTCAACCTCCAACACAAGAACATCGGTTCAACTCATCCCCGCGCGTTATTTCATCAGTTCATCCCCGCTCAAAATGTCCGACGCCCAAGCCGCCCATGTCACCGAAAACGGCGTGCCTCCGGCTGCGCAAGACCCTCTCATCGAAGAAGCACCCGGTTTCAAGGTACTCCACTCAAGATCTGTACCCTCATTTCCTCATCCGTACCATCCTAGGTCTTCGCTGGAAATCTTGCGTACTCCACCACGGATGAAGGGCTGAAGACTTTCTTTGCGCCCGTACAGAGCGACATGTATCTGCCCTTTTCTCCCCTTCCTCCCCCTTTCTCGCTTACCTTTTTCAGCATCTCAGTACAGCTCATCCTGCGCGGCACCCGCTCCGCAGGATATGGCTTTGTCGCCGTGTCCAGCGCAGAGGCTGCGCAAAAGGCAGTCGAATCCCTCAACGGTCAGGAACTCGATGGCCGCAAGGTCATCGTCGAGATTGCCAAGCCAGCCGATCAAAAGGACAAGGAGAGGACGGAGAAAAAGGCCAAGAGACGTCCAGGCAGGCGCGGTGCCAAGGCCGTTCCCGGTGAAGTCACCGAGGCCGAGGCAGATGGCGACGTCAAGACGGACGACGCTGCTCCACCTCTAGTTACCGACGAAGCAGCCAAGCCCAAGAAGAAGAAAAAGAACGCTGTATGTCTGTTTTTCAACGTTCTCGTCTCCTTCGCCCATCTCTAATCGTCTTAGCGCAAGCCGAAGCGCAAGACGGCTGTTCCTCCCGAGGGTGAGGTGCCCGCGGATGCCAATGATACACCTCCCGCGGAAGAAGCCCCCGAAGCCGCTCCCACCAAGAAACACTTTCGTCCGAGAAAGTTCAGGACGTCGCCCCGTACCCCTCGTCCAGCCGGCGAAGATCCAATTGGTGAACCCTCCAAGACCATGTTGTTCGTCGCCAACCTTGACTTCCATGTCGACGACGAGCGTTTGTCTGCCCTCTTCACCGAGGCTGGCATCAACGTCATCTCTGCCCGCGTGGTTCGCAGAAAATTTGGACACCCCAGGAGAAGCAAGGGCTATGGGTTTGTCGAGGTTGACAGTGAAGAAGAGCAACAGAAGGCCATTGAAGCATTCCAGGGCAAGGAAGTTGAAGGTCGTCCCATTGCCGTCAAGATTGCTGTTAATGCCACCAAGGAAGACGAAACTGCTGATGCCTCACTCGAGGCGGATGCTCCAGCGTTGTGAATGCCTTTTCATGATTACAACGTTATTTAATGCACACTTCAGTGCCAGTTCATCGTGACTTAGTACTTGTTCTTTTGCTAAGTTTTCCGCGATTTCTACGAGTCAAGTAATTCATCCCCCTCTGTATCGGCGGTCTGGTGCTGTTTTCTTCCACATTCCTGTAGTGTCGCTTTCATTGATTTGTTATGCGACCCACTACCTACTCATGGCTATTGATGACCTGTTCGTGTGAGCGTCTGATGTTTGTTCGCCCTTGGATTGCATCATGTCGGACGAGGAAGAAGACTACTTGTCTGATAAATTCCTCCTCGAACCCGTACCTTCGTCTTCCCGACCAAAGACATATGCTCAACGGCGCCAAGAGTCTCTAAAACAGAGTCGCGTCAAAAATGAGCAGAACCGACTCAAAAGTCGTCGCCAGCGCGAGCAAGAATCCAGAGAGGAGGGTCTCGGCAAGAGCCTCTTTGAGCGCGCACAAGATGGCTCTGAAGGAGAACACAAGGCGCTGGGGATCATGCTCAAAATGGGATTCAAAATCGGCCAATCTTTGGGTCAAGAACATGCGGGCTCCGCAGCCAATGAGGGTACCCCTGCAGGGCCTCCTCTTGGATCGTCAGGGGACGAAAGTACAGAACAGCGCGGCGCACCATCCAATTCGGCACATAGAACCGAGCCGCTTTCGCTGCATGAGTGGTCAGGTTCGTAATGATACTGCGCTCCATCACGATACACTGTTTCATTCCCGTTTTGTAGGCAAGAAAGGTATCGGATTAGGGAAGCGCGCAAGGTCGCCCGGTGCCTCGGAACGCTTGGCTAAGATGGCTAAGATGGCCGAAGATGCCAGCAAAGAGAGCTTCCGAGACTTGGCTCGCCGAGAATACGAGGAAAGGCGGGCGGAAGCGCGTCTGGCACCCGCACAACGGACGTGCATGACCTTGGACGAACAGGCCGGCGTCGTCGTCAGTGATCGGTTTCTGTCTCAGACAGTCGTGGTTATTAACGTTTCGTCGTTTCACTATCACGCGATCAGTTCAACGTCCTTTGGATCAACCCTAACGACGTGGATTCTGTCCCGAAGGGGTTGACGGACGCCCTTTTCGAGTATACGCAGGGTGTCTCTCTCGCACCATCTGGGAAAGGTAACGAAGCGACTCGCTTGCGAGATCAGATGCGTGCGGATGCATTGCAACCTGTTGCCAGTGCTGAAGATGATCACACGTTGTACGACTACAACGGGCCGAACAAGGCAACGCAACATGAGGTCTTTCCGGTGGAAACGGTCGAAGAAGCTGTTTCATTTTTCCGTCTCAGGGTATGTCCCCATTATTTCCTTGACGAAAAAAAAAGTAATTTAAGAAACATTCACACTTGCCATTTTAGTCTCAAGACCGTCTAAGTTTGGTCCTGGCATATCTTAGAGACAAGTATGCTTATTGCTTTTGGTGTGGGACAAAATACGAGGACAATAGTGACCTGGAGAAACATTGTCCCGGTCCTAGCGAAGAAGATCACGACTAACAGGACGAAACGTGGGAACGTGTAAGGAGCGCATGCTATGGATGATGTACAAATGAGAAGTCCAAGGGTCACAAACGAGATTATGCATGTCCATGAGAACGCAAGTAGGGAACGTGGTGTGGCTACGAGTCGCCAGATAGTATGAGTACGGAGTGTCCAAGGGTTAGTAGTTGGAAGAAAAACCACCATCCATCAATGAGAGATTGGAGCGGGTAGAAGTGATGGTAAAATTATGGTTTCAGGTCGATCAGCATGCACGCGGTGGGGAAAGGTTGCCGCTGTTGGGGAATTTTGCGGTGTTCTGCGACGGGCGTAGCTTGAAATGGGCGTCGTGGCGTGTAACTCCCGGGAATTCTTGGAAGAAAGTAATGGGGAAGGCTTGTTTCGGCCTGGCGATGAAGAGAGGCGTGGGGAGGTAGACTAGGGAGGCACAGATCAGATCGCAGATTACAGAGGGATTTGATCGACATACCCTCCGCCCGTTTTCCGCCTCATCCGCTGAAGGGGTGAGTGATGTGGAACTACTTTGCCTAACAGAGGACTACCTTGCAATGAGAGGTCCTTGCGAGTGTAAAGTAAAGTGCTCACGCTTTGAGAAATATAGGGCGAATACCGGACGGTGCGTAGACGGGAAGCGCCAAGTCGTCTATCTACGTCCACGTCGCGCGAGATGGATTCGGATGATATGTTGAAAGATGGTGACAGCGGACTGCAACCTGGGTTTGGGCTACCACGAGAAGAGACGGAGGAGGAGGAGCCTGAGCGGGAACGAGCGGTGATGTGGGATGGCGAGGGCTTTGCATCATTGTCGAGACCCAGGGAAGCCATGAGTTCGATGAAGGACGGAAGTGAACTGGACATTTGGGCGGAAATGGGGACGGATGTGGAACGACGTAAAGGTGGCCTTGGGGGGGTAGAGTGGAGGAAGGGCACAAGTTATAAGTAAATGAGCAGAGAGGCGCCTTGGATACGCCCCACGGTTGTCACGTATGGACGGTCGTCAGATCCACGAGCGTAACCTTCCCGTGTTGGTGTTGTTGTCTTGCAGCCTGCACGGCTAACAATAGGACCCAGACTCGTCGGCAAGGTGATCATCCTCACCGGGCTAATCAACACAGCTTTTCCGTCCCGGTTCCGAACCGAGCCACATCAACAACCTGAGCCTGCAAAAATTGACTAACAAACCAGGATAGGAACGAAAGACATGGAAAGGGAAAGGGAACTCACCTGGTCGTCGTCTCGAGGAACCGAGAGCTGCATGCAACGTGATTTTGGTGGTTTCCAATGGACCGTCGTCAAGTCAGCAGTGCACTAGAAGACCGCCTTCATTAGCAGAGGCTGTGTGGGTCACGTGGCTATTTGGATTGAAGCGCGCAACAGCCTCGTACCAGCAATCACACCATCATGAGCCAACCAAGTCAGCCGAATGCGCCTGGCGGGGGAGGCGGTTTTGCTCCAAATCCCCGCCAGGACATGGAGTACATCTGCGCAGGTAGCCTTTTTATTCTCGCTGGTGTCATGGCGTCGTTTGACAGGCGCCCAAAGACTGCGGCGCCAAAAATGAGATAAAATCTCGGGAACCCATCCGTTGTAAAGAGTGTGGACACCGGATCATGTACAAGAAGCGGACGAAAGGAAGTAAGGCTGTTCTCTTTTCTGTTGTCATGATCCACTCAGGAATTCGGTAGTGGTCCAATTTGAAGCGCGGTGAACCAGTCATAAACGCATGGATAAACGCTACGGCTCAGCGACGTCTAAATACGTAGAGTATAAATATAACGTTCGGTTTTGAACGGACTAGATTATAGCTACGATCCATACAGTATAGGATTTGTATAACGAGGGAGTGCGACAGCGATGTGCAAACGAAAGCAGAGTACTTCACCACTTGCCCAAGCTTTTAAACCAGAGATGGAGAAAGCAGGTGACGACAATGCGGTCCAGGATGGCAACACACCGGGGAGTAACCATCAATTTTCGGTCCACCGCAGTCCAGGCCGCCACGTGCTTATCCTTTGAGTCGATGCACTATCGCACTAGCGTCGGCAGCTGGGGAAATCAACTTGGGGAGTACTCACAAACATGTCGCATCCGTTTTCGCCAAGTTTCCATTTGTACTCCATTCCGGATGCCTTGAATCTCCGTGATCTACAGCGACAACTGAGCACAGCCAGGGGTCGTATATCATCTTTCAGGCACTCACCGTCCACCGTTCTTTGCTTTTCGCAAGTCTTTTACCGAAGTCTGGGAGCGAAGCGAAAAATGAACGCGACGGACATAAACGGCGCACGGCGTGATTTACCTCGTCCACGCCGAACCACACGATGGCATTGAAATTAGAAGACCATTCCACCTGTCCGGCCGTCTCGAACACCAGTGTATCGAGATTCTTGCGATGAAAGGTCGTTGTTCCGAGAGAGTGACCAGTGGCCGGGTGCGAGAACTACGTGCTGGGGTCAAGAACGCCAAGGGCTATGGGAAGGCGAGAGAAAAACCTTGTAGAGCTCCAATTCTTGTGCCGCGTCCTCTAGTATTTGCAATACGCGAAAGGTACGCATGTCTGCGCCGGGAATGAAGACGAAACGGAGTACGATGTCAGAATTGGACATGGCAAAGGGAACGGGGTGTGGTGAGGGCGTCAGACTGGAGGGGGATATATATGCGGTCAAGGTTTGATCCGAACAAAATTGTTTTTTAGAATGGACATTACAGTAATCGAGGGAGTGGAAATGGATACATGGCATTGCGTCCTGGATCTGGGGCTCATCGTTATTTGTACGTGATGCTCACAATGTATGCCAAATCGAGGAGAACGGGTGAGGTCATCCAGGAAGGGTTGCGAGTGCGAACAAAGTGTGATGTACGTTGCCCAGCACAAGTTGGCGGTAACGGGGAGGAAGGGGATGGGACCATCAAAGATCCCGGCCGGTCGGCGGAGACAGTTGCCTAATGTGGTTCGTGACCGGGTCGGCTGTGTAGTAGTCCCCGGCGGCCTGGACAGCTCAGCGAGCACGGCCACTTTTCTGTCGATTGGTTTGACTCAGCACTCACGACTATGCCTGACGACACTCCAAGGAGCCTCTCTGGTGAGGCCGATATCGTCCGTCTCTCTCTCTCTCCCCTTTTTATATCTCAATCTCTCGCTCATTTTCTTTTCTCACCAGGACTCGGAAAACGACCAGTCTCAAGAGCTCGATCTTCGCGACCTCGCCCCAGGGAAGCCTGGCAGGAAGAAAAACCCAAAGTGCGTTCCCAGATCTCCCTTCTGCACCGCCCGCCTCATTCCCCCACACAGTTCCCAAGCCGCCAGAAGGGACCAAAATCGTATCGCCCAGCGCGAGTTCCGCCTCAGGAAACAGCAGAGAGTGCGTCGCTCCTGCAGTGCTACCAGCCAGTTCCTTACCCGTTCGTATTTAGATACGCGACCTAGAAGCGCGCGTCGAACTTCTTTCTGGCTCTCAGGATGAGGCGTTTACTGATATGCGCGCTATCCTCAAGGGTTCGTAACCATGTCCTTGAAATCTTCAACCCGTCCTTCATCTCCGATCCCAGACCTCATGGCTGAGAACTTGGCCCTACGTAATTTACTCAAGACCGTTGCCGGGTTTATCGCCGAAGGGAGTGGTGGTATGGTACAGAAACTTGGTTTTGAAATGCATGAATGGACAGCCTTCCTCGACAAGACCGAGACCGACACCGCCTGGGAGAGCTTCCAGTCTCGCAAACACGCCCAGAAAACTAGCCAGTCCTCGCACGCAATGTCCTCGATGTTGGGCCCCCAGTCCACAGCTTCAAAGCGAGCTCTCGAAGACGATGCTCCCAGCGCTAACCATCATCTAAAGAAACCTAGAACCCTGAGCGCCGACACAGCTGTAGACCGGTCTGATGGTTATCACCTCATTATGCCAATGAGCTCCACCGTAGCCCCCCCCTCTCATCCGTCGGGCCCTTCGATATATCCACCGACCGCACGATCCCCACCAGAAAATATATTTCCCGATGTACTTCGTAATGGTCACGCAAGTTCCCCTGTCTTTATGGGACCTACTTCCTCCGGCACGTCTCCACACTATCCCACCCCTTCGACGTCTAGTACCTATTCGTCATATATGCCACCAATGGGCATCGGTGTTGATCAGGGAATGAATTCGTTACCTTATCCCACTAGCAAAAACGGGAACGTTGCCTCTCAGCAACGTATGTTACCTACCGCACAGGATGAAGAACCAGATGACGACGAGACATCGCTGCTTGAGTTACGGGATCCCAAGAAGATCGAAGCCTTCAAGCTCATCAAGTACGCGGTCACCTCAGGGTCATGTTTCCTTGTGATCTGACATTGCCTTATAGATACCATCTCGAAAACTACATGAGAAACAGTGCCTATTGCTTGCCCTCTTCTTTGCGTCCCACCCTTGTCCAGAGGTAATTTCTCTCGTTTCCGATCCCGATCCTTGCTGACCGCTTGGCTTTGATAGGACCATCAATCACGGTGTGTTTCCATGTCCGCGTCAAGTGACATACAGCTTCTGACACGAAACAGAAAGTGTCATAGACCGCATCGTTCATCCTGGATTACGGGACCGTATTATTTTATTGCGAGGTCGGCGAGTATGACCTGCACCGCTAGATGATACACTCATCTTCTTTCAGGACAATTTTCTTTGACGGACTGTCTCTTTGACTACAAGAAAGCGATCAAGTTGCACGGCGATGATGTCCTAGCACATGGCAACTGGGAACTGGCAGAATGGTGGCTGCGAAAATACTCGTTGAGCGCAATTCCCTGTTCGTGATCGCTGCAGTCCTGATGTACAACCTGTCAGGTTTTTGATTGAAAGTGGCACGCTGAGTATTTGCAACCGTTGGAGGCGGGATCGAGGTGAGACTGAACTGACATTGTCCGATATCGGTGCCCAGGGCGACTCGCCCTAAGTTAATTTGTGGATCACTGTATTCTAATGGGCAAAACGCCCAGCCTCTCTCCGCAGGGTAATGATATTTAAGTGATGTTGTGATGTACCTCGAATGCAGACGTTGTGGAATACATTCATGTTCGAAGAACGTATCGGCTCCCAATGTTCACCAGGAGGCCTTTTTGACGCCAGGTATCTCATTGTTCAAGGCTTTTAGCCGGAATTGAAACTTAGCAACATTGTGTCAGCAGTCAGTAGAAGCCAACAGACGAGGGTGAAGACCTACTCTGCAAAGACCAAACTCGCTCATAACGCCCCGGCCCCGCCCAGACTCGGTGCATCTGTTGACGACGGACGTCGGGCGCGTGTATCTGCCAAACGCGTTGAGCTGCAGCTGGGCCTGATGGCGGACATGGGGCGGCAGCGTCTCGTTGCGGGCGACGTAGAGATACGCGCGTCGCATGACCTCGTTCTCCGCGACGCCCTTGCGCGCCCTCACGTCCCGAAGGACGCGAATGTTGGGACGAAAGTTGGGCATGATGATGGCGGCGGCGTCCAAGAACGACCGCCTCCGCCTTTTTCCGACCAAGCCAAACAACCGTCAACCAAGTCGGAAAAAAACAAGGTTCGGGTTCAGAACTCGACCAGGCTATGGGCCCATAGAGTAGTAGGTACGTCGTTGGCCGTCGTCGCGTTCATGCGTCTGACCAGCGCCAGGATGCCCGGTATTCTTCGTCTAACTCATCGGCAGCGCCGCACGTTCGTCTCGACCCTTTTTGGGCTCACTTTCTTTGCCTCGGTGTTGACCGTCTCTGCGTCAAACGTATTACCGTGCCCCGTGCGGCCTGACAGAAACTATCACGCGGATAGTGAACGAAATGCACGAGGGGGCGGTTCACCAACGGTTGTGGAGAAGCGGCCTAGACGGTGGATACAAGAAAAGGCTGTTACAGGGCGTTGAATTGATACCCAAGCAGTGATCTCAAAACACGCCGTGTCGGTTGATTCCAACAAAGAGGTCTGATTGGGTATAAAATACACGTTGGTACAGTTCCGTGGCGGTGGGGTATGTACTACAGTGCAAATTTCCGTGTGAAGGTGTCGCAGTGATAGCGGATGAAGTAGTAGGGACATGTGCGGGTATGATCACTCTGCTGTTCCAGATCTGTTGGTATCCGCTCGTTGTCTGCGGTAGTGTTCTTCCTGTTCTTGGTGGGTTCCACTATGAAATGGCACATCACATGAAAAGCTGTGCAGAAAGGTGAAAAAAGACACACGGAAGAGGGTGCTCTTGAATGGGTATGCATGCTATGAACACGAGAACGTTGATCGCGATCTGAGAAATGAAAACGACACGCAATGCAGTTGCGTAAGAGTCTATCGCATCCTTCTGAAGAGAAGGGGCAAGGTCTGGAATCGAACTGATCGAATGCCTATTATGCGCGATCCCGTCAATCGAGAAACGTGGGCAGTGCTCAAGGACCTTACCGTATTTTTTCTATGATCTGGGCAAAGGGGAAGGTGTCAGTATACAAATGAAACCGTTCATATCAACCTCGCCGCTGACATCTGAAGATCCGGGGCCCGTAAATCGCTTCCTCAACTGATGAAGCAGAACGCTCTGGACCAATACGCCCGATAAACTAACTCCAAGAACCTGGCCCGTGGTGCGAAATAGATATGTAACTGAAGAATATGAACCCTCAACCGCCCCATCAAACCCATCAGAACGTGAAACTCACTTCCGGTGGCTATAGCCATGTCTTCTTTGTAAACGCCTGCGATCATCGCCTACATTGACCCAGCTTTTAGATGATGAGAAGATAGACGGTCAAATACCCACAATCAACGTGGTCGTTATGAGACTGGCCATTCCGAAACCTTGCGGCACGATGTCGAGCCATAGGTGCAGGGTGGACGTGTTGTCGTTCCACAAAGCGACGAGCATGCTTGCTAATATGCAAAGCACAGCTGAAAACAGGGTAAGGCCGTACAGTTTCCCGGTTTTGCGCATCCACCTGAAAGATAGGGAACTCAAGATGGATCTTTCGATGGCAGGGAAGAGACTGACCAGCCGGCTAAAACACTGCCGGTAGATAACGCGGCCTAAACAGGTAAGGATGACATCGCGGATGAACATATGGGACATACGGAGTGTGGCAACAAATGGAGGCCTATTGGATTAGGTGAACCCGCGAGGGACAGCAATAACTGATTGCGCTCACCGGCGTTTGCGGAGGAACTCAATCTGACGGCGGAAAAGTACAACGGTACGTTGTAAAGCTGCGGAGGAGACAAGGAACGTGACGGAGGAAAGATATCGATTGTTGATGGACTCACGATGGAGAATGCAGTCATGGAGGCCATGAAGTTGACCAAGGCGACGGCCAACGGAGTGCGCTGGGTTATCAAACGGAGCGGCATGACAGGATACTGGGCCCATCGGGCCTCGACATGGAGGAATGCGAGCGCAAAAATGACGCTTGCAGCAAGCAGACCGAATATGAGCGGATGAGACCAAGGTAGTTCCTCTGTCGTTTTGATGCTGACCGCGGACAACAAGCTTGCGACGAAAATAATCAAGGTGAAAGAGCCGAGGAAATCTATGCGACCAAGTTTTGAAGCTGTGGACTCGTTTGCGACGGCGTCTGGTAATTTGATATCGACCTTTAGGGCGACGAGGACAAAAGAGACGACTAGTAAAGGCGCCTATCCGATGAGGGGAGATCAGCGTCGGTGACCAGGGGAGGGGAGGGAAAATAAAAACACCTGCAAGAGAAAGGCTGCCCGCCTGGATCAAGGTAAAGCGGAGTACGGATGGGATTGTTGTGTGCACCCACCAGCCCCAGACATCGTTTATCCAACCTCCAAGGGGACCACCCAGGCCGGCTCCAAGACCGAACAAGCTGGGAGAAATAATTTGAGGGAGGATAGGGTACGGTCGGATGAGGCTTACATGTTTGTCATGCCCTGGTAGAGACCTCTATGCTTTCTGATGGGAGGGGATCAGTGGGAGAGACGGTGAAAGAGTGGAACTGACAGAGGGACTAGGTCTGTCATGGCAACGCTAGTGACTTGGGAAAGGTGAGATCGGAGAAGGAAGAGGAGAGAGGAAGCGAACCTGTCATGACACTTGGAGAGAGGTGAGTGGGCAATATGGATGGAGGGAAGGAGAGACGCACCCGCCTCCGCCCATGCCAGCGATGGCCCTTGCGAGGATGAGGGATCGCATAGAGGGCGCAAGACCACATGCGATGGTACCCGAGCCTGAGATGGATAAGGAAGATGGATTCGTAAGGAGATCTGCGGTGCGCACCGAATAGAGACAAGGCGAGAAGCATTGCGCCCTTCCGACCCAGAATATCGGATAGACGGCCTGATAAGAGTTAGAGAGTTGGAAGTGGAGAGATCGGACGGGATCACCATATAGGGGAGTGAAGCAACAGACGGAGAGGAGGTAAGAGGATCCGAGATACGAAGACTGGTCTGCCTTGGCGAAATAACTACCGATGGGGGAGACGAGGGTGGCGACGACGGTGCCTGTTGGGCCAAGGTTGGGGAGGAGGAGAGAGGGAGGATGATGGCATACCATCGAGCGCGCCGAGAAATACGGCGCTCCAGAGGCCGGAGACGATCCAGAAAAAGTCGAGACGGGAGATGTTGAGAGAGTCGTGTTGAAGAAGGGGAGAGGTAGAAGAGGAGGAGGAGGAGGAAGAGGAAGAGGAAGAAGGACGGAGGAGGGGCTGTGTTTCTTTTAGGGCAGACATCGTTGAGGGGGAGAGAGGAGAGGAACAGAATGTCGCATAGAATATAAGTGACAAGTTTCACGACGAATGTCATTCTCCGTGTACATCGGTCGTGTCCTAGGCGAACGCGCACCATATCCCACTCGTCCCCGCCACCCTGCACGTCTCCGCGCTCGCCGCACTCACACCGTTCCCATCTCCCCCCTGCAGCTTATTTTATATCCAAGATTTTTTTTTTTTTTTTTCATGAATAGTCTGACTAAGCGTCGATAGATAATTCAGCTTGCTCGTCCCTGCGCTTGTTCTCTCTCTCTTTTCTTTTCTTTTTTTTTTTTTTTTGCTTTTCTTTCTGTTTCTTGTCTTCTTTCTCGTCGGTGATCGTGGATTTCAGGTCGCTTTCGAGCATGCACTCTTCCTCGTCTCCCTCGTGGAAATCTGTTTTTCGTTTGCCAAGCTCGTCCAAGAAGCATTTGTCAAACAATGTCGGCCCTCTCGATCGCATCTCTCCTGCCCCGCCACCGATACCCCACTCCGTCGGCCAGCGTTCTTCCTGCACTTCTTCAAAGACCCAGTCGTCAGAGTCTAATCCTGGCGGAACTCCAAAATCTTCGTACCTTGTGCCTGACTCTGGCCAAGACCATCCCTCTCGACAGCAATCCCAGGTCGTCGACATGCTTGCACAGCAGGCCCGCCCCAGGACAAAGTCCGAGAAACAACGCCTCAACTTTGGTCGCGCCCCCCATCTCCCCTCATCACGGTCCCACACCGCCGATCATTCCCAGCAGTCTTTTACGCTCCCCACCGGTCATGCTCCCTCTGCGAGTCGTTCAGGCCCTCTCTCCCCCCGCGCCATGGGTGCCTCTGCTACTCGTTTCATCCGTCGCGTCGCATCTGCCCCGAATGCCAAGCATCTCTTCATGTCCAGCTCCCGCTCTGCCGCCCCGACCAAGAACGGTCTCTTAGCACCAGCTGAATTGGTTCCCTCCGTTCCCTGCGGTCCCTCTAGCCCTTCCGATTATGGCGATGACTCCTTGGAAACCATCTCCTCTGGCTCTTCAAGAGGTCGCTCAACCAGGCACGAACGATACCCCACAGGTCATGGAACTCCAAAAACCCGCATCCCAAATTCGTCCGCAGAGGGCCCGGGCAAGGTGGCTTTCCGGAGAACCTACTCGAGCAACTCTATCAAAGTTCGATCCGTACGTCCACCCTTCGCTTTCCTCCCCTTGCCACCACCCTTATTTTCGCGCACAGGTCGAGGTTGGTCCTTCAAGCTTCCTCAAAATAAAGTTGCTTGGCAAAGGCGACGTTGGACGTGTATACCTCGTCAAGGAAAAGAAAACCGACAAGCTGTTTGCCATGAAAGGCAGGTCCTATCTCGCTCCACTTTTTCCCCCCGGTATCTGACTTGCTATTCTAGTCCTTTCCAAGAAAGAGATGATAGAGCGGAAGAAGATTAAGCGTGCTTTGACCGAACAAGAAATTCTCGCTACGTCGAACCATCCGTTTATAGTGACGCTTTATCATTCCTTCCAGTCGGAAGAGTATCTCTACTTCTGCATGGAATACTGCATGGGTGGCGAGTTTTTCCGCGCCTTGCAAACGCGTCCGGGAAAATGTCTTCCGGAGGACGGCTCACGATTCTACGCCGCTGAAGTCGTTGCCGCACTAGAGTACCTCCATCTGAACGGATTTATATATCGCGATCTTAAGCCGGAAAGTAGGTTGGATTATCCGATTCTGTCACCACTCTTACGAGCGAGCGTGCCAGACATTTTGCTCCACCAGTCCGGGCACATCATGTTGTCCGATTTCGACCTGGCCAAACAATCTGATCATCCAGGAGGTCGGCCAGCCACCATCCATCAGTCCGAGCCAAACGGAGTATGTCTCTCGCACAACCGTGTGATAACCCTTGTGACGCTCGCGCTCTTCTAGGTTCCTATGATCGATACCATGTCTTGCACGGCTGATTTTAGGACGAATTCGTTTGTCGGGACCGAGGGTCAGGATTATGGCGTATTCGATCGAGAGGGGTGTCTGACGTGTTTGGATTTGCAGAGTACATCGCACCCGAGGTGATTGCTGCACAAGGACATACTGCAGCCGTGGACTGGTGGACGCTCGGTATACTGATTTACGAAATGATCGTAAGTGAATAGGATTCATCCGTCGCCAAAGTCGACTGTGGGAGAATGCTGACGGACTGCCGATTGCGCTTGATCTTCGATCATCGGGATTGGCGACATAGTTTGCCACGACACCGTTCAAGGGCAAGGAGAGGAACGACACATTTGCAAACATCCGGATGTTGCCTGTACACTTCCGAGATACCCCAAAGATATCCAGGTACGTTATGTTCTATATGGGGACACTGCCGCGATGACGGACAACGGGGGCAGTGCCTGTAAAGATATCATCGTGCGGTTGTTGGACAAGGAAGAGCGGGCTCGGTTAGGAAGCAGAAGCGGTGCAAGCGAGGTGAAGCAGCACAAGTGGTTCTCGAAGATGAACTGGGGGCTGCTCCGTCACACACGCCCACCGGTGAGTGTCGAGGGCGAGCACGTGGCTGGTGTTTGATTGATTGATGGGAGTGGCATCCGTCTAGATCGTTCCAACTGCATCGAACGGCAGTGATGCAGCCAATTTCCGGCACCTCAAGGAGTCGCGGTCATTGCACCTGGAGGAACAAGGGTGTATCGTTGCACCTGGTACGCCTGGGTACGACGACGGACTAGACTCGCCGCCAGGTGGCGATCTGTTTGGGGCATTCAACAGCGTCACGATACACTATGATGGTGAACTGTGATGCGAGCCTGCGCCGACAGCCATGCGGGTGTCGCGTGGAAAAAGGTCTGTCGTTACCGTTTGATTTTCTTTTTTGCTGTGATTCCCGTTCGTTAGACTTTTGCTTGCTTTCTGGAGAAAAAAAAAAGCGCTTTTCACATGTACTATTTGCATTGCATGGCTACACGATCTTCTCTTATTGATACATTTCTTTGGAAGTACTTAGGACTGCTAACCGCTGATCGGGCGTTCTTAGTGATATGATACCTGATTAAACACACTATTCTAATCGCAACGAGAAGGCGTGATGAGAGAACAGGAAAGAAGCTGATGGGATGATGGGGAGGGGTGGGGAGGGCGGGAGTGCTCGGTGGACGGGCGATGGGGACGGAGGCGGGGGAGGGAGGATCCCCGCGCCGTCGACAGGGACGGCGAATAAGGTAAGCAAGCGGGTCGCCGGCACGGTTCGATTTCCAAAGGGGGACGACGGGGACCCCGGGGAGTGAGAAAGCGAGCCGACGAGCGAACGGGGGGAAACAAAGTAGGGTGAGCAAAGAGCGCGCGCTGTGGCAGAGCGAGGCTCTGTCGCTCGCTGACACGAGATTCAAACTGAGATTCGCCGAAGATGGTGCAGCGGCAACTGCAGTGCGATCACATGGAGATCGCGATACAGTGTGGACGGAGAGTGGCCGAAAAAGGACAAGTACAGGTTACCTCGGCGCCGAGGGAGTGGCACGATATCCGTATTTAGTAATGTTGATTGTTGTTGGATATTTGTCACAGTTTGCCGAGGGTGATTTCCGAACGCGGCCGCGGGACCCTGGATTACGTATTATTCCGGAAAAGGAAACTGCGGAAGAAAATGGAGGGAGAGGAGAGAGGGGTCACGTAAGAGCTGCATTCGGGGAATATGAATTCTCCACCGGCCTTGGGTATTTTATAATATACATAGTCGATCGTCGACTTCGAGTCCGTCGACAGCCTCCGTCTGTTTTGACTTTTTTTTCTTTTTCTTTTTTTTTCTATTCTTTTTTCTTTTTCTATTCTTTTTTTCTCCTTCCGCTTCTTCAAAGTACATAGCTCGCCCTTGCCATCGGGTCCGCCCGACGCGTCCAACACCATTCCGTCCCTACGCCCTGCAACGTTCGACATGCAAGACCTCTACGCTCCCTCATACCCTTCTCAGAACCGTCCACAGTGGTCCCGCCACAACGACCACCCTTACCCCCACATCTCCACCGCTCCTCCCCCCCTATACCCCTCAAGCTCCCCCAACGACTCTCCCACTGACGACCCGTCCCCGCAGCAACAGCCCGTCAAGCCCCACGACCAGCACCAGCCAGCAAAGTCCGAGTCAAAGCCCCAGGCGACCTTCCTCACAAAACTCTACGCGTATGCCCCTCTCTCCTTTTTCTCTCCCTCCTCTCCCTTTGACGCGTCTCTCCCAGTCTCCTCGAGCGTCCAGAGAACCATCACATGATCAGATGGGACCCCGCCGGCGAACACATCATCGTTGAACGTCCAGAGCAGCTTGCCCTCCATGTTCTCCCAAGTGTCTACCGTCAATCCAGATTTGCTTCCTTTTCTCGGCAACTCAACGTCTGTGCTTCTTCTTCGCGCTCCAGCACCCCCTCATGTCGCTTAATGAATCCCCTTCCATACAGATTTATGGCTTCATGCGCAAAGTGAACCTCCGCAACGTTGACCCAGCCATAGATGATCCCGATGCAAGCACATGGTGTAAGTCTCCCAGCACCGCACCGAACCTTCTCTCTCCTTCTCACACTGCCACCAGCTCACCCAACCCTCAATCGCCATTCCCCTCCAGAGGTCGTTGCCAATTTTAAACGCCGCGTGCCCCCCCGCCTTCCAAAGCCACGAAAGCGCGAGACACAGGAGCCCCCCAACATTCCTCCCCCCCGCTCCGCTATTGGCGTCGGCCCCGTCCCTCTCAGCGTCCCCTCCGCCCCCAAGCCCAACATTCTTGGTGGTCGTGCCCGTGGATTCTCTGCCCCTGGCTCTTTCACTCCTCTCAGCTCCCCCGGTGCCGCTGGCTGGGGAACCTCATACCCTCGCGCCGCATTGCCGCCGCTCACGGTTCCCTCGGAGCCCGCCATCTCGCAGCATACCACGCTCTTTAACCAATCCCACAATCTCCAGCCAATTTCTCCCGCAGATGAATCCCCCTCCACTCAGTTCAGCGCCATGGGCACCGACTCGGGTTATGCACACCACAGCACCCAGGTGTCGTCTTCCCAGTACCCGTATCCCGAGCAAAGCTGGTCTTTTTCACCCAACAGCTCTACCTCGAGCCATTCCGGTAGTCTCTCATCGCTCTTGAACCCTCCCACCACCAACGGGTACGGCGCGCGCCCGACCCCTACCATCAACACTTCGTACGCTTCTTCGTACTCGAACGTATCCATGCACAGCGACCACACCCCCCCTTCGTTGTCTCCCGACACCCACAGCCGTCCGACCACGGGCTATTCCATGTCTTCTGTCTCGTCCTTGCCATACGAGGAGTCCCCCACCCACGCGACGTACCACCATCACGGCGACTACTCTCGTCCAGGCTCCGGCCACCACAGACCCATTTCTCCCTCCCTCTCCCGTCCGCCCTCGTCTTCGAAGCCGTACGGTCCCTGTAGCTCCCTCAGGGTGGGTCGGCCCCGACGCCACAGCCAAGCAATGAGCCCTTACCCGTCCCCTTACGAACATCACTCGGAGCGGCCCTCGTCTTCACCGCAGCCGACGGATGAACAAAACGGAACTATGCCGAGAGTTCGGAGCATGATACAATTGCCTTCTGTCGACCCTTACGGGTTCAACTCGAGCCAAACCGAGTTTGCGTACTCTGCCGTCGGTGGTAACCCGTCCATCGATTCGATGGACGCCCGGAACGGATGGGGACACCCTGCACACGCAACGCAGCGTCCCTCGACGAGCGCCTCCTCTATAAGTGCTGCATCACATACTTCATCCTCGCAGGCGAACACACCTCCAATCTCGGATGGTTACGGTGGGCCTGAGACGGACATCAACCGTTGTATGTCGTCCCTTCACGCGCTATTGTCTTACGGCGTGGCTTACTGACCATTAGTTTCTTGAAAAAAGTCTCACCTCATTTCGGGTTTGTGCCTTTGAACGAACATCTCCCTCCGCAATATACCAAAAGCGACGGGCGAACGATAGACGCACCGGTCCCTGCGGAGGGATACTAGAACTGTGGTGCGCGGTTCACGATTGCTATTCCGACCGTCTTCATTCGAACCTTGGACAATATCATTCGCTGTTTGCCTTGATCTCACGATTTGCGTTCCTTTTTTTTTCCTCTCTTCATTCTTGTTCGCTTCTCGCCAGAGAAGCATTATATACGAAACCGTCCATTCATTTCACGAAATCCATCATACCCGTCTCGTCGTTTGCATTGCTCTCACACATTGCGTCGTGTATACCTTGACTCATCTCATATGTAGTATCACGCTCCATTCACCCCCTCCATTTTTGATACCTTTTTCTCTCTTTCTTTTTCTCTCTCTCTCTCTCTCTCTGCGTCTCTGGTTGTTACATACGGTTACCCCGTATACTCGTTACCCGCTCATTGATATCCTTTGGTCATATACTGGTGTGCGTTGCAAGTGAGGCGTCGCGCGTTCATTTACATGGGCGCAACCGCAACTGTGTCCACCATGTTTGTTCTCACTGCCAAGGTGGGACATGCCGGCGTCCGCTGAACCCGATCTGGATGTCATCCCCGATCAGGTCCCGTAGATCGGATCGCAGGAGAATTCTGATCGGGAATGTCTTGAAATGGCTAGTATTTGTCTTTGTATACTCTTATTTGTGTTGTATCCGTCACATGACGGGACATGTGACGTCACCTGTGCCCCACCCTTTTAGACTGGAACAAAAAGGTTAGGTTCGGACAGGGCGCTGCAGGCATATGGTTTTCATTATACGACAACACGGGGGACATGGCGAATATCATATCAACGAGGCCAAGTGAACAGCGGCCCGTCGTATGGCATGCGGTGATCACTTTCATTATATGACAAGGTTCATGTGGCGCTGGCAGTTTGCCGTCCGGCGGTTGCCGAACCTGCACAATGGCATTCACGGCAGTGAATTACATGAGGATCATGATCGCCACGAAAACGGCGCGAGTCGATTCATCGATAATATACAAGCACGCAACGGGATTAGTACGAGCCAAGCGAGATAAAAATGAACCAACGAGCGGATGCATACAGTGCCGCGAGAAAAATAAAATAGAAAGGCAAAGAAATTATAGTCAAAAACCTTACACCCTCATAAAGTCCAGGAGAAATACATACGAGTCCATATCCTCTCTTCTAGGCTGATACCGGTATAGCATGTCGGAGTGGGAAAAAAAAAGGGGGGGGGGGACAAGATACCTATACTGCATCCTCACCCACGTCTGTACGTCGGGAGAGCACCAGGTTGGGCGCGCTCAAGTGTGCTTCCGACATGACCTCCCGTGAGCGCGAGGCTGACGGGAGCCGACCATACGGATGCGACGAGACGTCGTCCTCGAGGGGAACATCCGCGCTCAGAAAGGCCACTCTTTCCTCCGAAGTACTGCCGATCGGTTCCACTTCGTCGTCCAGCTCATCGTCCACCGCACGCCGTGCGACCCAGCTGAGGTATACGAAGAGGGCAACGCAAAGCACGATGCCACCAATGGTCCAGATTCTACTCCAGCCATTCTCCTTTTCTTCCGCGCCAGACGCGTTCGCACTGAACGACCTGATACCTGCGCCGATACTGGTGTGAATGATCACCTTGAAAAGGGAGAGTCCAGTACACGTGACATAGGTCTTCATGCTCAGAGTGGTTGCGGCAAGAAGAACGTTCATGACATTGTAAGGATAGGGTGCGACGCGGACAAGGAACAGCAACTGCGGCTTACGCTCAATTGCGCGCACAGCTCGGCACAGCCCGCGGGTAGACTGCAGCCAGCGAGCAATCCGCTCGCGGAAGAACGCACGCGATAAGACAAATACGACGATTGCGCCGGACAAGGCGGCAGCATAGGATATCACCGCACCGATCCATGGTCCGTAGGTATAACCCGAGAGGGTGATCAACGTGGAATACAACGGAAGGGGAGCTGTTGGGAGGGAGATAGAAGCCACCGAGATGTGAAACATGTGACGGAAAAAGTAAGTTCCGAATAGACACGACATAAAAAAAGGTCGGGGACGTACGGAACGTGGTGATGAATATGAGGAAAAAGAGGACCGCAAAACCAAAGTACTCGTCATTGCGGAGCCAGTGGGAAAGGTGATCAAGGCCTGGATGGTGAGCGGAGTGAAACAAATCGAGTTAGATTGTGGATGAATGTCGTGAGGACGGCGATGGAATGAAGAGATACGAGTTTGGCACGGATCGTGTACAGGATGGAAATGATAAATTGAAGGGCCAATTAAAGATGGAATATTACATACCATTAAAAACCTGGGATTTCCAGAATGCGATGGCGAGCAGGAAACCAAGACTGGTTGCGCCATAGGCCAACACGGGGGACCATTTCTTGAACAAGTTCCATATCCGGAGTCCACGGGGGCGGATATAGCGATGGGACTGCGAACGAGGACACGAGGATGAGGGTGGAGGAAGGCGAGGAGGGGTGAACGGATGAGCCGGACGACAAGTGCTGCGGAATGGCGAAGTCCGTGAGGTGGAGGGGAAATCGCTGGTGGACGACGGTGCGGCGGTCTGTTTCTCGTCCGACATCTGGTGCTGGTGGATGGCGATGGCGATGACGATGACGATGACGATGGGTTGAAGCGGGGTGGATATCTGTTGGATGGGCCGGGCGTGTGGAGAAGGGCGCAGTGTCAAGGCGGGGCCGGAGATCCAGTCTCAGACTTTGCGGCGCAAAAGGATTGTCGGTAGAAAGAATACAACGCTGGAAGGGATGGGTAAAGGAGGGATGGTGGGGTGGAAAAAAAAAAGCCAAGGTCGGGGGAGGGGGAGAATGACAAGTCGGGTTACAATCCGGACTCGCTTTCCATCTCGGTCACCGGTCTTCACACACTTCAATTGCATGTCTCTCAGAGCACTCATGCGCCGTGCGTACAGCACGCCCGCACCCAAACAGCGGAGCGCTCATGCCGACTTTTATGCGTCGCTGCTGCCCGCCATGATCCCAATCGCGCTGCTCGGCTCGGCGGTGTATATGGTCGGTCGTCCCTTGTCCGATGGGGTCGGGGCAGCTCATTCTTTCTTAACAGGGTCTCCATCTTTTTCAAAGCAGGCTCGCGCACGAAAAATTCCTTGACGAGGCCGGCGAGCGCGTCCGCGCCCTCGAACAGGAAGTCGACGCGCTCCAAAAACAGCGTGCCATCTCGCCCTCGCATCACGCGCCCTCTTCTAAAAAGAGCTCTTGGTGGTAGTCGTGCTTACGAGCACAATCAGCATAATTAGTAACTACACAACTTGGTGTCCAAAAGAAGTGCACTCCGCCGACGACGCGTCTCAACCCGAGTTCGAAAGCGACTTGTTGACAAGGACCGATTTATACCTATCATAGAGTTTGGCGGAGCTGGTCGTCGCCCAATCAGTCGACGATGACACAGACAACTCGAACGGCCACGGTACCTGAGAATGGCAGCTGTCAGTCCTGCCAAAGACTGTATGGTATCTTTTCCGCGTTTGATTCTGAAGATGTCATATGCTGCCAGAACCATCGATCAGCCGTCGGAACAGCCCAGAATCGCTTCCTTCTTACAAACAAAGATGAAGTCCATGATCAGCTTCATCCGAGAAATCTGCAGCCAGTAGCTTTTGCGTCGGAGTCTAGCCAGCTCCTTTTCGTCCACCTTCGTCGACTTGGGCTGGGATTTGTAAGTCACCCCTTCCAGCGACTCTTTGTATGCTCGGTTCTCGACTGCAAATCTGACTTGAGCATATCGTTGCGAGACCAAAGCCGGTCTTTACCTTGGCGCTGCAGGCCCTCCACAACACTCATCTCGACCCCGTTCTCGACTAGACCAACGAGTGTGCCAAACAGCCAACACCAATCCGCAAACCGTGCCGCCCTTGCACCGGTTTTCGGTCCGACCAGCCCCAGCCGTGAAAGCGTGCTCAAGTCGTCGGAAAGGCCATTCACCAAATCCAGCAGGACAGGCGGAGGTGCCGAGAGCAACGCTTGCAGGAATGGATGCGAAAGGAGATCACCTGTAATCGATGGCGACCCCTTTTTTACTGGCACATCCGTAAGGTTATGCGATGTCAACCCCGAGCCGCCGGACGAGTAGGGGACCGCCTTTTGTGCCATGATGGCGCTCAACGGGGTCAGCCAATTGAACAGGATGAGCATCTTCCTAATACCAAGGTCAAAGAGCACCCGAACAGAGTATCGATCCACAGCACCTCGTGAAAGAGAAACCACTACGGGCAGACTCGAATCTCCTCACCAGTCCCTGCTGCCAGAGCCCCTTGCTATTTCGGAACACAAGTTTCGTATGCAACAGTAGGTATACACGTATCGAATACTGCATCAGTTTCTGTCACTCGGAATGCGTCAACACGGTGCGCTCGAAGAAAGACATGAGAGACTCACGAATGCCTTGTCCCGACCCTCGCTCGTGACTAGCATATCTCGCCACACGTCGTGCCTCTCGACCTTTTTTTCTGCTTCCACGACGCGCTCACTCTCCTCGTCGACCTCTTCGGCCTCGTCACCAGGTTCGATAGCTGCGCACCCTTCGTTCGCTTGGTCTTCGGATTTTTCGTCGTACAGACTCATGCTGGCATGTCCAAACTGTGTCTGGGCTGTCGTACTGGGACGGGGCGTCCGGGGCGGGTGTGCAGAAAGTGGGTTCATCTGGAAAGAGCCGCTCACATCAAAGGCGGGCGGTGTGTAGAACGGGGCCTGCATCGAGTCGCGCAACGACGAGGATGGGACGAGGTCGTCCTCAGAATGAGGAAAGGGCATTGTTGAAGACATGGCGTGCTAGCAGCAAGCGACCCGCAGCTGGTGTCGTCAGTGAAAGTGTAGCACAAATAGCGAGCAAACAAAGGAACACCCGGTGACCCACTCAGTACAGCGACAGAGCCAGCACTCGTCCGGGAACTCTCAGCCGGCAAGGAAATGTCGTCCTCTTACGGCTTTCGTTCTCCAATATCCCGTTCCGAGGCCACTTCGCCTCATCCGGTCAGGCCAATCTTTGATACGGACCTGCTCCGCACATATATGAAGAAGCTTCTCCAGGCAACGCTGCACCACGCGATTTGGTCGTCCGATCGCGAGCAGGTAAAATCGTGGATGAAGGACATCAAGGAGCGAGTCAAGGACCGCATGATAGAAATTCAACCCTCTGGTTTGTGAGTTACCGCGGCGGAACACACGAGAGCACGTTGACATCCTCCGACCAGCAAATACATCGTCCTTGTTCAAATAAACGAAAACCTCAATCAAGGCGGACGGTTCGCCCGCAATCCTCCACAGATCGCACGTACTGATCCCTCTCCTAGTGCCGACATGATCTCGCATTGGGAAGATGGGGATGCTTGTGTGCATGAGCTCTTCTACAATGTTCGCACGACTCGACTCTATTTTGCGGATACGGCGTGACACTTTCGCAGGATTCTATCATCTGCACGTGTATCGCACTCGCCGTCCGAAGTTCGCCATGACCGTCGAAACTGATGGTAGCCAGAAAAAAACACTCCCAGTGTATCATGGCATCAGGAGCGGGTCGTACCGCGTGATCACGACGGTGTTCGGTATCCCATCGTCCGCTATGTTTGTTTTGCTATCGAATCCGCGTCCGCCTTTACAGCAAAGCCCCCTGCGGTCGGCTCGTCTAGCATCTATTTTAGATCCACTTCTCATCTGTCTGCACATCACTTCGCGAAGGTGCCGTCCATTGCATAGCGAATCATCATCAATGTCAATTACCAACTCAAACTCTTATACTTCTTCGCTCGAATTCCTACAAGAAAAGCACTTTGCTTACCGCCCGTCTGGTTTCGTGGGTTATACCCATGCTAAAATACTTTGGGTAACCCGAATATCTCGCCTCGGGCCACCGTCTCCACTGCTCTCTCACCTCTTTCTTGGACCGGCGACTGCCGTTGGCTCTTGGGTTACACCTTAAGCCCGCTCGATGTCTCACGCGACAGATCAGTGGTTCAGCCTCCCTTCCTGGGAATCTCGCGTTTCTCCCTCTTCAATCTCCGAGGAGTCAACGAACACTGTAAACCCCGGCAAAAAGTTCCTTCCACAATTTCTCAACATTCGAACTGAGGTTCTGTCGTAGTATCTCTGGGCCTGACCGACATGCGAAGCAACACGCCAGGGTGAGACTGATTGGGTTGAACGTCACGCTGGTGCATGCAGAAAGGATCCGTTTGCCATGACGTTGTCTCCAGCGGGCCGTCTAAGCCACCGTTTTGTTATTTTTGCCAACGGAAGAGTTATTTACACGCCGCTAAAGGCTGGTGTCCTTGATGATGAATTTCCCCACCTCCTGACCACTCGAGCCGTAGAATCGGCATCATCTCTGATCCCGCTGAGATCTGGCAACATCGTTTTCAACAACCGGTTGGGCTTGTGGCCGTTATCGGGATAGTCCGCGCGGTCGTGAGAAGGCCATGCTCCCTTTGATGATATGATTATACGGTATCGTGAGGCATTTTTTTCCAGTTTATTCTCTCGATCTGGGCGTTCGCCTGATAGCTCGACTGTGCACGAACGACTGATGGGGGTGATACGGTATACTGCAGCCAGAACACGTGTATCAACACGCACGAATCAGATATCTCCTCACAATAGCAACTCCCTCTTAGGTCATGTCCCTATGTGAGGAATTTAATCAGGCGCGAAATCGCCGAGTGATTGCCCCTGTGTCCCAGGTTAGGTCACGAATTTGTGTCCTGTAAACGGTGTCGTTACGTCGACAGCACGATGCCATGCGTCCGTTCCTCGTTCCCGTCTCTCTCACATGATGAGGCATATCCAAACTTGTCCGTTAATTCAACGGACCCTTGATCACATCCTCCGGTGGTTGCAGAAAGGCAATACCAAGCCTGTTCTTTTATGTGTATCCCAACATCGCGTGTGGAATGGTCCATCGGGTTTCTCATCGCTGCTTGACGTTGACGCAGCTAGGCGAAGGGCCGTATGTTACTACTTCCCGCGATGACTTAGACTAACGGTTTTTGTCCTGTGGCAAAATCGGTACCTATCCT